>KK112561.1:41242-52360 GCA_000611955.2 Stegodyphus mimosarum | reverse complement strand
TTTTCAAATTTTACATTACGACCAAAACGATTTTTTAACGTTTTGTGCGTTTGTTGTTTTATTTATTAAATATCAAAATTAAATCGCATTTAAACCATAAAATTCAGTTCAAGAGCAATATCGCAAAATAATTTTAAAATGAGCATGTAGTATTTAGAACTTCCGATACACAGTCTGTCGTGCTGGAGATAAAAAAGTTTTTTCTGTACAACATTCCCATTGCTCGCTTTGAAATCCTTGAGTTTAAGATACAATAACACGCCGAACCAATTTAATTTAGAAATCAAACAACAAAAATTAGCTATAAAGTTGCACGTATTTTACAGAAATTTAACTTTCGGGTCGTTTATTCTCCCATCAATAAAATTCCGAGTTCCGTACTCGACCCCATTCCGGATACGAATTCCTGGGGTATTCACAGGATTCCTTGCCAGTGTGGTTTAATTTACATTGTCCAAACTAAGACAGCCTTAAAATTTCGCGTTAAGGAACATGAGGCATATGTTAGAAAAAAGGAAACACAGAAGTCTTCTATTGCCCAACATTATTGGTCCGGAAATCACACTTTCAATTTTTCTGCTGCCAAAATTATTCAAAAAACATCTTCCATTAGTGAACTGCATTTTCTAAAGGCATTTCACATTAAAAAAATCTTTCTGTTCTAGTTAACGACCCTAATTCCAATTCATCTTTGCCTTCAGACTTTAAAAAAATTATGCTTTAGTTCTGGTTTCATTAACAGGTGGCACCAGTAGCTTGTCTCCTATCCGTAATTTCTTATCTTATCTTATCGAATCATTATATCGTATCTCGTTCATTTGCGCTTCTGCAGCTGAGGCTGATGGTTCGGTAAAACCATCGAAACTAGTCCTGTGAAAATTTGAAAATATAACGCTGATTTTTGCTGTTTGACTTCTAAATTAATCCTTGAGTTTGTTAATCAAAAATTCGTTAAAGTTTTAGAAAACATGAAATCGATAATAAAACAAATTTCAAATTTGAGATTCCAGATGTCCATATTCGCAGGAGGATTAAGTTATTAAAGTTTTGATGGCTTAGCAATTCTGCTTTTTCTTTGGTTCGAAATTTATTTAATACTTATTTATCCTATTGCTTTTGGTTTACCCAATGTTATTCTGATTTCTTATTAGAAAATTCTTTTTATAATGTTTATAATTTTTGCTTTGAATAGCAAAACAAATTCAAGCCGTAGCAAATTATGCCTTGATGATTAATTAAAGTTTAAAACTTAATTTTTTTGGCTTTTATTGCACTTTTAAAGGATTTTGATTTAATTATTTAAACTAAATTAATTTTTATACTTTTAAAGAATTTTGATTTAATAACTTAAATTTAATTAATTTTTATTTAGCCCTTCATTTCATTTGTTTTTTAAATTATAAGGTATATCTCTTCATCTTTCTTCGCATGCGTTCGTGGTGTAGTGGTCAGCGCGTATTCGAGAGGTCCGTTGTTTGAGTCCCGGCGAGGACATTGCTAGTTTTTTTGCGTCTCCTGCTTCCAAAAACCCTAATGACTCTACAAATTATTTTAAGAATTCACAATCACCTGGATATAATTCAGAAACGTAGCTATGCTGAAAATTCTTTTCTTTGCTCCTTAAAAAAGACCAAATAATTTTCAAAACCCCTTTTTTTATTAATTTTATTATATTTTATTAATTAATATTATTATATTATTTTATTGAATTGCTTTTGTTTCGATTTTCATGATGTTTGTACTTCCGATTAGTGTTAGACTGTTAACAGCTTGATTTAATTTGTGATTTAATTATTAACTCTAGATTATATATATATAAATATACTTAAACAGCATATAAATAAAATAATCTGCATTGATATAACTATTGATATAGCGTTATAAATCTGCACTGATAGTACACACACACATGCTCACAAAAATAAGCAACAAACACTAAAAAGGTGCTAATGTAAAAAGGAGAATTAAAACAATACACTTTATATATAAGGTTGCATTGCCAAAAGCAAATATGCCATCGAAATTAGCATAAAATGCAATCTTGCGATCACACCACAACGCTTTAAAAATGGGCATGTCAGACCTATGCTCGCAAGCAGCGATAATTCCGTGTAATCCGAGATAGCTAAAGCGGAATATTCTCTCAGAAACGGGATCAGGATGATGCAAGCTGGTACAAGACAATTCGCTATTGCGGGAGAGATGAATGTGCATTGTAATTTCATCAACAGGCTGTGGAATCG
This sequence comes from Stegodyphus mimosarum, assembly GCA_000611955.2. Lineage (NCBI taxonomy): Eukaryota > Metazoa > Arthropoda > Arachnida > Araneae > Eresidae > Stegodyphus > Stegodyphus mimosarum. The sequence continues at coordinate 50,117 of KK112561.1, read as the reverse complement.
TTAACAAAGGGATCAAAATCCATGTAAAAGACGTGGACTTGGACAGCTGTAGATTATCACAACGGCAGACGATCTTTCTGTTGCTATGTGCAAGACTCCGTAGATCACTAATAGGACGCCAGCTGGCGTCGCATCTCTCTATAGGACAACCCATATTCCGCCAGACTGTGTCGCGTCGACTGCATGAAGATGGACCGTACGCCCGCCGACCTGTGTCTGTGTTCCTTTGTCTCCATCGCATGTCCACAGCGCGGTTGAAATAGGTCCGTGAACAAGGCAGCTGGACATCAGAGCAGTGACACCATGTATTCTTTACTAATGAGTCTCGATTTAATATCCAGAAAGATTCCCGAAGGGCAGTCATATGGCGAGATCTGAGGACATACGGTCGAGCGACAAACCTCATCGAAAGAGACCATTACAGAGAAGGATTACTTTTATGAGCTGGGACAGCAACGAAGCACGTGATTCCTGATTGCTCGGTCACAGCCGTCCGATATAGCGATGAAATTCTACACACTCTTGCGCATCCTTTTATCACTGCCATGGATACCGACGTAATACTAATGGAAGATAACGTCTGCCCGCAATGAGCTCGAGTGATGTGGAGTTATACGAAGAGTGAAACTATTCCACATCTGGCATGACCTGCTAAATCACTGGACCTGAATCCAATACAGCATGCGTGTGACATGTTGGGACGATGGCTAGCAGGTCGCAGTGTGCCGCCGGGCACCCTCCACGAGCTCCGACATGCATTACTACAACAATAGGTGTTGTTGCCACAACAAGTAATCAAGGGCACTATTGCCAGCTGGCTTTTTGTCAAGCATGCACGGGTATCACGCTCGTTATTAGCGTGATATTTTCATTGTACATTCTTCCAACATGCTTCGTTTTTCGCAATGTGATGGCCGTAATACATCATATTGCGAAATGTGAAGCATTTGCTTAGAATGTGTTGCTTGTATTTCCTTTACTTGTTGCTTGTGTATGTCTTTTCTTTATTGTTTCTTTTATGGTCTAGTTATGTCACACCAACCTCTGGGATCAATTTCACTCATATCCATGAAATCGGTTTTGTTTTATTCCGTGTTTTGATTTTGTTGCTTACTTTTCAAACAGAAGTGCACATTTGGGTACAGTGCAATACAAAATATTATTTCTTTTAAATTATGGTTATATGTTTAATTCTTAAAATGAGAACATCAAGAAGGAGTTTGAAAGACGTGCGTGGATGTAGAAAAAGTTAATCTGAGCGTCATATATGAGAACGGCAATCGTTGTAGCAGGTTTAGTGTTACTCAAGGCGCACCACGAGGAGGCCTATTACTTTACATCCTGTTACCTTACACTTTCTGAATAATTAAATACATTATATATTTTTGAATTATTGCAATAAAGTGTTGACCTCTGTTTCCGATAAAGTCTTGAAACTCCTTAATACTTTCCAAAACCAGGTGCTACGTATGATCACTGGGGAAGTCAAGACTATTCCTCTGCTTTCTATGCAATTACTTTTGTGACGAACAACCAACTACTAATTTAATTTAGGAGAATGTAGCTATTCTTTTTAATAGACTAATTAAGACTCCCAAATAATCTTTCCTAGCGTGAAACGTCAGTGGCAGAATACATGTCCTGAAGACTTAGAGGGGCTTTATTCAAATTACATAAGTGGACATCCATTTATGAGGACACCTATTAGAATGTCATATATGATGTGCCCTATGAACTATTTACTATTTCTTGTGAGTTCGTTGAAATACATGGTATTCGATGTGAGATTAGACTTGATTCTGAATGTGACAAAACGTAACCTTAGTCCTGTTGCACTCTTTGCCGCCTTAGAAACTATTACCGCTCTTTTGGTAAGTGGCTTCACATCTACGCTGATAGGTCTCTTCTAGATTTCTCTCATTTGCCGCTGTTCGTATTTTAATGACCTTTTTTCATTTTATCTACATGTTGACTCATTTACAACTCACTCTGATGGAGAAGTCTTAGTTATACATATAGCCCTGCAAACACTTGCTGTTCATATTTTCCTCTTGAGAAGGCTCTAAGTTTTTCATATTCTATCTCTGCTCTCCAAGGTTTGACAAGCTACCGGGAGAATGGGGGATTCCCATATACAAAATTGCAGGATACTCCTAAAAGGCATCCAGAGAAAGGTTGCTTTCCGGTGAATATCGTTACATTTGGTTCTCTATGGAAACGAGGTTTCGGAAAAAAAGAAACTGATATTCTCCAGAAGTTTTATAAAGACTACCTTGCTAAATAAAGAGAATTTTGAAGCAAGCGTGGCTATCCATGTTGTTGGTGTTAAGCCCTGGAGTGTGTTTCGTGGTACTCACAGTGTACCTCTTGCTACTGTTGTGGCTAGTTTTAGACTTTTGACCGGAAACGACTGTCTTAATGCCTATTTTTTCTGTTTTAAACTGATTAATTCACCCGAATTTGTTCTATGTGACTCCGCACAAGACAAGACTCTGATTATCTGGACGATTGTTCTGCACTAAATGAATTGGATTGTATTTTTAAAAAATGTTGGAGAGCTCGTCCCTAATGACCTGATGGCCAATGTCCTATCATTTGTTTAAAATAAATACACTATACATCATACTATATGTTATATACACTCGTGTGCAAACTTAAAAGAATTAGCAAATTATGTCTATTCTTACGAAAAGTATTGAATCAAAAGTGCTAATTATGCCGCTAAAGAATTATGCAAATATTGAGAGTCGAATAATGTAAGTGTATTCGTACGTGTTTGCGAAATTATGATTGTAGAGGGAATATAAGCTCATGAGGAGTTTTCAGCTCGTACCCTTTTCGATCGCTGTGTTTATTGCAAGAAGGAAAATTTTATATGATATTAGGTAAAATGATTAGCCACAAAAGTATGGACGACGGAATGAGATGGAGAATTGTCAGAAGATTTGAGGCAAGCCAATCAGATTGCTACAGAGCTCTATGCAACGCCCAGTGTCTTCTGCATTTTGCAGAAACAGTTTCAGGAAACTGAATCCGAATCAAGACCTGGACCAGGTCTACCGAGATCCGCAACGACGAGATTATTTAACACTTTCAGCGCGGCGGTACAAGACTGCTACAACTTCATAGATCCCACGTGAGCTGTTCCATGTATGCTGCCACCGGAACCAGAAGTTCACTGTCTACAATTGCCAGAAGGTTTCAAGAGATAGCGCAGTGTACCAGAAGACCCACTGTTTGCGTCCCGTTCACTGCATCACAAAAGACAGCGTATATAGCATACTGCAGACAATATGCGCTTCAACCAAATTTCAGTGGAGCACCTTGATTTTTAAAGATTAGCCGAGATTCAGTCTGATTACTGATTCTAGACATAGCTGTATCTGTAGAGAGCCTGGAACGCGATATCATCCCTCTATCAACACTAGCGTCTCAAATCAGAATGGCCGCGAAACGGCTCCTTACGAGTAAAATGTTTAAATGAACTGCGCATGCGTCGTTTCTTTCTATCGCCAACAAGTGATGGTAAATCTACTGTATTTCTCGCCAGCATTTCGTATTTCATTTCCTTTTTTTAAAATAGACTTATTTTATGTAAGATTTCAATAAATTTTTATGAATGAAATGTACATATAACTGTCTCTCATTGCATATGGTCTTGCTGTTGAGATTAATACTCCTTTTTGATATGCTGTTTAATGTGTAAGTTACATACATTTTTTTCAATAAAACTTATTTTTTCTGTGGATTACAAAAGCCATCTTAATTCAGAAAAATTATAATTATTTTAACGTGTTACACAGATCGATACAATATATAAGCATATGAAACGTTATTTAAAAATTTATCTATTCAAGTTTGTGTTTAAAGACTGTGAAATCTCAAGTTGTACAGAAGCTTCATATTGGCTGTATTTTGGTAAAGCATCATATTGCTTCATCAGTTTTTCTTATCTTTTAAGCTTTGGACATTTTGAGGCATGGCCGAAGAAAATGTTGATGGGCGAACGAACTATGAGTATGTAAAGAAAAAAAAAATTATGCAAATTCTTCCTCACTACTTTTTTTTGTTTCCCCTTCCCCCTCCAACTGTTCTGAGACAGTTCTAACAAACCTCTTGTAACCCACTGCCAGCGATGATTGTTCCAAATAAGAAAATTTTAGCATTTGCGCCTCCATGTGTAAAAGAAATCGATTTTGAATGAAATCACTGACCTTGAGACACAGACTTGGGGTTTTTGACAATTCCGGATAAGAAAATTCTAGTATTTGCACCTGAACATGTGAAAGTGAATCTACTTTGAATAAAATCACTGAACTTGAAGCATGAACTAGGGGTTTGATTTTACAATTTCAAAAGAGATTTGATTTTTGTAAGTAGTAGCATTTATTTTATTAAGTGGTTATATTATAATCATATTGTATTCATTTGAATTAATTCCTTGGGTTTTAATTTTAATAAGCAGTTGACTTTATAAAGCAGTGATTTTATTAAGCATTTTCTTATGGCAGAAATGCCATAAGAGTGCCATACTATTGAGAGCATCAAACCCTGGATGCTGGTCTATCAGACTTTTACTATAGTTGCTTTACAGAACAGAAACGAGTGAGTGAACTGTTTCTAAAACTAATATTGCAAAATTACTACTACATTTAAAACTGGGAGCCAAAATTCTAAGATCGTTATAGCAATCCTGTATTTAATAGCTGAAGAAGCACATCACATTAACAGACTGAAAATGAGCGAAAATAATTTTGGCATCATGTTGTCCGGTTAAAGAGGATGGCAACATTGAAAGGGATCAAATTCTGGTGAATGAGTTGGTTATATAAAAGTTTCAGCTGTTTTCCCCATTTGTAAATCATATAAAGTGCTTTGCCATAATCAAATAATCCTAATACATTAGAATACACTTAATTAAGGTATCCCTTCCCTTAGGTAGCACTCGCATATTTTATTATGTTCATTTAAAATAGCAAACTTCTTCCAATGTAATATCTTTTGCCGCACACTACATTTTTAAATTAAAAAAATGTTCATAATCTACATTAAGCAGTAAGTTACCTGTGAATGGAAAATAATCAAATAATTATAACAAAAACTAAATAAATATGACTGTAATTATTAAAGAAATGATTCTGAAATTTGTAGATCTTTATTGATATCTGAAAGCTTTCTAAAAGTCAAACCTCAATAAAATTATTATTTTAGGTTAGGTTGATTTCATATAGCAAGGGCTATGTCCCTAAGGGAAGGGAGGGCTTCCCGAGGGACACTGGTTCCTATTCACTTTACGCATTGAGAAAACCATAAAAACCAAATATGCAACCAGCCTATTCGTCTTGGTGTTCAGTAAATCAGTATACCCCAATGTTAATTTATAATCTGATTTCAGAGAAATGTAGTCACTTAATGAGTTGTATTCAGTCTAATCACTTATTTGCACTATCAGAAAAAACTGTTTTTATTCACGAAGAAAAGAAAATGTAATATTCAAAATCAATAACATAAATTTTAAGGTAGAATATTATGTTTTCATTAAAACATTGATTTTTACTACACTGGAATTTTGATTTATTTTCTTTTATTTTCAAGTTAAATTATAAATTTTCAACCTTTAAGTCTGTCACGTTCATTTCAGAAATACCTAATTGTAATCCTCCTAAAATTTAATGCATTCCAGTGAAATCTTTTCTTTCACAGCTGTTAAGTTTGATATCAGTTACCATTTTCATTTTAGTGCTACTGCGATGGCCCGAAAACTAAACATGGTTTGTTCATGGAAATAAAAAAAAATATTGTTCAGTTTTCATTGTTTACACTGGATACGATAATTGTGAACGAAAATCTACACAAATTGGCGAATAATAGCGAAATGTAATGGCCGGCCGATCATTTGTAGGCTTTGAAGAGAAAGCACATTTCGCCTTGTCCGTGAGCATGCGCATAACGTCCGTTCCGTAAGGAGCCATTTCACAACCATTCTGATTTGAGACGCTAGTTCTATCAACAGGCAGGGGATAATTTCAGTATTGGAGACGTAATTGTTTCCACAGGCATTATGTTGGAAGGCAACACACTCCTGCATGTGTTTCACAAAGGCTTATTGACTGCTATGAGCTATAAAGAGGAGATCTTAGAGCCCTGTGTTCGACTTGTCGGGGTCGCTGCTGATCCTGGGTTAATGGTCCACAGCAGTCACCTATACAGGAATCAGTTGGTCGACGATTACTTGGAGAGTAAGGATATTCGCCACATGGATTTGTCAGCCAGATCATGACCTTAACCATATACAGCATGGCTGGGACGCTTTTGGGAAGGCAATTTTACCTCACCATCCACCTTCAAGTTACACAATCCTTGACCATTAAGAAGCATTACGGAGTTGAAAACTGGATTGTTCCAGGAAAGGATTAATCGATGCCGAAGCGTAAAGACTCGTTACAACTTGTGCGCTTATTTGGTAAAGAAAACATTTAATTATTCAAGATGTATCTTTCTATTTATTTCAGTCGATCACTTTGGCACGGCACTTAAAATCAATATTTCTCTCTCTCAAGTGGAAGTACTTTTTATTTTGCCAGGATACAAAATTTGCTCACTGAAAATAAAAAACAGAGAGATGTTTAAGGAGAAAATAGAAGTTTTTTACTCAGATGCGTCCTTGACTTATGAAATCTATTTGATTTTGATAGAAAATATATAACATATTAATGAAAAAAAATGGCTGAACGTAACAAATAAACCCAGTGTCCTTGATGTGAATTTCTGAAACAAATTACGTACGGGCATTTTATAGCAGTTATTTTAAGTTTATGCACCTTTCCCATCTCTTCTAGCTTCAGCTTACAATTTCCTACCGAAATGTATCTTCAGAAACGCGTTTAATGCAAATGAGTAAGAGTAGTATTTAAGTCGATGTTTCACTGACTTTACAAAAGCCTTTACAAAGTTACTGACTTTACAAAGTTACAGAGCCAGAGTTTCTGACTAGCGTGCGTTTGCGTTTGGGCACGTCTCTCTCTAAGCTCTTACTACGCTCAGACCCTTGATAGCTTCGCCTACTTAATTGAGATTTAGGGTCCAACTACTTAGAATCCTGATAGCTTCGGCTGTATCTTTTAGTTAAGCATTAGTTAAGTTTTAATTCTTACGTCTCTGTTCACATACTCAAGCGATTATTCGCTTATCGTGTAAAAGGGTTCCTACATTTAACTGTTAAATAAAAGGGTGGAATCCCACAATGTAAAGTAAATCATATGCTCTTACATTTTTCATAAAAGCAGTGTAGACAGTGCTTTGATCAAGGTACTAGTAACTATAGACCTACCAGACATCTTGCTTTGAGAATCTGTCCCGGTTTGTTGAGGTGGTCCATATGTCATTTTGTCCCGGTTGTAAATAAGCATTCTGTACCGCGCCACGCACACAGGGAAAAATCCCTTCTCGTGATTGGATATGGCTTCCGAAGACATCATTTCATCTACGCTTAGGAACGCCTTCACTTTTCTTGGGCTCGAGGGTACGCCTCCATACCGTTTGTTAACATTTTGACAGCAGTACTGAAAAGATTGTATTTTTGTTGCTATGAAATTACACTTACAATACAGATTACAATACTGTCGTTTGGTGAATTTAATATAAAAACATAGTGACTTCTTTTTCCTAGAGAGAAAAAGTATTATTTCTTCTTGTGCTAACACCTAAAATGTGTATTAATAGTAAGTGCAGAGATTTTTAATAAATGTATTCGTAATTTAAAATCCTTCATATTAAAGGTGTTGTGATTATTAATTCATTATTTCATGATCATTATATATCCATTATCTGCTGATGCAATCTGTGAAAGCATGAGACAAGTCGGTTTTGCAAGTAGCAAAAACGACGTTGGAAGCTAAGATAGTACACAAAAATTCACAATATTTATAATCAGTTTATTTTTGAAATTAGACTAACATAGATTTGGAACAGAGAAATAGAAATACATATTTTAAATTGAATGAATATTGCTTATTTTTTAATGTGTAACATCTTTTGTACCTTTGCATAAAAATAGTGTTTGTCAAAGAAGGAAATTTCTTTTCTTATACACGTGTGTTAAATTCAGCGGCTGTACTGCATGCAATTTTTTTTTCATTTAAGGCAACAGATATATTAGAATGACATGGACATTAACACGGAAATAATATAACATTTGCAAAGGAAATACTTTCTGCAATATGAAAGAAACAGAATGCAACAAAACTGCAATAATAATAATGCACACAATGCCCACTAACTAGCACACAATGCCTTTAGAATTGGATCGAGATCGTCGTGTTTTGGTTTTTGCCTTAAATTCATTCAGATATTTATGTAACCTTATCAGGACTGAGTGTTCTCTGCATACTCTTTGGAAACATGGTAAAGTCTGTAATAGGGTCCTTATCCTCAAGTCTCAAGTCCTGAACTGGAACAGTGAGCTGATGAAACGTTAGCTTTGTTTTGATGTAGGTACTGTGCTGGAAAATGACTGCACGTGAAAGGGATTTAAAATCCTCTTTTATTAAATCACTATTATTTACACACTTCCCAACTCGGGAGAGATACAGAAAGTAAAAGACCGCACTTGAGCCTAACTTAACAATCAAATAAATTTAAACTAAATTTAAATAGAACTTAAATCAAACTTTGCTCACAGAGCGATTCGCGGAGATTGGCCTCTAACTAAAAGGGTGCGTAGCAAGATATACTAATACTAGCGCACTTCAATTTGTTTCACAATGCAATCACGTAGTAAGCACTATGGCTTATAAATTTAAACTGCTAGCTGGTCAGGCGAACGTTGAGCAGACTGACCGTGATCTGAGACTAAAGCTCTCTCACATTGAGAGGT
>KK112561.1:15483-32377 GCA_000611955.2 Stegodyphus mimosarum | reverse complement strand
TCCAGCTATTGATAGAATATTTGAAATCTGTGAAGGACTAGAATCTTATTTTATTTCACGAGAACATTGTCCAGTGACGATAAAACAATATTTTGATAATGATTGTGGGAAAATATATTTGAGGTTTGGGCAAGGACAACTCAAATTGATCAATAAAGCTATCTTGATTATGAAAAGAATAAAAGCCAGTGCAACTGATAATATCATTGATGACAGAAAATTAAAAACAAATCCTGAGTAAAAAGATGATAATAAATTTATCCTTCAAGAAGGAAAAAAAAAATAGAATCCTAGAAAATAATGCAGTTATTAACATCAATACAATCTTACAAGAGTTTACAGCATTTTATGATAAATGTTTTTCTTACAGTGAGTTATGAGCAAACAGCTTTGATGTAGCAGAATCTTTTATTTAAGTCTAAAACTGAAGCTTCAAGACAAAATTAATGAAACTGTTGTAAATAATCAAAAAAACCTCGATCAAATTTCTAATGGAGTGTAAGTCTTTTGTAAATTAATTATGAAATTTGAAAAAATAAAAGTTAGGTAGAAAACATAATGCAACTTTTCAGTCATTTCACAGGGAAAAAAGCACTGCATTGCCCAGTCTTGTTCAAATAACAGAATACATTTTTAGCATGTCAGGTACACTGCGAAAAAGACAGTTCTATAGCTCCCGTTCTACTGGGCCGATTGACGAAATTCAAATTGCGTTTTCCATGTCTTGAAAGCGTGACTTAGGATATGTATTAGACTTATATATAACATTGTTCTAATATAAGTATTTTGACACAAAATCGGATTTTTCCTGAAATGAAAGGCCAATATTTTTTATATATTTCGATTATACGACTCAAATAATGCCAAACTGCCAAGTTTTGTAAAAATCGCAGGAGTAGTTTTTGAAAAATTCGATCTCAAACTTTTAGCTCCTCAATGTTAATTGAATTTGATATATATTTATTAATATCTCTTCTCTTATTACACTTACTTGATTCCTTCTTTTACAGTTCGAAATTTAGGTTCACTCCAAATAAAATTCACCCATTTTTTATGATTTATTAGTCCAAAGGGATTTAGTCCCGTTTTGCGATTTTGCGTTGATTCACTCTGAATGCGCGATTCACTTTTCAAATTGTTGCCACTAAATGTTATCGCTCTGCATTAAAGTTTAAAAAATGAAAAATCTGCATAAATGTATGCATGTTATTATTATTTTTTTTTTTTGACGTAGCTTTCTCTTCAAAAATCGTCTGCGTGCGTTGCACGGGAAAATAAAAAGGAATTTTAATTACAGTTCTAAATAAATAGCCAAATAAATGTGAAATTCGTAACAATATTCTCTAAAACTTTAACGAATTTTTCATTAACAAACTCAAAGATTTCAAAGCCAGCAATACCAACGTTGTACAGAAAAACATTTTTATCTCCAGCGCGTGAGAGCGTGTACCGAAATTTCTAAAGATATGCTCAATTTAAAATTATTTTGCGATATTGCTGTTGAACTGAATTTTATGGTTTAAGTGCGAAGAACATAGCATTTAACAAATAAAGGTAACACACAGAATGTTAAATAAACGTCCCTTTGGACGTAATTTAAAATCTGAAACATTTCAGATTTTTTTTTAAATAATTTTTATAAATTTTTGGAAAAACATTTTAATTATAACCTATAAAATTTTTATCATTACCTTAAAGTAGATGTATTCCTAAGTATTCCTGCAAAAAATTAGAGCTTTTTATATAAAATTTTCGAAGATATAAATGAATTTATATGTTGCCGCGTTTTGAAATTTAGCATATTTGTTGAAAGCGGTAATAACATGTAATGTGGTTTATGCATTTTGTTAAAATTATCTGAAAATAGAACGATGTGACTTTTTTTCCACTCCTGCACGATGGAAGGGATAGAAAAATGGGTTGCCATGTATTAAGAAGTTTGCCAAGTGAATTTTCTTGGCGCAAACTGAAAAAAATTCGTCAAGTTAAATTTTTGGAATTTCTCCGTAAATTTCGCACCAAATTTTTCAAAATTTAATATTTAGGCATAATTTGAGTCGTAGAATCGAAATATGGAAAACATTGGTATGCTATTTCAGAATAAGTCCTTTTTTGTGTCAAAATACCTATATTAGAAGAACGCTATATATAAAATTAATATATATCCTAAGTCGCGTTTTGGAGACATGGAAAACGCAATTTGAAGTTCGTCAATCGGCCCAATAGAACGGGAGATATAGAACTTTTTTTTTACCCCCGCAGAGTACATGGCACTATTCTCAACAATGAATATGGTATTTTCTGAAGATAGAGACAGAAGACAGAAACCGTAAAATTTTTACTAGTCTGCGTAATAGTAATAAAATGCAATGTCAACAAAAGGTTTATAACCACTAATTAGCCATTTAAAAAATGCGGATGTAGGAAAAATCAATTAGCAGAGGTTCTGCGTCATATAAATAAGACCAAGACGTAAAAGTAATGCACTATTTTTCTTTTTATTATCTTTCTTATTCTTTCTTAAGGAAAAATAAAGCAATTGTAATTACAATTCTAAATAAATATCCAAATAAATATGAAATCCGTAACAATATTATCACAAGATCATTTTAAGGTATGTAGATGAAGAATAAATTAACATAACAAATTTAAGGGTTGAACCTCTTAAATTTGTGATATTTATTAAATATTATTAGTGATATATATATAAATTTTTACTATGAATAATTATTGATTAAATTTGAAGCATAAATGGCAAAGAAACAAATTAATCTTGTTTTAGGATTGCAACAGGAGATGCATATGTAGTCAAAAGTCATATTTTCACGGGAACTGTTCCTATCCTGCTTCAAAAATGTTATCTAGTACTTTCTTTATAACTTGACACATCATTATCTTCCCAACAAGAATTTATTAGTTCTTGTCCCAAAACAGGATCGTGTTCACCGTCTAAAAGATATTTCTTCTCTGTCGTTTATATCACCAATTTTTCCTTAGAACTATGGTTCTCAAATAACTAACATTATAATTTGTCTCGTATCATATAAGCCCATGCGTTGAATTTCTAAAACAAAAGCATACAATTTAGCATTAAATTCCCCATGATCCTGAAGAAAATTAGTAGCTAATATTAGGCCGCATAAACTGGAGAAATCTTTTATTCTTTATTATTTAATCTGAAGTAACTATGTAACAGTAAACCTAATTGACTATTAATTTATAACTTGCATAACATTTGTGTGTGTCCCATGATGTTGTTTTTGCCCTTAACTAGAACTCTAGGCCTCCCAGGGCACAGAACAGAAGTAAAAGATTTCATTTGATGTTTTCCTCATAACTTTACTTCTCAAATAACTAATTGCGCATTTTGTCTCGAATCAAACTAGCCCAAAAGAAAACTATACGCTGCATTTCTAAAACGAAAGAAGATGCATAAATTGCTAGCATACAATTTTGCATTAGATTCCCTTTGGTACTGAAAGAAATTCATAGCCGATATTAAGCCGTATCAAGTGAAGAACAGAGCAAAGGTAAAATTTGACTTAAATACATTTTCAAAACTATGTAGTAAAACTTTAGCAAAACCTATATGCCGTTACTTATGGGATTTTGGAAACACAAATGATTAAACAGATAGTACAATACGACAAATAACTTCAATGTCTAATAAACCTGCCTAAAGCTATCTGCGATTTCTTGGATTAAGTGCTAACAAAGGCACAAAATCTCTCACTAATATCATTTCGACACATAGATGGATGACTCAGGAATTAAATTGTTTTCTGGCGACTTGCTACAGCTATAGTTTTAAATTTTAAATTCACTCGTTTATTTAAATTCATTCTAATTTGCATTCTGGAAAAAGCTGACTACAGAACAGAAGTTATGAAAAAGATGTTATGAAAATGTCGTGCTAGTTTAAATCAACTGTAATTACGTGCTACGTAATTACAGTTGATTTTAGTCCAATTTTCAGTCATATTTGTTAGCATCGATACTCATTGTCCACAATAAAACCTACTCCTCAGTAAAATTACTGCTGGTTATTACATAATAAAATCGATTTTAAATAATTTTAATATACTACTTCACATTAAATTTATTTCATATCTACTATATTATATAATAATATACAATTATTACAAACTTTAAATTATTATATAACATGACCTAAATCATTTAGGTACGTTAAACTCTTTTCGAAAGCGAATAAATAATTTGAAATGAAATCGAAATAAAATATTGTTACGGATTTTGTATTTATTTAGCTATTTATTTAGAATTGTAATTAAAATTGTTTTATTTTCCCGGCAACGCAGACGATTTTGAAGAGAAAGTTACGTCGGAAAAGTAAAAATACAAGAGCGCGTGAATTTAATATTTAATAAATAAGTTTTCGTAATTACTATTGCCATCCAGAAAAATCGAGATATTTACAGATTTTACCAGAATGTTCTCGTGAATAATTAAAAAGTCTATAAAAGCCGAATTAAATCACCTCAGCTCAGTTGCTGTTGTTTTAAGCGAACTGTTTGTTTGCTTAATACTGTTATTGATTGTAGCGACTTCGCTGTGAGATTGAATTAGTTTCTCTTTTTGAATTGAATTCTGTTTAACGTTTGAGATATCGTGATATTGCACGAATATCTCTGAAGAAATATTTCAGCATTTTGTTACATTTTTTGTGAAAAGAATAAGTTTTATTAATGTTTTATCGACATGTGCATTCAATCCATTACGAAGCCGCACACACGCAACAATTTTTTTTTCGATAAAAAATTCTGGTTCACGAATGTGGGCATGGGTTTTGAATTCCACTTCTGACACGAAACATTGTTGCGTACGTACGGGTTAGTAAAGGATTGAATGCACAAGTGGATAAAAAATTAATAAAATTTATTCTTTTCACAAGAAATAAAGCAAAATGCTGAAATATTTCCTCAGAGATATTCATACAATATCACGATGTCTCGAACTTAAACATAACTCAGTTCAAAACAGAGAAACTAATTCAATCTCACAGCGAATTCGCTACAATAAATAACAGCACTAAGTAAACAAACAGTTCGCTTAAAACAACAGCAGTTAAGCAGATGTGTTTTAATTCGGCTTTTATAAGCTTTTTAATTATTCACGAGAACATTCTGGTAAAATATATAAATATCTCGATTTTTCTGAATGGCAATAGCAGTTACGAGATATTTATTTATTAAATATTAAGTGCACGCGCTCTTGTATTTTTACTTTTCCGACGTAGCTTTCTCTTCAAATTCGTCTGCGTTGCACGGGAAAATAAAACAATTTTTAATTACAATTCTAAATAAATAGCTAAATGATTACAAAATACGTAACAATATTGATCAAGCATAGTCAGTCAGTAGTTCTGCTTGATAGTGCTTAATAGTCATTTTATATTAAATGAAATGGAAGTAAAATACTGATCAAGCAGAACTACTTACCGTGTCAGGGGGAAAAAAAGCGCAAACATGATGGTGGGATGGCCTTTTAGCAGCTTTCATTTCTGTTTTTTCAAGTTAAGCTTATTTCTTGCTTGCCTTCTTAATTTCAATTTCTTCAACATACTTAGATAAAAATAAATTAGCAAATAAATAATTGAACGGTAAAATGTTCCTTTTCCATGGATTGTAACGTTCACTCCATTTAGTAAATGAATCGGTTCGAATCTGGTTATATTCATGTATTCGTTGCGTTTATTTGTGATGAGACAAGATTTATTCTTTTGCTTGCAGACACGTTCCACTTTCCTAATTTTAACAAATATAATGTTTAATAAAAATTTTACCAAGGAGGAAGAAAACAAAAAACATGGAATTGACTTATTATTGGAATTTATGTAAAATCTTACAATGAAAAAAAAGTAGAATTGCGTGTGAGAATCTCGTCGCCTTTTCAAATTTTTATTGTTGGTCTTTCAAGAGTTTAATGGCTTTGTGGCAAATCTTGAGCTTTTAGAAAGTTCCGTAAGGAGAGTGATTTCCGAAAGGCTTTTTTTCAAATGGATGTCTTCTAACATAGTATGCCAAATTTCAACTGCAGAACTTGCCAGTGCCTTTACTGCCCCATTGCTATCTCCCCTTTTCTTTCATTTTCATACATTTAACAGATTTTAAACGATGCTCTGTAAAATTAATCTTCCTTATTTTGGTGTTCTTGGATTCTACAGTGTGTTGGAATAGATACGCTTGTCATGCTGTAGTATCACAGGACGTAACGTTTACTTACAAGTACAGAATTTGTTCGAAATGATCCTTATGATCATCCAGACATGTTGTCTCTCGTAGTTTATTATTCTCGAAGACTCTCAGAAGTCTTTGATGTAGAATATTCTTAATTAAATTAAGAATAGCAGTTTGGAATGTGTGAAATTTCTTCTATTAACTTTCTTTTAACATTACTTTTTGAGTAGGCCTAAAAGAGAAAAATACAGTGAGCTTAAATCCAGAAAATGACGTGGCCACAAGGCCTTAAAAATGATTCCGTCTCTTAAAATGTCTTGAGTCAATTATTTGGCTGTATGCCCGGTCGTTCTCTTGTTGAATCCAAGCAGTACTTACCCAGATAGCCCTCGAGCGCTTTGCCATGATTGCATAAGCCAAACCAAATTAACCAAGCATTATTAATTTCGTACCCAGTTAACTACCTCTTGAACTGGTGAATGATTTTATGATAATGATACGAAGTCATAATTTCTCTGAAGAATATTGAACCGATTATTCTTTTCCTAGACACTGGAATTCACACTGTCTTCCGAGGATGTGAAGGAAATTCATGTATGAGAAGTGGTTTGTTATAAGACCGATATATAAATTTGAGTTCTATGCGTGCACCCTGATAAATGGAACCATGCGATCTTAGTACAGAAACGATTTTCCATACTATCATCAGAAATGTTAGATAGGAACTGTAGGTGTATACCAGGGTGGCCAAACTTGTAAGTGCACAATGTTCGACTTCAGGAATGTTCGAGGGCCGCAATTAGATTTGCAAAAGCGACAAGTTCATACTTACATAATTTTAAGAGCAATGAAACAGGTTTCAAATAGAAAGAAATGTCTAATTATTCTAAACATTCATTCAATGACAGTTTGCTTTCAGCATGTGATAATGTTTCGAAGAGAATGCTAAGTTCTGCGGTTAGAAGCTATTGTTTTCAATAATTGCAGTTTGATGTGGTTAAGTACTGTTCTTCAGTTTTTAAGGGCTCTGATTCTTCCGAGATCTCTTCTTGTAAATATTGATCTATCACCGCTTTGTGATGCTAATGAAACTAGGGATTCTTCTAAAATCTGCGCCACAGCGCTTCAATTTTTGTTTCTACCTTAAAATTCTCCTGCATGCTAATTTAAGTCAAGTAAGTCAAGTTTTACGGCAAATATCTGCTGTTCAAAAATTTTATGGACTTTATTTTTTTTAATGTAACATCATCTTCTAAGTTATGACTGTCATCTAATTGATTAGAAATTCCCAAATGTTCCAGTTCTCATAAATTTCTCTTCTATTCGATTTAGATTATTTCAAATTGCGCAGGATATTAAATGATTCGGATGTATTGCAAGTGTTTTCTGTTCCTCTGACAGACAACTACAATTTAGATTCTACTGCAACTAATGATACAGATATTCTTCCTGTAAAGTATCCGCAAGCCTCCATCCATCTATTCGTAAAGCATCTACAAGCAAATCAACTAATAAAGACTTTCTATTCAACATTTTTCGAAGGATTCAATACAATGCTATTATTTATTTATTTATTTACTATGTTTTTGAATAACATTATTAAGTTTCGTTACTAACAAGAATGAATAAAAATAATAACGTTTTAACCTTGATCAATTTAAGTTTGCTAATAACTTATTAAAATTGAATGAAACCAATTGATTATTTTTTCAGACGTTACGTAGCTTTAGTTTATCTTATATTTTATTGGGTTGGAAAGAAAGGGAATTCAGTTTGCGCAAATAGATAGTGTTATGTTCGTTTTGTTATTATTCTGTCAATCTTACATATTTTTTTTTCTTTTGAAATTTGGTATCTGACACTTTTAGGTTCCTATAGACTCCAGGGGGTCTACGTAGAATACTCTGCAAAGCTACTGGCTAGGATCTGTACCTAGGCAGCCTCGTCCACGGGGGTTAGCTCTGGGGCGCAGCTCCCTGCCCACCCAGCTGGCAATAACCAGCCACAAGACAGCAACAATAACAGCGTCGGCCACGGGGGTTTAAACTCATGAGCTTGGCGGTTCCCGATGGTCCGTGGAGTGGGGTTCATCTCCACCTTTCACGGTCCGGGCGGCGCAAGTCCCCGTAACTAGGGTATTAGTAGCCGAATAGCATCCGGGCCATTGAGCGTCCGGTACACGCTGTCCTCGGTATTCTGTGTAAAGCCTAAAGGGAGGGACTGCCCGCGTAGTACTGGCAGGTAGCATCAATCAACGGTCAGTCAAAGCTCCAAGTTCTCAAACCCACGCCTCCGTCGTTCTCTGACTTCTGGGACGGTGGTCTTGGCTGGCCACTTTAGCGGTGGGTCACAAGAGGGAGCCTAAAAAGCTGAGGATCTCGGAGGTGTGAGACTCGGCAGCGTGTCATTCCATCCTATAAGGGTGGCTTCTGACTGAAATTGTGTATCAGTCCCTGTAGTGTCATTAAGTTGATGGAGCAGGTATATAGTTAAGTTGCTATAGAAACAAATCCCGCGTATTTTTGTTGACAAGTGTTAGTTTAGGGTCAATTTTAACACGGGGTGCAAAAAAAACCCATTTTAGACATATTTTACTTTTTTATTTTAATAAAGGTAAAAAGCCGGCCGAAGCTCAGAAAGAGATAGGTGAAATTTATATATAGTGTTGATTGTTAAACGGAACGCATATGTCAGAACTGGTTTAAAAAATATTTTTCTGGAGATTTTTCTTTGAGGATGACCAACATTATGGCCGAATTTCCGAAGTTAATGATAACAGTATCAAAGCCATAATTGAATCGAATAGTCACATAAATGTGCGAGAGATTACAAAAAAAATGTATTACACACAGCAATTGAATAATTGAAAATTGCATAAAATGTCTTAGACTTGTTAAGAAGCTCGATATTTTGGTTTTGCATGAATTAAAAGAACACAGTTAATCAATATTTACAATACGCATTTCAAACGTAATGCAAGCGATCCTTTGTTTAAACGAATTATCCCTGGTCATGAAAAATTGATTGTTTACAATAACATTAATCGAAAAATATCGTGCTCCAAATATGATGAATCAGCGCAAATCACATCGAAAGCTAAACATCATCAGAAAAAGAACATGCTGTAATCTGGTGACATTACAAAAATGTTATGTGTTTTGAGCTAAGCAACCGAACAATAAACACAGAAGTTTACTGCCAGTAACTTATGAACCTAGAGGAAGCAATCAAAGTGAAAAGGCCAGAATTTGCAAATCGCAAAGGAATCGTATTCCATCATGGTAATACCAGGCCTCACACACCTGTAGCAATACTTACAAAATTATTGGAGCTTAGTAGGGAAGCGATGTCGCATCCCCCTTGCACCATCGGATTATCATTTATTTCAAAGTTTACAAAAATTCTTAAATGGTAAATATTTTATTAATAATGATGACCTCAAATCGCACTTGGCTGAGTTTTGCTGATAGAGACCAGGAGTTATTAGCGCGCGGAATCAAGAATTTACCAGAAAATTGGCAAAAGGCCATTGAACAGAACGGAAGATATTTGACTGATTAAAGTTCAGTTTTGTTCAGAAAAAAATAAGTTTTATTACGCATTAAAAGACTGAAATTATTTTCTTGCCAACCCGATGTTTGCATAAAAGCCACACCACTTGCCTGCGAGAACCTCACGCGGCTTGTGGGCCTCGCTGTGGCCATCCCAGTTATACAGTTGCGGCGGACCACACAAAGATAAGTAAATTGTGTCTGCGGTCCTTACAATTCAGCGCTCCCAGCCTTTATGATGTGTCACACGACATGTTTTTGACATCGCAGAGACACAACTACACAACTAGTGTCAGGAGATTTCAACGTTCCGTACCGTGTCTGTCGATTTGAAAGCATCTCGATTTCAGGAGGGGTGACGAACCAATGATCTGATTTTTCCTCTGATATCGTTCCAGATATAACGAATCAGCGGATGTAAAATGCTACTGTAAAATTAAGGAGGCGTGGCTAATTCAGTCTGAGGATTTTCGCAGTCGGAATAACATCGGAAGAACGCTCCAGAAATCTCGACTAGAGAGATCTTCGTTACCAGACTCCTCACACTACGAGGACAATAATTCATTTAAATACCTATGTATGCTATCTATGAATTTTATATATGTGTGTGTAAATAGCTCTTTTGGGCAAGCGGTAAAGAATTCGACTCGCAGTAAACGGACCCGCGACTGAGTCCCGTTCATGCGATGCAGCACTTCTCACTGGCGATAATAGATTGCGACACGAGCAAGCAAATACCGAGGATTCACCGAACCACGTGATCGCTACATTGGTGACCCGGAGAACTACAGACTCCTCCCTCCACTGAGGACAAATGACGAAATACGTCACACGTTCCGCTCCACAACCTAACAGCGACACACATGTCAACAAAACGGGGTTTCTCCTCATATAGCATCATAGATGCTTGGGCGGAGAGTGTGTAGCGATCTCGAGAACAACTCAACGCTCGCAAATTTGAAAGATTTGGAATTCTTGAACCTAGCTTAATGGAGCTCTTTTAGGCTAGCGGTAAAGAATTCGACTCCCAAGTAAATAGACCCACGATCGAGTCCCGCATCATACAATGCAGCACCTCTCACTGGCCATAATAGATGGCGACACGAGCAAGAAACTACCGAGGCTTCACCGAACCACGCGATCGCTACATTACTGTAGCTCCGTTGCGCTAGGTGCAAGAATTCCAACTCTTTCAAATTTGCGATCGTTGAGTTGTTCTCGAGATCGCTACACAGTTAAGTCATTTTTGAAGCTTGATGTAGAAGTTCGGATAACAACGGTGCGTTAAAGAGTGTTTAACTCTTTTCTTAGCTATAAGGCAGGGTGCAAGTAAGATTTACTCCCGCATACTTAAGGCACCGCGGTGCATTACTTAAGTGCACTTATATGTATTCTCAAGCACACAAGGATTTTAATTTTGCAAATCATCTTTCCTTCATTAATGCAGGGAAGCTAAAATACTCAAGCAGCAGTTTTTCTGCGAATAATTTTCTTCTTTGTTGATCTTGAAGACGTCATATTTTACACTCTGAGTTCATTAAAGAGTTCTTACTCGAAACTGAAGCAAGGAGTCCTCTCAACATAGCTTAAAATTATGTTTCCTTCTGTACATGGAATTAGATAAGCTCAGTTTTCATTCCTGACAAAATAACAGTGGTTTTATTTTATTAAAAACCATGTGGCCATCTAGAGTTTTTTTTTTTTTTTTTTGTAGTTGCGATTCCTCTGACTCGTCTAGCATCTCCAGTTCTTTCGTAATAGATCTACTGCTTATACATTTTAAGTTTCCTAGAATGCTTACCAACGAATCAGATATTTTCTTCATTTTAAATAAAACTAATGATCATAACAGTCGCAACAATAGGATAATTATTCGCATGAGTTTGTTGGGTTCCTCACTTCTTTTGTCTAAGATGAACGTCGAGGAACCTAGTGAACTATTTAGCCACTTATCGCTGAGTTCAAATAACTAAAAATGTAGCCTCAAGAAGGGTTAATCTATCCTTTATGTCACTCAAATAAGAATAACAGTTGGCGGCTTTCTCGGGCTTACAGCAGAGCCTCCACTCGGGCTTTAACTCAGAATAAGAAGTAAGAATACTAAAAATAACTAACAAAAGGAGACTAAGCCAAAGCTAAATACAAGTATCTAACTTAGTTGGCCCTTAATCAAACTAGCCGGCGAATATCAAAAGGCACGTAATAATACGACCGAGCGTAACAGCTTCAATAGAGACTTAGCCCAAAGGCAACCATGCGCTACTCAGGATTCCTAGCTCTCTCTCTCACGAAGTAAGTTGAATCGTCCTTAAATACTTCTTCTAACTCATTTGCATTCCACGCGATTCTAAAACCTTATTCTGGTAGGGAGTTGTAAGTGAAAACAATAACTGGTAGGAAAGGGACCTTAAAATTAAAATAACTGTTATAAAATTAAAATACACCTAACAAATTTAATATTTCTCTTTTTTCGAACTACCTGATGTATCAACCTTCGGCGTGGTTTAAACTAATTTTATGTAGAGCACAAATAAAGGTAGGAATTAACTTTTTTATTAAACTCATGCTGTTGCTGAACAATCGTCTTGGAATTGTTGACATATTTCTCATTGAAGAACGCAAACTTGTGCTTGTAAGAATTTCACTGTGTTCTACTACTGGCGAGTTCATAGCAGCCTTTGTTGGAGATATTTATCCGTTGCTCGCAGTGGATTTTTCTTCTGATAAAGTTTTCTTTAGATAAATAATTTCTCGCTTTTTCTTTAGCTTTTTTTAGTTTGCTTTAGATACATCAATTCTCGCTTTTTCCAATGGCAGATTATAATATGTTTTGGGGACACTTTCCATAAAACATACATTCCTATCGCCGTGGTTTCAAAATCTGTTGAAGATGCCCAGTCATTGAAAATTAAAGATGCTAAAGTATAACAGTTTCAAGAAATGCCAAATTTTTCATCACATTTGCATCACCTGAAGGTTTAAGCTTTCTTACCGTAAAAATTTAGTTATTAACAGGCTCAAATCGCTTTGTGTCACCCTCGTCCTTATCTCTGATGTAGGCCTTCTCAATGATAATCTGATCAATGGGTATACTTGTAACAGAATAACTAGTAATTATGATGTACAACTAAGGTAATCTACTCTAGAAAGTATAGTGACTAGCAAAATGTTGAATAAACATTTAATATGGTAGAAAATGAAAGTATTCAAGCATGGGCGTAGCCAGGGTTGCAGGGAGATGCACTTACACCCCCTAAACGAATGCAACTATTTTTCTTTTTAATTTCAACTAACAGGTTAGCGAAACGCTTTCCCTGTTTCTTATTTTATTCTTTAGGGTCCCCTCCGTCTTCTGTAGAATCGCTACTCGAACGACTTGAATCTTTTTCCAGCTCCAAAGATTTTCACAGCCAGCCATACAAATAAGGACCACCTAATATCGGAGACATCCTTTTGCTTAGATTCACCTTAAACGATATAAATAAGTAACAGATGTCTGGTTGTAATTCCAAGAGTTTCCTATAAACAGGCGTTCCCCCTTTTTCTTAATTTACCTTAAAATAGGAAAATTCACTTGCATTTCCTTATTTTCTAAATATCGTAGATCTGCAAATGTCACACTAGTTTCTGGGCACAAAAATGTAATGGAAGGAAGTTAAAACGTAATAGAGTCAATAATTTCCCCCAATCACATTTTGTGGAACCCACGACCTCTCTCTAAGGAGTAAGACGAAACAGAAAGCAAATTACCAGGATCTGATTCGTCTAAGAATCGAAGGAGGAGATAAAAGTTTGCAAAGACATTTCGAAAAAGATAGTAAAAATGATACATGTCACCTCAAATCCAAAACGCAAAAATCAATTTGTGTGGATTGTTGGTTGTTGTTGTTTCAAATCCCCTTGGGGCAGGAAAGCTTTCTTAAAGTCCAAGAGACCTTGCCGCACAAGTAAGTCGCTGACGTCGTCCTGCTCAGCCGGCAGCTGTCTCAGGGAGATGCCTATACAACCCAGGATTGGTGGTGAAAGACACTATAGTACGAGATGCACAAAAAGCTTCTGCTTGCAGCATAATAGCAGACGAAACAGCGGATATATCTGGGAAAGAGCAATTGTCAATTCGTATTCGATTTTTTATGAAGAAAGAATGGCTATCCTGGAAGAATTCCTGGGATTTATTGAACTAAATGTAATGGATACTCGTACTGTGGCAAATGAATTAGACATTTTTCTGGAGAAGGAAGATTTTGATCCAAATAAATGTGTTAGGGTTCTGATGATTGTTCATCCATGGCAGGGAATATTAGTGGCGTGCAGAGGATCTTGCAACAGAAGTATAACAAACCTTGTTTTTCGATTGTGCCAGTCACCAACTAAGTTTAATTGTGATGATTTGAACTGCAAGTCGGAAATCAGAAATACTGTTGCTACTGTAAAGCCTGTGATAAACGTGTTTCGTAAACCTCGAAAACGACGAAGATATGTAGCAAGTTTTCCAAACTTACGTGACACACGCTAGTCTCAGAAATACAGAAGTATTAGTATATTCAAAGAGCATTTTATAAACATAGTACAGGGACAGGAAAAGTTTCAAAAGAAGGTAATGCATCTGCTAAAACCTGAGGCTAATATTTTACAGCCCAGAAATTTAGATATGCTACAATGTGTGGACCACATAA
Organism: Stegodyphus mimosarum; assembly: GCA_000611955.2. Taxonomy (NCBI): domain Eukaryota; kingdom Metazoa; phylum Arthropoda; class Arachnida; order Araneae; family Eresidae; genus Stegodyphus; species Stegodyphus mimosarum. The sequence continues at coordinate 17,953 of KK112561.1, read as the reverse complement.
ACAGAATTTTAATGTTTGTAAAAGAACATTGTTGAGCAACAGATGCTTTATGCCAGGAAATTTTGTCTTTCGCAAGTGCTATGGCTGACAGCATTGGCACTGAATTGCAAGCACCGAGAATTGTAAAACCGCAAAAACATCGTTAAATCCTCCAGCATCTACAACCGATGAATTCTGGATAGGTGTTTTATTATCCCTTACCTGTATTCCCTAATATTATCACTGGGAGAAAGATATTTCAGCAATGATTTACCAGCATTTTATGTGTTGTTATTACATCCTGTGGCTATGCTAAAGATGCCAGTGGAAGAATTTACCAAAACAAAAAAAGGAGGGGGAGTGCTTTCGCGATTTTTATAATTTGAAAAATTTTGACATTGAGAGAGAACTCTCCTATAATTTCTGAAAAACGAAGAAACTAGAGATCGACAACATGAAGGAGTTAACTATGGAAGATTTTGTAAAAGAAGCGACAATTTTTTCCAAGAAACGAAACGTGCTCTTCTTATATCTTTTTTCTCAACCGTGTACCATTGAGCTCTCATTTAGTATCTTGAGCAGAGTAAAAACTTGGTTGTGCTCTGTCGCTTAAATGAGTTGTGTATGTTAAGTGTGCACCGAAAGCTTGTTCTAGAAACAAGAATAGAAATAGAAAAGAAGTTTTAGAACGCTTTATTTCAGATAGCAAAAAAATTGTTGTAATATAAATTAAAGATCAAGTAAAAAGTGCTCAGAAGTCTCTTTATTTTTATCTTCCATATTTCAAGGACGTGTTTAAACTCATGTATTCCAGTTCCGTTATTTATTTGCTCGTTTATTCAACTGTAGCAAGGCACGTGTGTGCTGTCCTGAAGAAAAGCTGTCTTAGAGGCTAGAGGAGAATTTTCTGAGGTAAAGTGGCTTGTATTCAATTTATAATACATAAGGAAAAAAACCCCACAAAAACACTCATGCAGCCAACCAATTAATTCGCTTTCAAATCGAATTACTGGTGCTCAGAAATTTTCTCTACTCTATCACTGACGAATTGTGTCGTTTGCGACTCCCTAGCTCCGACACTGGCTACGCCCATGTATTCAAGTTCATACTGTTGTGTTAAGGATAAGTCTAAATCGACAAATCACAGCGAGAAGCACATCATTTTCTCTCTGGGCTAAGAAGGAGGGCTCTCAGGGCTTCTGTGGAAGTTGAATTAGATTTGTGTGATGTGTCTTTTAAAGAAGAAGGCCCACCAGGATTATAGTGTTAATACTGCTGACCAAAACACTGATATTTCCACTATCGCTCGAGTATGGGTAAAAATGGCTGGTTTTAAGGGATTTTTGCAGTTTTGCCAAGAATATGAGTCTATTTTTCTTAGAATGTCCGATATGAAGCTACGAGGAAATATTGTTGACTTTGCCATAATTCATTCTATTCATATATAGGTTTAAAAGAGATATTTAACTAAATTAGCTTTAAATCTTTGAAGACGTAATGATCTGTACTGTCCTTTAATGAATACATTTGTAAATTTTTTCATACCGTTTGCCATAAAAAATGAAAATTAATAATTGCAAAAATTATTAGCTTTGCATGTTTGAAAATCCGAAAATCTTATTAAATAAAATTTTAAAAAATATTTTAACTTTTGTTTTCCCTTCTGTTGCATAAAACTGAAACCTAATGATTTTTATTGTAAAAGAAAATTTTACTGATTGCAGATAGTCGCTGTACATGAAGAACGGAAACTTAGGAGTTATGCGCAAACTCAACAGCAGATCTGGATGTTTATTAGGTAATCTCAAGGTTATCCTTGCGATAATTTACTTTATTTTTAATTACTAGCAAGTTGGTTCTATAATTTGAATCTTTTCTATCAGTTCTGATTTAGTCATGCAACTCGTTTCCTCCAGGTAGTTATGTACAATTTTCAGACGAGCGCAGGAGTATAAGTAGGTTAACTGGAAAAAGAGTTGTCTGATGTCTGAGTCTGTCAATTGAAGTTGTTTGTAATCTTAAGAACGTCAATCCGAGTCCAGACTCAGATTATAAACAGCTGGAGAATGGAGAAAGGACCAGCTATGGTTTATTGATGTTTAAATCCTGTCAGTATAGCTGATTCCCAAGAAATCCTGTCCAAAACGGTAAACTATGGCTGAAAGCAAGTTAAAATTAAAATTAAAGTTTCTCTTAAAGTCAAACTGAAATGTGAATTTTAACAAAGGAAAGTGGATTGTTATTTGCATTTTTATGTTAATTTTCAAGTAGAGACTATCAAAAGTTTTTTAAGATAAAGTTTATTGTGTTCTTGTCTGCATGAGCCTGGAAATGTCATTTCCATCTTGACAACTCATGTGAGCAAAACCATTGGCACTTAGTAATTAGAAACCACAGAGCTAGCTGTAGTGGTTACATTAACCCAAAGACTCTCAATCTAAGAGTGACGGCATATCCTATCCTAACGAAAAATGGCTTACACTTTAATCAT
>KK112561.1:0-15430 GCA_000611955.2 Stegodyphus mimosarum | reverse complement strand
AGCAGGAATATTTCTGTTAAATGATGTCAAGACTTATTCTTTGGGCAGTACTGATGTCTAATCATATATATGTGAACTCAACCTCAAAGCACATCGTTGCTTAGCCTTTGGGTTGTAATTATATATTTACACATAAATTAGTTCAGAGATTTTAACAACCGATTACTCTGGCAAATGAAAAAGCACTGAAGACGATTGGGCTTTAATATTAACTTCCCAACAAGTGAGAAAATTATGATAAAAATTTAAAATAAACTCAAAAAACGATAAAGAATTGATCTTCCACTTTGACTAAACTTAAGCCAAACTTATGCTGGTTACACGTTATTTTTATATGCATGGAAACAAAGATAAACCATGATGACTTCGATAGGGTATATGTTAATTTCGTAAACAGCGCTTTTGTCAGGATTTTATATGCTTTTATTTGCATTTATTTTATACGCTTTACTTTTATATCTGCGATTGTAAAAGATTTTATTGCTGCATCTTCTACATAATGCATTGCTTTAAAGATAGAATAATACTATTCCCTAAAGCATCTTTAGTTTCTCAGGTACATATTAGAAGTCTGTAGCATCGCCCATGAAAATAGCAGACGTGTAAGTATTCAAATATATTGCAATTAACCATTGTTCTTTTGAATGACTGCCCTAGAAAGGAAAAAATTTGATTTTCAGTCTTCGTTGCAACAGTTTTCAAATGTCCCAAATGGTGTTGCGTATTTTTATAGCAACATACTATTTATAAGAATGCAATGGAATATCTTTTCATGACTATGTACCACGAGTAAAGATTCTGCTTAAAATACCTTGATAAGGTAAGAAAATTGTAGCCTTAATTTAATTTTTTTTGTTCTAAGCTATTATTATTTATAGTAAGTCTTGAGTGGACCAAAATAAGTGGCTAGTTAAATTAGTCACTGATTTTATTAAGCAGTGAAGAGTGTATACACAATGAGTCAACAAAGTTTTAGAACTAAGGTAGTGCAAAATCTAAAATTGAATAAAATGTTATTTTTTACTTTTAAACCTTCGATATATTCGATATACAATCCTTATATATCTACACAAGTCTTGGTATTTTCTTAAGCTGTTTGATTTCTTCGCAAAATTTATCTTCTGGAAAACTGGTTAAATCTCTATTTATGGTATTTTTTAATTACTTCAGCGTTATTAAAATAATGACCATTTAGGTGAAAGGGAAAAAGTTTGCTAAAAACTGCTTTGTGAAAATGGAATTGTATGATGGTGCATTGTTCTGTAGCAAAACTTATTCGATTGAACTTTTTCACTCTGAATCCTTTTCAAAAGACTCTTCATTATGTTGACTGCACAGAAAATTATGTCTATAAACAAACGGCATTTTAGGAAAAAACTAGTGGATAGACGAAGCGATAAATAGATTATGTTTTGAGAAGTTTGCTAGAATTATTTAAAAAATTAGCCTTAAATCTTTGTAGACGTAAGGATCTGTATTGTCCTTTAATGAATGCATTATAAATTTTTTCATACCGTTTGCCATAAAAAATGAAAATTAATAATTGCAAAAATTATTAGCTTTGCATGTTTGAAAATCCGAAAATCTTAATTTTCTTGTTTATTATGGAAAGACATTTTTAAAACATGACTGTCTGTTTTTAAACTTAGAAGCTTACGTATACAATTTTTAAGATTATAAATATGATTTCCAAGATTAAAATAGTTTTGAATGGTGTTTTTAGTTTTTTCGGGTTACTTATGACTTTCAGGTTCAGTTTTTTCGGATTACTTATCATTTATTCCGCTGATTTATGAATTCAAATATCAGAATATACATTTTTGAAATAAATTATATCATATCAAAATTTATTTCGTTTCAGGAAGTAAATACGAAAGATTTCATAATTGAATGCAGTTTTCTGATTTTTCAGTTAACTACACATTTCATTAACTGCTTTATAAAATAATCTAACATATTTTAATTAATTAATAATCTAATTAACGTATTTTCAGTTTAAAAGTTGTGATTTATAGCAATAAAAACAAAAAAAAATTAATTTGCTTTATCTTAAGATAAAGTATCAACATTTACGCAACTAAATGTAATACAACTTATTTCGAAAACAGTTTTCCTTATTCCTTTTTACCTTGCAAGAATTTACTTCCTATATTCTAAATTTATTCTCTCTGTGTAACGTTATATTGTAAATAAGTAAATACATTTGTGTTTTCATTATTGTCAAGAATTCTTTGTTTCGCATTATTAGAACAGTTAATTAAGTGTTTACATTTGAAATATTGTTGCGTGCTTACAGGTTCGTTATGGATTAAATGCACAAGTCGTTAAAAGGTTAACAAAGTTTATTCTTTCCACAAGTAATAAATCAAAATGCTGAAACATTTCTTCAGAGATATTCGCACAATATCACACTATCTCAAACGTTTAGCAAAACTCAGTTCAAAACAGATAAACTAATTCTATCTCACAGCGAAATCGCTACAGCATTAACTAAACAGCATTAAGTTGATGTTGCAGATGTAGCTGTTTAACAGTTCGCTTTAAACAGCTACAACTACAACAGCAACAACTGAGATGAGGTGCTTCAATTCGGCTTTTATAAGCTTTTTAATTATCACTAGAACAATCTCGATTTTTCTGGATGGCAACAGTAATTACGGAAATTTATTTCTTAAATATTAAATGCACGCGCTCTTTTATATTTATTTTTCCGACGTAGCTTTCTCTTCAAAAATCGTCTGCGTTGCACAGGACAATAACGCAATTTTTAATTACAATTCTAAATAAACAGCCAAATAAATATGAAATCCATAACAATACTCAATATGTGACATTTGATTTAAGCTGTATAACTATTAAGCTTATGTTGATTTCCTTTGTGCATTGGTTCGTTATCTATTTGCTAAATTCAAAGGGTTACGTAGATTTTATGACAAACGGCATAAGTGAATATGAGTAAAAGTATCTTAACTGTCATGAATTCTTAGAGATTTGACTTTTGCCACAGGTATTGCTTCTTACAGATAGAAAGTCCGTGATCAAAACAGACGTAAACGCCTATTAACGTCGACACTGTTGGTAAGTATATGAGTTGAACTTTGTCTGTCGGAGCACTTAGCATTGCAGTTTCGCGCTACAAGGAGTGTAACCCATTTAATATACTGTAAATTGCCGGAAGCTACTGTTTCAAGAAGGCTTAAATTTTGTGTCATATTACTCGAAATTAATCTCAGTAGTGGTGAGAAAATTAATTTTTATGTTAATTTTTACATTTCGCATTGCACCTTGTGCCTACAGTTAGACTTTAGCAAAGGCGATAACACTGTGGTATAAATTCTAGGTAAGTAGGTCAAAAGTAATTATTAAGTAGTTACACATCCTTAAATAATTATTTATTTTTCGAAGTTTGTAATCAATACTAAACGAATATTTATTATAAATTTATTCTTTATTTATGTGATCGGCAGCTAAAAATAAAGACAATTTTAATTAATTTCTGAAACGTATTAGAGCAAAATATTGTCACTGTTAAAATTATTTTCAGTGTGTGGAATTTGAAGTAGAAAAAAATAATTGAAACTATAGAATCATATAATTATAGCCTTATTGCTACAAAAAGCAATCATTTGATTGTGTTATTCACTTTTCTTGATTTATTAGCTTTAACAGTACAACCTGCAAGAAATCCTAAAATAAGTTTTAAAAAAATTATTTGTAATATCATTGACACTCAGTTTTGAAACATCTCTACTCACTTTTTGTCATACACTCATTTTTTGTTTACAAATATCACATATAAAGAAATTACATAGAGTTAGAAAACTACTATTTTAATATCATATACAACAAAATTATCCCATTTCATGATTTGTTCTAAACCTCTGAGATTTTCTTGTTTTATTATCGTTGCCAAAATTATTTACTAATGACAAAATTCTTTCATCAGCTAGCCCAGGGTCAAAAACCTTTCTGGAGTTAAGCGCCTTTTTTCCGATGTGGTAAAATATTTTTTAAAGAGCCAAATTAAGTTCATGCATCGGTAATATTAGAAAAACAATAATGTAACGGTTATCTGCCATGAAACATCAATTTATTGCGAAACCAAAATATTTTATTTTACGTAGTAACAGAACATATAATTCAATGCATCAAAGAAAAAGGATTATTTTTTTAATAATTAATAAAAATAAGCCAAATAGTAAAAACTTAATTTCAGTAAATTATATGGCTTTGCGTAAATTACAAATTAAGGTTAATCTTCGGATTATGGTAACTTGGCGGTTTTTTGGCGAAAATTTGGCGAGCAACCTTGCTACAGCAACCTGCCAGTTTTTTGGGGGGGACGCCATTTTGTTTTCACGAAGTAAAGTTTCTTTTTTTTTTAACTCAACATTTTTTCCAACAGTCTGCTAGCCGAATTACGTTTATGCTAGAATTTTTATGGAACAAAAGTGCTTAATCATGACAAAGATTAGGTGCGATATTGTTTCCAAGTGCTTATTAGCTAAAATCACGATCGGAATTTTCCGAAAAGTAGTGGAACAAACGTGCACAGAAATTTGTTTTTACAGGGCAAATTTGTATATGAAACATGTAAATAATTTTTCTCGTAAATTAGAAAAATTTCCACGAAAATGCAGGAAAATTTTGTGAATCTTTGAAGTTGGTAAAAAAGGACATATATGAAATTACCTGATCGCTAAAAAGTATGTATACTATGCAAGCTTTTATATGTTCAGCTTGCATATACCCTTTCCAAGGATGAACATTTGCACGTATAAAATAAATAAAATATGCAAGAAATTACATTAATTTTCTTTTCCCTCTAAATTATCCATTATAAAAGTCACCTGCGAATTTATAAGGCAAACATTAAAAATGGTTGCAAATACTTAGTGTCAAATATTTAACTTATTTCCATGCAGGTTTACTTGTACTGAAATGGATTGCAAAATGCTACAAACGCGTAATGCACAAAATGACTATCATTTAATTAAAATATAAATAAATTAAGGAACACTAATTAAAATATAAATAAACATATACATTAAATTAATAAAAATTATTGTTATTATTATAATTTTTATCGCCTTACTAAAATGTCGCCAAAAGTCGCCAAACTACCAGTTACCATATTCCAAAGATTAGCCCAAATTAAATGTAAAAAAACAATAGAAATGCAAATATGTAATATTAATGAGACGTTTGGTTCTGAGTAGAAGCACAAAGTTGTTCTAGCTATGGTGACTGTTCAGAAATTTTTAACTTAATGCTACTTTCGAAGCTCTCGCCATTTCGTCTTAATTTGTTTTTAATAACAGATATACTTGAAAATAATTGTTCACAATAGTAAAAAAATCCGAAAATTGTCAAGATTCAAAATGCATATATTTTCACTAGACCATAAAAATCAGAAAGACTGTTCCATGTTTCAATTATAATTTCTTCCTCCTTCCTACATTTCGAAAGATCTGTCCACAGCATCATCCGTCGTCAGTGGCCTGGCAGCCAATTTTTCTTTCCCTCTAGTTAAGTTTCCTAGTTCTGACTGCAAATTTATGAACTTTTCTGTTCATAGATCTTTGTTTTTTAAATCTAAAAACTGTAACTCAGCTCTATCAGTGATTGAGAACGGTGTAAAATTCAACTCGCACCTTTTCTCTACTAGTGGCTTTTGTTAAAAATGATAGAGTAGGCTTTTCAGATTTAAAATATTTTAGAAGAATGTTGAAAGACTTGAAATTTTAGTATAATAGCTGTAACAAAAATGTACTGTCAATATTGCCACTTGAATTGTGTCTGTAATGTAAGTTTCAAAATGTAGTGCGTGTTCACGTTCCGTGTCTTGAAGAAATAATGTTAATTGTTATTCAGAAGAAAATATCGTTTCTAAACGAGTGTCTGCAATATTACCCCTCCTTTGTAGATTCTTATTCAAGTTGTTTAAATGCGATGTTATATCAACGGAAAAGTAAACCTTTTACAGCCACTCAGCATAACTTAACTCAGGATATTCAATTCCTTTTTTAAGCAGGAATACGTCTTGATATGTTTAAGGCACGAAGCGAAACGTTTCAATTTTGAGCCTCTGGATAGCCAGTACACTTTGTTATGCAAAAGAACATCAGAATATTGACTGCTCGTTTCCTTTAATATCCCCAAAAACTATCTGTGAGAAATTCCTTTCACCATTGTATCGTTTACTGTCTCAGTGAATAAATCTACCACACATACAATCTGTTTGGGAAACGCCTGGACGCAAAGTGCTTCCTGTTGAATCACGCAGTGAAACGAAAGCACGTCGTCATCCGCCTTTTCTTGAAGAGTGAAACAAAACCTTTGATGGTACTCGTCATATACGGTTCTCCATCTGCTGCAATAGATGAATTAATTTAGGTCATTTTCATTTGTCGTCAAATATTCCAAAATAGCAGTACATATATCTTCATCATGAGTTTCACCTTATGGGCATAAGTGCTCAATTTTTTCTCGAAGACATGTTTTAGATACCTACCACACTACTAGTGTAACTCATTCTAGATCTTTTATATTACACGACTCATCTCACGCAATAGAAAACGCAAACGATATCTTCAAGTCTTCAGTCTGTTGGCTTGTTATATTTTTCGCCATCTAGACAACTCTCTTGCGAATGGTTTTTGAAAATGAAGTATCGTTAGTTTTTTTAATGTCATTCTTAATTTTAAAAAGCTTGAAAACGCTAATCAGCTATAAAAAGCATTTTTAAACATATTGTCTATAGCTGAAGGATTTTCCGTACTTGGATAATATTCTAAGCAACAGCAAAACTTACTGCGGTAATATTAGTAGAAGAGTGCTTCCAGCCGCTAAATGACTATGTTAATTTTTGCATTCTACCATGCAACTCAATGACTGATGCTGTTCTTTTGTCTCCGATGGGATACTTTCTATCAAAAGATTTATATTTTGTTAAACAATGACCTCGATATTTGACTTTTTTATTGATTTTTAGTCAAAAGAGACATTGTCCCTGAAGGACTATTGTTTTCGTTTTGCGATTTTGCTTTGAATCACTACAAACGGCTGTATCCCTTTTCAAATTGTTGCCACCAAAAGTTATCGCCTTGTATTATATTTAAAGAAATTAAATAATGAAGAAACTGCATAAATGTATGTATGTATGTTTCTCGCATTGTGATAAAACGACGGTACCTAGAGCCATCGAATTTTGAATGACGCAATCCTGCTGCGTATATGGGCATCTGGAAGCCCAAATTTGAAATTTGGAATTTGTTTTATTATCGATTTCGTATTTTGTAAAATTGAATTTTTGAAAAAAAAAATTTGAATTTTTGATGAACAAACTCAACGATTTAAAAGTGAGCAATGGCAACACTCTACGGGAAAAACAAAGCCTTTTTACCTCCAGCGCGCGGATCTGTGTATCGGAAATTCTAAAGATATGCTCATTTTAAATTATTTCGCGATATTGCTGTTGAACTGAATTTCATGGTTTAAGTACTAAGAACATGATATTTAAAAAATAAAAGTAACAAACAAAACGTTAGAAAAAACGTCCCTTTGGACCACCTCCTTAAAATCTGAAACCTTTTAGATCTTTATTATTATTGTTATTATTGTTGCGTTTATACGGGTTCGTAGATTTGAGAGTATCCGATGAAAACACGATGCAGAACAATAAAAAGCACAATTTATTTACAGGAATCACTATTTACAGCACAGTTCCAAAATTACCTTTAAAAGCGTCGAAAATCTACAATAAATACGCTGAAACAATCAGCAACACAGCTTCAGGCTGCAACTGTAAAGGTAGCTTCACGGCAACACTAAACTTATAATAAACACCGTGGAACAATCACCAATACACTGTCAAGCTATACTGTAAAGTTAGCTTCACGGCAAAGCACTATCTCGATCGCTTTCCGTTCACCAAAACTCTCGCGTAGCAGCTATTCTCACACTTCTCACACTGCTCGCAACACTTCACAATTTCGCAACTAACTTCGCAACTAACTGCTCTCAGAAACGCAAGGGTTTAAATAGCTTTTCTTAAAGTTCCACACGTTTCGAAAAATATCTCGACAGGAAATTATTCTAGAAGCTTCCCGATTGGACCATGGGATATCGCCAATTTGGTCGCCAAATGGGTGATAAAATCGCCAATCTGGCAACCCTACCATACACTATTTTATGGCAACCCTAGTGCTATGCCGGAAAGCTTACATACAGGCGCAACCGCCGAATTTTTCGCAACATTATTATTATTTGATTTCGATGCATGACTTTTTTGTTATTTGATAATTTTTCATTGTAGATTAGGCATTTTGGAAGACACACAGTAGTTTATATAAATACGCAGTTTCCCGTCCATTCACTTTTAAATTTATGGTATTTATCTTGACTCTTACGGTGCTTTTTATGTGTTGCCATGGTAAAAAATGTAACTGTCTCGAGTATGACTGAAAAAAGATATTATTATTACTCTTTCGTATTTAACATTTCCTATACGCAGGGTTAATTGTGTTTTTTAAAATTATATTTCATACTAAAAGATATTATTTGCCAATCATGTTATGTTTTTTTAATATTAAATTTAAAATTTCAAAAACCACTTACCTTCTTAAGATAGTTGATAACACATCACCAATTCTGCCACTTCCGTTTCTGGTATTTACTGCCGTTATTGCATACAAAAATGCAACTCAAAATTACTCCAGTAACGACTAATCGAATCTAGCGGTCAGTACATCTGAGACATGAAAGTGTGTATGCATAAACTTGTAAAACAAAAGGGAAAAGTTCTTTTTGATAGTTCCGTAGATCCGAGATTCTTAGTGCTCATACGCTAAGAAATACGCTAGGAAATACACTCATACGCTAGGAAGAAATCAGGACAGTTATTATTCAGTATTTTATTGTAGTGCCTTTATATTTACAACTTCTGTTCCGGTTGGTAAAAGAGCGCTTAAAATTAAATTATTAGCCAAAGAAATTTTATTCAGAATAAGCCAATGTTAACGGCGGGGGTCTGAAGTTTCCAAGTTTGCTTTGGAGCTTCCAAAGACTGGGAGATTTTAGATATTTTTGGAATTTCTGCTGTGAGAAGTGGGGCGAAAATGCAGTGCGGTGCAGTGCTTAATGGACCCCGAGTTCCGAGTAGGGGAACATTATCTCGAAGTCATTTAACAACCGAGAATGAATTCGAGCATATCAAATTGGTTCCCTCCAATAAAATAATATTCTACAGGTTCATCAGCGGTTTCCGCAAGTTTGTCTGTTCCCTAGACCATTAAGCAATGTAAGTACGACTTTAGGGGCATCAAGGGAAGTAAGCACCACAAAAAGGTCCTTAAATATTCAATAAACGTGAACAAAAATTTCCCATTGCCCGTATTACCATGGAATGCATGGTGCAGCTAAATCAAAACGGGCAAAGAGAAGGAACAAAAAACAATTGAGATACACCTAGATGGTTGCTAAGGGTTTAAGTCCTCTAAAAGCCTTATTCTGACCCTGCCTGTTCTTTTCTACATCTTGAATCATTAAAAGAATTACCTCAATTCATCCAAAATTATTTTAATGAGAGTCGTAAAGGGGAGATCGTTTGAGGGTTCCTTCGAATTTCATCGATGTTTATAAGTGATGCCAGTTTGTCTGTTCCCAAGACCATTAAGCAATGTAAGTACGACTTTAGGGGCATCAAAGGAAGTAAGCGCCACAAAAAGGTCCTTAAATATTCAATAAACATGAACAAAAATTTCCCATTGCCCGTATTACGATGGAATGCATGGTGCAGCTAAATCAAAACGGGCAAAGAGAAGGAACAAAAATAATTGCGATACACCTAGATGGTTGCTAAGGGTTTAAGTCCTCTAAAAACCTTATTCTGACCCTGCCTGTTCTTTTCTACATCTGTCAGGACTGAGTGTTCTGTGCATGTTCTTTGCAAACATGGTGAAGTACTTACAAGGGTTCTTCTTCTCAAGTCCTGAACTGGAACAGGGAGCGGAAAATACGCTATGTTCGGGTGTAGATACTGTATTGGCGAATAACTGCACTTGAAAGGGATTTGAAATCCTCTTTTATTAAATCACTATTATTTACACACTTCCCAACTCGGGAGAGATACAGAAAGTAAAAGACCGCACTTGGGCCTAACTTAACAAATCAAATAAATTTAAATAAATATCTAAATCTAAATAGAAATTAAACTTTCCTCACAGAGCAATTCGCGGAGTTTGGTCTCTAACTAACTGGTGAGTAGCAAGAAATACTAATACTATCGCACTTCAATTTGTTTCACAATGCAATCACGTAGTAAGCACTATGGCTTATAAATTTAAACTGCTAGCTGGTCAGGCGAACGTCGAGCAGACTGACCGTGATCTGAGACTAAAGCTCTCTCACACTAAGAGGTTTCTACCTCTGGTTTAAATAGTACTTGGCTGTACTTCAAAATAAGCAAAAGCTGAAAACGCGCGCTTCTTCTGACGGAAAGTTGAAACAGAGAGGAGATAGAAAGATTTAAGTTAAAATAAAACTTGTTAGTTTAACTAAAACCTTACACATCTTGAATCATTAAAAGAATTACCTCAATTCGTTCAAAATTATTTTAAAGAGAGTCGTAAAGGGGAGATCGTTTGAGGGTTCCTTCGAATTTCATCGGTGTTTATAAGTGATGCCTGTAATAGGTGTGTTTAAAGAATTCTGCTTGAAGATCTGGACTTTCATTCTTTGACGAAATTTTATCTTATTCCATTATTTTTTTGTTCTGGTGGTTGTTTTAAACGATGTCTAAGTTATTCTCTATATTGGAATATTTTACAATAAAAATTCAATTCTAGATTCTCTGTTATGGAAAAAGGTTAAAAGTAATGCTAAATGAAATACATGGGTAGTAAAGTAGATTATTCATTCACATGTACTTGTAACTGAAATGTTTTTTTTTTTCACATTAATAAATGAAAACTAATATGTGTGCTTAGAAGCTGAAATGACTCGAAAATGATTATTAAAAGAATTTGACTGTAAAGGGTAGTCTAGGCAGCTATGCTAATAGTTATATTAATCCAGATATGAGCTTCAAATGCTGAATCTTGTAGTGAATTTTATTTGTGGTCCACGAAGTTCCACCCATGTGTAATCCTTCGAGAATCTACTTCTGATGTATGTGTTTTCAGAAGATTAAATGAAAGAAATTTCAAAAATAACCATTTTAGATTTCAGAATTACGGACATGAATTATTATTCAAAACAAATTTTGATCTTAATGTCCAGGTATAGTTCGACCGTCTCAAACGCTTCGCTGGCTGGCATTCTGCCAAAACACATAGACTCGTCCAAAAGGGGCGTTATCACTTGCTGCGACTTCAAAGGTCACGTGAAAGTCTTCGCTTCTCCGGAAAGAGATATGCTGGAGGGAAAGAAAGTCCCCATCCTTCCACTCTATTTTAAGAATAATTCCGTCCGAATGGCGCATGCGTGTTTGCGCTCATGGTCGCGGATGAGGCCGTCGAACTATACTAGTGAGGAATGGGCAATTTAATTTACTTGTCTGATACTGAAGTTGATTAATTCTAAAATCAATCACTAGTTTCTAGACTCAAATTTGAGATTTTTATTAAATGCGTTGGCACCAGCAGATTTAGGTAATAACCAAAGTTTTCAATCCTTGTACCAAAAATGCATATCAAAATTGTCTATTTTCATTTTAATTGAAAAGTATCGTGCTTTCCGGAATCAGATCTTCATCGCAAATTATGCAAAGAACTTGCTCCATGTCGCAATCAAGGACATTTAAAGCAAACCTACATTAAAAAAAATTGCTCAACATACACTCACGTTTGTGAAAATTGCAACACCATGAAGGACTTACGCGAGTGAGCTGAAATTTTCAGGAAATGCAAAGTAGCGCATGATATGCAAATGATTAGAATTGCAAATCCGTAGCGCATGCGTATGCTGAGCAGCGCCCTCTGAACGGCTGATGGATCCGAATAAATAGACGGCTGTAGCGAGGCGTGTATGGTTATCGGTGGTTATCTGCTAGTGGTAAACGTTAACTCAATCTGTACTTATGCCTCGTCGACGAAAGAGAGCGAGATTTGAACAACTTACAGAGTTTGAACGAGGGAGAATCATCGGCCTTCGTGAAGCTGGATTGTCGTATCGTGCAGTAGCCTCTCGTGTGCAGCGTAACAGCAGCACAGTGATGCGCGTTTGGAAGCAGTGGACGGACGAGTGTCGGACAACTCGGAAATCCGGGAGTGGACCCCGAAATGTGACGTCAGCTCGCGATGATAGACACCTGGTCCGCATGGCGCGGACGGACCGTACAGCTTCCTCTAGACAATTGGCAGCACTGTGGTCAATAGCTACAGGTGTTTCATTGTGTGCTTCATCAATTCGTAGACGTCTGCTGCAGTGTGGACTGCGCGCACGGACTCCTTTATACAGGATCCCCCTAACGCACGACCATCGCCGCCTGCGGCTACAATGGGCCAATCAGCATAGAGACTGGCGTGCTGATTGGCAGCATGTCGTGTTTTCTGACGAATCCCGCTTTAATTTGTGGTACCATGATGGCCGCATTCGTGTCAGACGCTATGCCGGTGAACGCCACCTTCCGGAGTGCATTATCGAACGCCACAGTGGACGAACACCCGGAGTTATGGTCTGGGGCGCCATAGCATATCATAGACGATCTCAATTGCTACGAATTGTGGGCAATCTGAACAGCAACCGGTATATCCGTGAAGTTCTACAGCCCGAAGCTGTTCCCTTCCTTCAAAGCTTGCCAGGCGCTGTATTTCAACAGGACAATGCCCGCCCTCATACTGCTCGGATTGTTAAATCCTTCTTTGCAGCGCAGCAGGTACAGCTTCTTCCTTGGCCTGCGTGTTCCCCGGATATGTCGCCAATTGAACATGTGTGGGATGTCATTGGTCGGCGTCTTGCTCGTGATCCTCGTCCTGTTGCGTCTGCAGACGAACTTTGGGTACGCGTACAAACGATATGGAATGCTCTTCCTCAGTCAGACATTCAAACTTTGTTTGACTCCATGCCACGTCGTGTAGCAGCACTTATTGCGGCGCGTGGTGGCCACACAAAATACTGATTCTGATCTCTTGTTCTTGTTTGTTTGCTTTGAACATTTAATCATTTATTTGTACCACTACCACTCAACTGTGTATTAAATTGCATTCAATTATGACAATTCCTTCTTGGTGTTGCAGTTTTCACAAACGTGAGTGTATTTACTTACTTATTTAACTTTTTTTTAGTGATTTAATTGCCACGAAATTCTATCAGTTCTAATATCTGTGGCTGAGAAGAGTTACTTCATTGTCAACGTCAATTTTTTTCCTTCTGAAAAGGAAAAAACATTTTTCTACGATGGATATGAAATCCATGCCTGTTGTAGAATCGAAGAAATGTTATTAAATTTATACTCTATAACCGATGACAGAAATCCGGTTCTTTGTCGTAAATGAATTATTCTGCTCAGTGCAATCAGAAGAATATACCCAACGATTTGTCAAAAAGTATTAATTTTTACATATTCACAGGATCTACGTTTGCGTATAATAGTGCAATTAGCATAGTGAGAACGAAGGAATATAGGTTGTCAACACTGGCCAACGAAAAGTAAATTAATAAAACCGTGTTACATGAGAAACTGAATTTTGAAACATTTTCACTGCTTCAGTCACTGCATTCACTGCTTTAGTCAATGTATTTAAATAAATAAATATATATCTAGATTGTTTAATGGCATTAAAACTTGAAATTTTCTCGAATCACACAAAAAGAAAATAATCACATCTTCAGCACATTTTTTTTATTGTTCCATATCTAATCTGAAATTATTTCAAAATATTGAAAGCTGTTTTTTGTGAAGGAAGTGTTACAGCTGCAGATGAAATATGAAACCTTTTCAAGAGGATTACTTGAAGAGAATTGCGATAATATTCCAATCATTTCTTCGGTAAAGTCATCAGTAAATTCGTCTTATTTAATGCTGAAAATATGGAGTCTCATTTTATGAAGCTTTAACCTAGAAATAAAACCATATTAAGAAATGAATTAGTAATTCACGTAAGAAATATTTATGAAATAATACATTTAAACGACTATATCCACAAGTTCATTCAAAATAAAATTTTATCACATAAATTAAAATTACTTTTTTCCTAAATTTGACCACGATTACTTTAAGATATATTCACTGAATTCATTGATTTGAGTTACAGTATGCAGATGTTTAATAAATAAGTTTTATTTTTAAGCGGAATTGCTTCATTTTTAGTTTTGAGATAGATGCTATAAATAACGCTTGGTATAAATACTTGATTTTCATAATACAGGGTATTTATAAAGTCCCGGACCCATTTTGATGTTTAATAACTCATAAAATAATGAAGATATAAACAAACTTATGGCATTTATTGATGGAATAACTTATATATTTTCCTTTTCAAGTTTGAATATCTTTACTTTTGTAAATATCGTCTGCGCGTGTGGTTAATTTCAGATAATTTCATTTTCCAGTCTAAATATCTGTATTTTTCTAAATATCGTCTGCTTATTAATTGCATTTTTCTGTCTTTTGTTTGGTAACTATTGAAATGTTATGCAATGCAAAGTATACCCCCATGAATACCGTGAGGCACAAAGGGATTCTCCAAAGGTTAATGTGTGGTGTGGACTAATGCACGACCGAGTCATTTGGCCTTTCTTTTTTACAGAAAAGACGGTCTTATAAGTTGTATACTTAGACATGCTGGAAAACTTCGCATTTCCATAACTAGAAGAGCTTCAGCCACATGTCTTTTTGCAACAAGATGGTGTGCACCACCTCATCGGGGTACCATCGTTCGTAGTTCTTTGAATGACCATTTTACAGGAATATGGATTGGGCGAGAAGGTTCAATTCCTTGGAAACCCAGATCACCTGATATAACGCCAGGACAACGTTTACAGGAGGAGAGTGTCGAACATGGATGACTTAAAAGCCAGAATTACAACCGCAATAGCCTCTGTGGATAGCCTACATGCTTGCCGGTACCTGCCGTGAAATTGAATATCGACTTGATATTCTCCGTGCGACGAAGGGGGCACACGTGGAAGTTCATTGACAAGTGTCATGAAACCTTTTGAGTCTATCTAACCATTTATGTTATTAATTTTAATCTATCTTTATTATTTTATAAGTTATTAAACATCAAAATGGGTCCAGGACTTTAAAAACACCCTTATCGTACCCACCGCTTATTCACTTGTTAGCTACCACAGCAAAATCGAATAAAATACTATATCTATCTATTTTTTTTCTGGTGGTTTTTTGTTCATTTTTCATAAAAAGTGTTATGTGCTAAACGTCGCGGCACCAGATGTTCTGTGGCAATTTGTCACGTCACCAAATGTT
>KK112560.1:56185-91563 GCA_000611955.2 Stegodyphus mimosarum | reverse complement strand
ACACTGTTACTCGGCTCAGTCAGCTCACTTTCTTTATTCTTATATGCTTGTAAATTGTGAATTTTTTTATTATGTTGTTCTTATCTTCCGATTAAGGGTTTTATGCCTTTAGTTTTACCATGCAGTAGTTGTAGAACTTCGACAATTTAAAAGCTGTTCAAATGCTGCCGGGCCTATTTATTTTTACCACGGCAGCCATATTTGTTTACATTTGAAACTTAGGAGAGAAGTGGATTTGTTGCCAATCTGGAGAAACTGAGCTTCGCATCAACAAAGATAACGTTTTCTTTTACTATTGCAAATTAAATCATGCTTAATCCGTTCTGGAATTATTACTTAAGTTATTGAATTATCTCATATATTGATTTCCAGCATAGCGTCCACAACAAATTAACTCAACTTCTACGTCTTCAGTGTCTTTTTGTAGAGTGAGACCAAAAGTAAACTTTCAGTTTTGTGCACCGAAAAATCTGCCTTCTTACCGTTGGCCGAATTGCTTGTTTTTGCCTAGAAACTGTAATTTTAATTGTAAAAATTCTTTTTTTAAATCTTTTAATTGTATTCGGTGTTTTATGTTTTTCTATATCTTTCAATTTTCAATATAGATATTTTGAGTTTTTATGTATTTTTGCCTTGTCGCGAAGTGAGAACTAAATTATTTGAATGAGAAATATATCTCTAATGAAATTCGAGAAAATAAGTTTAAATGAAATGCAGGAAAAAAATGGGTATAAATTAATATTCCATAGTAGGAAATCATGTGGTGTACACATCAGTTTTTTTTTCCAGATTACAACTTCTGCTTATTGCACAACCATTAAAGTATACCCGTAGTTTTCTTCACGAGTAGTCTATCTATTACAATAGAAGAGAAACACGCCAATGTGACAATCAAATTCGCTGAAACAACCTTATATTTGGCGTACATTTACAAAAAACACTCAATCGATTTCGAGGGCAGCTACAGGTCCCTCGTCATCAGGAGAACAAAATATCCAGAAAGGACCTTTCTATATATTTTGTTCTCCTGATGAGCCAATCTACAGAAATGGCAAAAAATACGCAATTTACAAACATGTAAGAATAAAGAAACTGCGCTCACTGAGCCGAGTAACAGAGTGGATATACATATATACATATATTTATATACTCCTGATTAGCCTTTCTAGATATTTTGTTCTCCTGATGAGGAGGGACCTGTAGCTGCCCTCGAAATCGATTGAGTGTTTTTTGTAAATGTACGCCAAATACAAGGTTGTTTCAGCGAATTTGATAGTCTATCTATGTATCAATTTCTATGAAATTTCCTCTTTGCTCATCACCATTTTATTTCAGTGAATTTATTTATTTGTTAATTTAATGTTTCATAGCTAATGGCGTTTTCAGATATAATGGAACTTACCAGAAATATTTTTTTCCAAGTCATTTTTAAAAAACATTTGTTGAGCTAATACTATAATACTATAAATATTTTGCCCATTGAAAAAACTAATACATACTAACTGATATAGTAATATGGCAGTCTAAAATTTTGGTTTGATATGTCTCATGTAAACTGAAAGTGAATTTAAATCAATAATAAAAGGAATTCGAATTACTAATATCATCAATTTATTGTTTACTAGTCATCTGTTTTAGTCTATGAAGCTCATTATAAGAAAAGCGAGTCAATTTCAGAATTTAAATTTCAATAATAAATTTTAATCTGTGAAATGACAGCACTTTTAAGAACACATTGATGTCATTAATTCTGGATTTTAAATCAGCTAGATAATTTTTAATAAGACAACAGCTTACTTGGCGCCCCTTCTAGATGTTCACCCAAGGATATAAAGGATAATAAATAAGGATGAGGAATAAGGATAAGGATTTATATCGCCTTTACTATTCATGTTAAAAGACTTTGGCATTAATCTGAATCTGAAAGAAGTTGCATTCATACGATTCAGAATAATTAATTTAATCATGATAAAAATTTGAAGTAATTGTAGTTCTCTTGGATAATAATTTCCTTTGATATAGGAAGCAATTTAACCTAAGATAATTTTAAATTCTTTCCTTTTTTCAGTATGTGCAGTTGATCTTAAACATGTTTTCACCGAGTTACGGTAATTAGCTATAGAGTTATTATTTCTAGAAGGATTGTAAGTAAAGTTTACAATTTACAGAAATGATAAACTGGATTTCTGCCCTTTATTTATTCACATATTTTTAATTCAAAAGTGAACTGAAATTTATAAAATTTCTTTTCAGATATTGTTGAAATTGTTTGGAGTAATGCTTTCTGAATTTTTATGAAAGGAAATGATTAGATTTTAATCCTGCAACATCAGAATTTTTACAATTACTTATAGGGTCTAAATGAAAAGAGATTTCGCCTCAAAGGATAAAACGTAATTGTTTGCCATCGGAAAAATTTTCAAGATACGGTATTTTCAACAACTAGCATTGCCCGAAAGAACATTAAATAAAGTCTTTGATATTGCATATAAAACGGAATTAAAATCGAAATATTCTGAAAAAAATATTGGGTCCAAGTTTTTAAATAATGTCAACAGTACCGTAATTAAAATTTAACAGCTTCCTTCCTCGAAGAAATTTCTCTTTATATTGTCACTCTGAACTTTATTCAGGCTTTTCAAAATGAATTCAAAATTAAATATATCTTTAATGATAGCGCATAAGCCCGTGGTTCCAGTTTAAGAAATGAAACAAATAAAACAGATTTTACAACCCTGTTCAGCTTTGCTTTCGTGTTACTTTTCTGTATAACTATAATCATTTAAATTTGTGTATTGACCCTCGAAAGTTATGCAGTACAGTTTTCTTCAGATAAAAATGATTAGATTGAATTTATTGTAGTAAATTATAGCAAAGGGGCATACTACACCTACCTGCCTAAGAATAGGAATGTCTTCGGGGAGAACATTTTAAGGAAAATTGGCGTGTATTCACATTATACCTGAATGAAACCACGAAACCTTCCACATAGCCAAGATGTCGGATCACTTTCAGATGCGGATTTCTTAAGTAGATGGCCTGCAGGAAAGGATTCACTGCATTATGCTTTAATGATTTTTATTTACTTATTACGTGCTCAGCCCTACGCGGAAAGGGGGATGCCCCGTGGGCGTAATGGCAAACCGCACATTGAGTAAATCAATGTTAACGAATTTCGCTTACTGCGCATGCTCAATAGTGTACCGTTGGCGTGGGAGAAGATACTGGCGAATAAAAATAAACAACCCTACACAAGCCTGTTCGTCATGTAGGCCTTAGCGACTCTTTACGTTTGCAATACTATGGACACTTTTTTTGTGCTTATTGCACTTGCTTCTAGTATTTCATTTCATTCTGGTTTATTTTGTTCATAAACATTACATTTAATATCAGTTATTTGTAATACTTTCTTTGGCTTTAATTCAGTAATTTAAACTAGATATATTCCTTAAGTTGTTAAAGTATTTATGAATGGAATGCATAGTAAATAATCGATTGCTTTGATTCTTCAGAAGGACAATCAATGAACAACATCATGTAATGTTTCCTGTTTTGCAATCCTTCTTAAACGAAAATTTGGGGAGTTTACAATCGATATTTACACTCTAAGTAATGAAGCAACGTACAACCTAACAAGTTTTAAAAACCCCGAACTGTTTACGTCCAGATAACAGAATATCAACCATATGCCGTATTTATCTTCTTTTAAAATTACGCCAAAGTCGTAATTGCGCCAAATTCTCTTCTGGGCATGCGCAGTGTGCGTAATTCGCTTAACATTGTTCAACTGAATGTGCGGTCTGCCATTACGCGCCCCGTGGAGATCTTTTTAAGAGAAACTGGCTAGTATGCGCGTTACACATGAGTAAAAACATGAAAACGCCCATGAAACCAGCCCTTAAGCTGGGACTCGAACCCCGTACCAAACCACCAGTGTTCAGCGGCTTTTACCGCTCGACCGCTGCACGGCAGCTTTAATGAAATGAAAGCGAAATTTCTGCATGTTCAGCAAAATTTATGGATATATATCAAAACTAATTTTTTATTTATATCATTTCGTAGTAGGTCTGTTTTGAATCATGAAAAGCGATCTTCTTTTGCTGAGAATCGAACTTGATAACTACCAGTTAGTATCTTACCTGTATAAAATACTACGTACTTATACAGGTAAGATATATAGGAAGACTACCTTTAATTTCTTAAAATAATAGGTTTATTTTTGAGGAATATTAGTTTGTCTTGAATACGAATGTAATACTGAATTTATACGTACGCCTTAGTACAAATTTCTGCGAATTTCGCATGCAAAAGTATGAAAGCGTTTTAATTCATTAAAGCATAATGAATATTTTCCTAATTGAAGTTTTTCTTTATGGTGATCATACAAAAAATTCTTTCTTTTTTTGCCCAAATGGGTGTTAGCCTAGAAGGGCTATTAGTCTCGAAACGGCATTTTGCGTCGAATCGCTTTAAATATCTGAATCTGTTGTTGCAACCAATTACTACCGCCCTGTATTCCATGTAAAGAAACTAAATAATGCAGAATGCATGTACATTCCTCACATTGTAAAAAAACAATGGTACCTAGAATAATCAAATTCTGAATAACATAGTCCTCCACCCGAATTTGGAATTTGTTTTTTTGTCTATTTCATAATTTCTAAAACATTAAGGAATTTGTGAATAAAAAAGTCAATAATTTCAAAGCGAACAGTGGCAACACTGTAAGAAAGTAAACATATTTATCACCAAGGCGGGAGACTGTCTATCAGGAATTCTGAAGATACTAGCGGGCAAGCGTGCCAGATGAGCGGGCTGAGGCCAAAACAAAATTTATAAGTTCTATTACACCTGAAAAGAAAAAAACATTTGAAGTTTTTATTTCATACTTTGCAAAACTTACAAATTTTTTTATTGACAAAACCTGGGATTTGAAAGCAAGTAGTGGCAACACTTTCGAACGAAAGCTGATTTTTATCTCCAGCTTTCGAGACTGTTGCCACTCGGTAAAATGAGTGGCAAAATTAGCGTTTTCAGAGTTTTCAATTAATATCTCGGCTGATTAAAGTCGTACGAACATGAGAATGATCGAAATAACTTCCCACGATTTTTTGGAACCCTGGGATGTCTGTCTTGATACACAATTCCCCACTGTTTCGGGGAAAAAATGCCACAAAGAAACAAATTTTAACAGTATAGATGCTATTATTAAATATTTTGTGCCCAATATGGCGTTAGCCCAAATACTCTTGAAACGTGTATGCGTCTGTAAATGAAAAAAATAACGCCCGCCTAGGTGTATAACATCTGAAAGCCTTCAGATTTTTTTTTAGTATTATTATTTTAAATATAACATTGCTACTTGAATCTATTGAAAATGTTCTCGCACAATTTTACATATTATTTTAAAGCTTCGTGTCTAAATGTACGCGGTGAGGGTCAATACTTTAAGGGAATAGAGCCTCTAACCCGAAATTCGTGTAAATCGACACTGACTTTATTCACTTTTGATGATTTGCGATATATCTACATTTTCCAGCTGGAATCAGTTTCGCTGTTATCCGTCCAGTATGCTTTTTTGACTAAATTATCTTTTGATCATCACGATGTTTTTCTTTAATTAATTATGAAATGTTAATAGTAACATTAATATTAACAAACTGCTAAAAAGCTTCAAAGAGATAAGAAGAAACCAGGAAAAGCGTATGTTTTCTTAAACGTAAATGATTATTTCTGAGTTACGAAGAAAATCTTCAAATAAAAAAAAATTCTTTGCTTTTACTAATCCGGAGAATTTCAGGTCTAATTGGCAATTTCTTTTCTCCCGTTGCAATGTTCGTTAGGAAACCTTCAAGTCGTTAAGCGTCAAGAAAACCTCATCGGTTGAGTTCCGAAATCTCTGCCGAATGTAATTAGGTTACCTGTACAACCGGTTACCGCTCAATCAGTAACCATCGAACTCCAGTTTTTTCATAATCTATATCCAGAAAGCATTACTATCTCAGCATATATATTTTCATTTTTTTTCAAATGAACATACGTAGATTTTTTTTGCAGAATTAACTTCATAGAATTTAGCCTAAGTCTTTGTGGAGTAGAAGTACATCATATACCAAAGCGACTGTTTAACTAGAACATTTAATGTAGATCATCAACGATCTGATTGCAAATGTAGATAGAAATGGGTGAAAATTATTTTCAAATGTAGCGAAGTTAATGTCTTAAACAGAACACTGCCTCATACACGTCTTTCGTTTTTCAATGGCGGCATCGTCTGCGTCTTTTTTTATTTCTCAAAACAGCTCCATCGAATGGCATCCAGCGCCATCTGTCTTTCGATACAGGCACCACATACAGAATAACTTAGTGACCATAATATGTTAAATTATTTTCGGAAGCTTTCAGGAGAATCGGTAACGGGAAGATTTAATTCGGTTTTATTGAAAATATTTAAGGCATCTGAGAAAAATGTAAACCCTGTCGACACCTACATCATGAACCACAAATCGAATGCTCAATCATTTTATACTAAAATACACTAGGAAACATTAGGATACTCTATGCAATCTGCTATAACATAGTTTGGAATTATCTGGCCCCACGCCATTGTCAGGTATATCAATGGTCTATTGAGCACATATCGACCTGATCCAATAAGACGACATTATTACAGTTCATTGTTAAGCTGAAACAGCATCCTTCCTACCAAGGGTGTCTTTGTGTGCACGATGTTTAATGTAGCACTAAATTCGGAGCTCTGTCCTAATTTTGGGAACTGGCCGCCGGTTGGTGGAGCGTCACATATAAGCATTCTGTACTGCGCAGTATGCATAGGGAAAACGTTCGTCCTTATGATTGAATATGGCTTCCGATGACATCATTTCCTCTATGCTTACGAACACCCTGACTTTACTAAGGCTCGAGACTGCACTTTCATACCGTTTGCTTACATTTTCAGAGCAATCCTGAAAAGATGATTACTATTACTGAAGTGCGCTGTATTTTTGTTTCCAAGAGATTATATTTCTTACGGCACTATAGTGGGGTGAATTTAATATTGTTGCGTGTGTACGGGTTCGTAATGGATTGAATGCACAAGTCGATAAAAAGTTAATAAAATTTATTCTTTTCACAAGAAATAAAACAAAATGCTGAAATTTCCTCGGAGATATTCGTACAATACAACATCGCAATATCTTACAGTAGTTATATTTTAAACGACTAGAATATAAAGAGAACTCAAATTTAAAATACAGAGAAAGCTATTCGGATCTCACCAAGAATTCGCTACAATCAATAACAGCACTAAATAAACAACTGCAGTTCGTATAACAACAACAACTGAGCTGAGATGTTTTAATCCGGCTTTTATAAGCTTTTTAATCATCAGGAGAATATTCTGGTAAAATCTATTTTCTCGATTTTTCTGGATAGTTGAAGCAATTACGAGATATCTATTTATTAAGTGTTAAATGCACGCGTTCTTGTACTTCTTGTTCTGTGGCACATAATGTTCATAATTTATTGCATATAGTTGAAGATGTAAAAAAGTATGGACAATTAGATTCTTTCAATTTATTCAGATTCGAGCACTTTATGCAATTAATTAAGAAACAAATGAGGAAACCAGATGAACCTCTTGAACAGTTATATAGACGATATGTAGAAAAGGAATGCATTTTGCGATCTGTCTCATCAAATGAAGAATTCGGTGAAATAATTACTTGTTACAATGAACATCATGAAGGGCCTACCCTAAACGAAGCCGCAGATGTCCAATACAAGATTTGCAAAAAAAAAAAAAAAAAAACTATTTACAATAAATTGTTTTAAAAAAAGGAAATAATTTCGTGTTTTAGATGACAATCAGATAATATTAGTATCAAATATTTTATTTCAGCATTATACTAACGAGTATTTTCTTTTGGGTCAGAAATTTCGGCCCGTCAAAAATTTATATGACAGCCCTTGCGAATCTAGTATAAATAGCATTCATGTTGCTAAATAAATTCTGATTTTCAAAGATGGCCTGTTTCTCGCGTTGTTGGCAAATCATGTTTGATGGGCATTAAGAAAGATTTGTTTGCTGTCTTTCCTCTAATTCACTGCACACAGACTAATTAGCAGTACGTTGGTGTTACTTCGGTTTTTAATGCTTTTAATTTCTACGTTAAAATATACAACTTAGTAACGCGAATATATTTGAATTCAAAAACTATGCAACAGTTTAGAAATTAGAAGTTATCTAGCATCAGTTCCCCTCTAAAACAATGCAAGTGCAGACTCGATGCTAAGAACATCAAATTTATTGAAATCTTACTTTAGTTTTCGATCTGCTTTTTCCTCAAACCATTTGTCGACTTTGCAGAATTTCATCTTAAAGTAACATTTATGTACAGACATTTGTAGATAATATTTAATCAAGGGAAATTTTCAACTTTTTTCGAGTTCTTCTAGCGTATTTTATCTCATGCAAATATTCCGTTAAAGTGATTCCATTATATTGGCTCTACTGTAACTCCAAAAAGCTGACAAATTAGCTATTTGTGTATGCTGGAATATTAAAAAATTGCTGTTTCAAATCTGTAGGCTTCAGATGAATGTTGAACCAAAACTTTTTCACAACATGTATTCTTGAAATGCTAGAGGACAAGAAGTATTAGAGGTGGGTATCTGCAAATGCAAGTACTGTACTAATGTTCAAAATCAACTCTAAATATGAAAGTATTTTGTGAAAATCTTCTGCACTCTCAATTCAAGCCACAATTTTTCATAAATGTTTTTGGAAGCTGGGTCATGAAATACCAGGTACATACTTTTGATGTTTGGCTATTGTAATTTATTTAATTGATAATTAAATACACTCGATCATGTTTTTACAAGGTTTGCTAATTTTTCGAAAATAATATGAAACTAATCATGTAATGCATATAGTATAAAAATAGAACATCGCTTTCTTACCAGAGACTAAACTACTAATACAAAGAACGAAATATAAAAAAAAATTAATTAAATAATTATTTCCTTTTACGCAATTAAATACATTTTTAATTCACAAAAACGTATATACAGATGAAATAAGCTATGTCAGTAATTTAGGGCAAGAAACGTTCTGCAAAGAGTAATGAATGTGATCCTATTACTCTAAGTGTTGCAACTTTATTTTATACGAAATATTTTTTATATGGTTTTTCTGAAAAGGTAGTCTCGGAATGATTAAACCAATTAAATACATGTTCCCCTTCTACTACAAATTAATTTTTTTTTCTAAATGTACTAAGGTTAATTGAAAAAGCAAAGTTCTCTTTAAATAGCAAGTCCGAATTTTACTTGATTTCATACCTAGATACATATCATACATACATCGATAAAATAAATAAAATTCTAAGTAGACAATTAGGGCAGTTTTTATTTTGCCGGTATTTACTTCTATGAAATTTTCTGTTTATGATCATTTAAGTTTCATAAACAGAAGTTAAGACGTTTAAGATCGCTTAAGACAGTTA
Source organism: Stegodyphus mimosarum (assembly GCA_000611955.2). Taxonomy (NCBI): domain Eukaryota; kingdom Metazoa; phylum Arthropoda; class Arachnida; order Araneae; family Eresidae; genus Stegodyphus; species Stegodyphus mimosarum. The sequence goes on along the minus strand of KK112560.1, from coordinate 82,057 downwards.
ATACATCGTTTAAGATCCTAAGCAGAATTTGATCATTTAAATTTAAACTGTCTGTTTATGATGATTTAACATTAAAAAAGATTTTTTGTAAGTATTCATTAAGAATATTTCTTCTAATTAATGTTTTCGAAGAACCATATTATATCAAAGTAAAGAAGAATTACCCCCTCCGAAACTGTTAAATCTGAATCCATTAAAAAAGTACAGTAATGTGTATAATGAACATAGGTATAAACTGTATTAAAAGTCGAATTTATTTGTAAATCGTTCTTCTCTAAAGTTCTGTTTTAAATCTGAAATATTTTGCACGAAGTATTTATGCTATTTTATTTATTTTAAGACTATTTTACATTTAACTAAAATATCTAAAATAATTATTTTAGCTTTATAATGAGTTTCTTTTACATCGCGGAATTTGCTGATGGGGTACAAATGGTGCCAAATTCTTGGTTTTCGGCTAATAAGGACAGATGGTTATTGACCAAATGAAAAGATGAATCAGATAAAATTAAACAAATTCATTGCATCGCATCAAGCCCCAGATCCGGAACATTGGCAGTTGCATCGGGTTCTCCGAATTTTTGGAACATCAAGTAAGATATTTTCTGTATTTCAAATGTATTCTTGTCGCTCATTTTTCTCACATTATAATTTAGAAAGCTGATTAAAAAGCGGAAAAATAGCCTTGCTTGTAATAAAAAATTCAAAAATTATCAATCATGTTAGGAAATAATATATTTGCTTGAACAAATTTAACTACATTATTTTTATACAAATTTGATGCTCTCGAAATCCCTTTAGTTACCTTAATTTTGCAGTGGAAAAATAATAAAATATTATAATCCTACATTTTAGAAAATATGTAAATAAAAATTCTGATTGATTTATTTATTAAATAAATCGTAGTAAAGTATCTAAAATTCTTAGAATTTAATAAAATAATGCAACTGTGATTGTTAACCTAATTTTACATCAAATATTTTGATCATTTTACTCAATAAATATTGCCAGAACGTTTAGATGTTTGATCTAATATTAAACGGTTATTTAATTAATACATTTTGCTTTATGTTAAATTATTGTTTATGACCGATTGCGGAAATTTAAAGTTTAATGAAAACATCAAATTTTGTTTTCAGTTAATTATGAAAAAGGTATAGAAAAATTAAAGCTGGCTATGGAGTTTTCAGACATCGAAAGTTTCGATACGACTCTGATACGAGTTCGAGTCAGACTCTACTGCCGTACCAAAGCTCCCAGATTCGAATCTCGAAGAAGGCTTGGGTGTTTGTAAATGTAAGGTGTCTGCGCGGCATGGGGGCACTCAAAACATGCTGCAAGCTGAAAGTTCTCTCGAGAAGCTGATGGTAAGAAAATAGGACTGGGAGACCTTCAGACTCGCCCTCCGGGGTACTCTCCCTCGAAACTGGGGCGGAACTGAGCTAAAGTGGTGCTGTCACGTATATGGTTCTCAAGGCTCTTGCCAATGACAGGTGCAATCTTATACTCCTTGCCAAGATAAATTTCCTGGGCTTGCTTGTGCTGGCTACGCCTGACAAAAGAAATTAGTAACATCAACGCATTATATTTTAATTATTCATCACTTATTATTTTTTTGTATTATTCCTTATTATTTATTGCCTATTCATTTCTGTTGCCGTTCCCGTCGGAGCTTCATAAGGTTGTCGCACATTTAATTTTAGAAACTAAGCTCTGTGCATAGGTGATCGTGGTAATACAGTAACATATTGGGACTACTTAATTGCAGCCCGCAATTAAAATTTTAATTTACCTGCAAAAATTAGATAACTATACTTGCTTCGTTATATTCTAAACGACAGTTTGTAAACTGGTACTTACGAAAAAGGTTTTTGAATCAATGAAGATTTGATTCAAAAACTTTTTTCCGTTTTTCAGTTTTAGAATTAATTGTTTCATAATAATTTTTTTGTATTATTTCTCTTATATTTTAATTGCTTTCATAAGCGTTAACACAATTTAAAATGATAGCGATAAAATATATTTAAGAAGATGTTGATAGATGCATTGAAAAAATTTTATGCCTTTTATTTCATTGATCTTCGGTTTATAAATGCAGTAATTATAATTAAAAATTCACAAGCAAATTTTCCATTTAATGTATCTTTAGAGATACTGCGAATTCTTCTCCTTGCAATGACTGAAGAGAAAGTTGCTACTATAACATCTAACTGGTTGAAGTACGCAAAGCAACGTAAAGAAAGAAATGAAATGTAACTATGAAAATAAATTCAAATTGAATATTCATTCTGGATGCTAGAATTTCCTTACGTATATGAATTTTATATACCGTTTTGTACAGAAGCTGTCTTGAAATCTTAAAATCTAAAAACTTAAAGTTTATATTAGCTTTTATTAAATTATAAGTATTATAAATTCTTATGTTTGAAACTGTCTGAGTTTCCTCTAACAGTAAATCAAACGATCATAGAACTATTTAATACTTATTTAAAAATTTGGAGTTTTCTATCAATTTTAAAATAATTTAAAATTTAATAAATTGTTTTAAAACTCTTGTACAGTCACTGCTCATCTCAATGCATATAATAACATTAGATATTTTATAACAATAATACATATTTTGTTTAATTTCAGGAAGCTGAAGGAAGCATTGTAACCACATATTGTGAATATATGAGTCATATTATAAAATTCAATGATGGCCATTTGAAAAAAACTTATTGTATGTATTTACCTAATTGTTGATATAAATAAAATGTGTTATTAACAGTATTAACTTCTAATTAATTAAAAAAATGCTTCATAAAATATATTAAAAGGATCTTTAAAATTTTTACACGAAATGGATTTAAGTTTGTTATGGATTGTCTAGGTGAATGGATATTTTTACATCTTCATATTTATTAATTAAAACTGTCTTACATTTATTGGAAAAAATGCTAATTTTGTATGTTTAATTTTATTCACATAGCTGTGTTCACTGTAGGTATTTATTGTACTACTAAATATTTGAATGAAGAAATACAAGTTTAATTTGCACAAAAACTTTTATCAATATATGTTTTAAATTCAGCAAAACAAAAAAAAAAACAAATTATTTCAACAATGTGCTGATCAACACAGCATTTTGATAGTAGGATGTAATTATTCCCTTAACTGCTCAAAAAGTCCTTTGTTGAGGCATGCCACATATCAATACAAAAGTCACATGCACAATGTATTTTTAATTAGTTTGAAAAAACACATAATAAGTTTTATTAAACACATATGTATAATATATTTTAAAGATTTTTCAGCTATTTCATTTAGTTTTCCCTAGGCTCTATAAATAGTATTTAAACATTGCTATGAAGGCAGTAAGTAGTAAAATGTATATTCTCAGAAGTGACTACTGAAGATTTTCCATAACTAAGCCTTAGTAACAATAATTGTTGCATGAACTAGAATTATTTATTCATGCAAATACGTTATACTTTTACATTATAAACTGTGTAAAATTATGCTAGTTTTAAACTTTAACTGATGAGAGAGCAGTAAAATATGTTTATTAAATACAGAAATATTTAAACTAAGTGATTCAAATTAATAAATAATCAAACGAATTAAATAGTATTTTTATTTAATACAATTATTGAAATATATTGATGATATGCAGGGTAAGAAAATTATTTTAAACTTGTAAGTTAAATGTAGCACAAATTTGTAATTTTTCAATGAAGAAGCAATGGTGAAAGCAAATACATGTTTTATATTACTATATATAAATTTCATGATTTATTTTCTACGGCCATATTTTCGATCCACTTATTTTTTTTACCCACAGCTATTCGTTCTTTATTTTAGATTAAGCCTCATATCGCTAATTTGAAGTCTAAGATTTTATTGAAAGATTGTGTTGATTTACAAAAAGGTTTTTATTCAAAACATAGCATTTCGTCATAGAAGAAAGTATTCAGAAGGTAAATATCGTGTCTTTATGTAGTATTAAAAGAGGTTTTCTTTAATCTAATTGTCAAATCTAATAATTCTATTCATTTTCTGGAAGAAAAAACAATTAAGGAAGAGAGAAATGCAGAAGGCAAAATTGTACAAAGCCAAACAATTAAAAAATACATTGCAAAGTAAATAGAATTTTTTAAATATATCTATTTGGCAAGAAAGGGGGTTTATTAAATTAAGAAATGTAATATTTTTAATAAGCTTTTATAAGAACTCCGACTTTTAATACAGTTTCGAAATTTTGAAATAAGTGTCTTTAAATATTAAATTCTAAGGAAAGAAAGCAATGTTATGCTTCTTCTGGATAGATGTAATACTCAAAAGTCTTTGCAATGTAAAATGCGTAGAAAATGACCATATGATCACTTTTGGATCATACATTCATCTAATTGTCATCTAATTTGCATTTGAAGGTATACGCTATGCTTTACATAAAAATGTAAATGAATCATAAATGCATCACAGTTATATAACTTAAATGTAATTAGATATAATAGTAATCATTGAAAAAATTTCATATGATTATGTTGAATATATTCAATAATTTAAAAATTTCGAAGATTCTGGTAAGATTTTAAGAACTTGAAGAGTATAACTTCTTACTGGATAAATAAAACATTCTGCATTTTCTGTACACTCTAGTTTACAGTCATATAACCTTAATAGGATGAGATACAACATCAGTAAGACGAGAAAATTTCGAATAATTATATTGGATATTTTCAATTATTTAAAAATTTCGAATATTACGAAAGTATTTTTATACCTTGAAAAGTATAATACCTTTTACTGGATCATTAAAACATTGTTGTAGTTACCTGTTCTTTGAAATAGGAGTTCATCACTCTAAACATTTAGAAAGTAATCCAGAGTTGCGTGACATGCATTGACATCTTTAGTGACATTATATTCATGGCACTTTATTATGCTGCATTCATGTCACTCTATGGCTTTATATTAAAGTCGAAATAAGTTGTTACATGAATGTCGCAGTGCGACTTCACAAAAATTTCACAGTGCAATTTCACGACAACGTTGCAGCGCGACTACGCATCCATGTCGCAGTGTGACTTCACAACAATGTCATAATATGACTTCACAACAATGTCATAATGTCAAAAAGCGGACATTAAGCCATTCCTACAACGTTACTGCGACATTGAAGTCGTCACAATGCGACACGTTTGCAATGTTGCAGCGACGTGGCGTGCTGTTGGGGGAGGTGGTATGGAGCAGACGAGTTCCAAACGTGGATGACAACAGACGTGTTCTCAAAAGGCTCAGTTGACTTGCCTTCCAGGAAGTTTGAGGAGGGATGATGTCCCAGTGGTGATATAGAACCCACCAGCATTTGTGAATCCTGATCTTGTTCCCGAGATTCAACAAGATAAGCCAAACTGTGAACTGTTGATTATTACATGAACAATACGTGGACTATTCTTAGTCTTGGGGTTATCGTTATCCTTAGTTATGTCAGTTTATCATGTTATCATCCCATCTTTTATCATCTTTCATTCATACTAGTAATTTCGTAATAAATTTACTTTATACTTATCTCGTGCTCTTGATCCTGTAATCCTACATATATTTCATATTTTGTAAATTTTTAACGAATTTTTTATTAATAAACTCAGGGATTTCAAAGCGAGCAATGGCAACACTGGGGAAAAAATTCTTATCTCCATAATGTTAACACCCAAAACATTAAAAAAACGCCCCTTTTGGGGTACTACTTTCAGATTTTATAGTATTATATTTAAAAAAAACATTGTATATTAAACAAACCCTTTTCTAATGCATCATTTATTAAACTTTTTATGCATTATTCCGTTTATAGTCCCTTTCTCTTTCGTAACATAAACTTATGAGCTCTAGAAAGCCCGTATGAAGAATTATCCTCCGGTCTTGACATCAACAGAAAAAGTCAGAAAAGGTTGTAAAAAACCCTTCAATCACATATAATTGCACAGACGGCGTCCCTTGGGCTTATATAAGCCAACATTTCTGGCTTAATTAAAGGAAATAATGCTGAATTTTAAATAAAATTTAATTAAACTAGCCTTACAACTCACAGGTAATTTAAACGCGCAGGCAGGCTCTGACTCGTAGAAGCCGGCGGAAACAAGCCTAATGGCTAGAAGCACCGAATGTCACAGAATCAAATCGCTAATAAGTAGCAACGTGGCCTTCAAGCAGGCAAAACACGCTCTAAAATCACAAACCGAAGCCTTCGCTTAAATACTATTTCTTTCTACTATAATATGAATAAGAGCGCGCCATCTAATTAGCATTCTGACAGGAAAGTGTGGGTGAAAAAGAAAGAATGAAAGGAAAGTTGCTTTAAATAAAAATTCACTATTAGTCAAAATAAACAAATCAAGCTATTTTATTATGCTTAGATTAAATTAAACTTTTATTGAGTAATTCTTGCAAAACTTAAAATGACCTCCAATAAATATTACGAGTGTCTTAAAAGAAATTTTGGAAAACTGATTAAACCATAGGAATATAAAGTTGCACAATTAAATGAAAGTGGGAAATATGCGCGTTTCTGAAGTAAGTAAATTTTATTTAAATATATGTTATTAACCTGTCATCGTCAAAATATTGTATACATTTCATTTGAAGCATATTTTTTTGCGCTCCAAAATTTATTTTAACGTGAAATAAATTCAAACATTTTGAGAAGTTTTTTCTCTTTTCACTGAATATAAACCCTTTTTTCCTGCCATTTCGTGCATTTAAATTTAAATAAGACTAGAGCTAGAAATCTTTATATTGAAATAATTTCATATTTTCTCGCTTTTTAATTTAATTCTTTTACTACTCTTCCTTCCCATATACCCTGTTTAGGTAAGTTTTCTTGTTAGAAAATTATTATTATTGGAGAAATATCTTAATCTTTTGACCTTCAACAGATTTAAATTTATGACAGATTTAAGAAAATATTCGAGACGTATGGCAAAATGCAATGCGAGAAATATTGAATCAAGAGATTTCACAAAATTTCATAACAAAAAAATTATACTCATAAGTATAAATCTAGACCATAAAATTTCGCAATATATGCGAGTCGGATAAAATTTGCTTAGCTATCATACGCAGGTGTTTTAGAAGTATATTCGAAATTTAATTAAAATTTCTTTCTTTTCTTATTTCCAATAAATATATAACACTCACATCTACATTAGGATATTTTAATATAACTTATGAGTTTTATTCAGAGGAAACTGCACCGAGTAACTGCAGAAAATTAATATTTTTCTCGTTACAAATAAATTGGGTAGAATACTCAGTTATTATATTTGAATTATATATATATCCTACTTCATTTCGATAGAAGAACTGCAGTGAATTATTGCATTTTCTGTATATTTATGGAATCTTCGAAATTAAAATGTTTACTTAAGAAACAGTAAATATCATCTTTAGAGATAAAGTAAATAAGATTCGTAATAAAATCGGACATGTGACAGGAAATATAAGAGTGTGAAAATTAATTATAAATATAATAGTTTCTAACAAATTTCTCAACATCCTACTCTAACGTGGTAAATTAAAAGGCTTTAGGAAAACAAATTTAAATTGATGATAGGAAGATGTAATAAAAATAGAACAGCTAGTTTTAAAGCAGGCTTATAGAAATGTTGCACAGAGCTACTACATTCGTAATAAAGTTGTAATGTCTATTTACTAAACGTTCAGTGTGACTGCTGAAGTAAGTGCAGGAACCGGACAGGAAAAGGGTTGAAAGAACCCTTTATTAGATTTTTTAAAATGAATTGATCGACGGCTCGATGCTATCAAACGTCGACTTGATGCTAACAAACTACGCCTCGCTCGGGTGGTAACTCAACTAACAAGAACTAAACTTAAAATTCAAAGATATTAACATAACAGTAGAATTTTCCCCAGGGCTCTCAGAATCCTGTTAGCTAAAACCACGTCGAAATCTAGTGGCAGCAGAATAATAGCAGTTACGCCACTTTATTCAGAATAAATACAGTAAATACAGAATCAGAAGCTCACGCTACACAGGTACAGCACTTGCCCACTCTGTTTAACTTTCTTTTCTAGAGCTCAGAAATTAAAACCTTTTCGCCTTCTGGTAGAAATATCATTCCGCCACGCGCGCTAGCAAATTTACATATTCTGGCATTGATAATTAGGGGAATGAAGGCTTATAGAAAACAAAGCATAAACTTAACTGGTTAGTCAAAATAAATATAAATCCCTAGAAAGTGATCTTAATTCCTCCATGTTGTCAGTAATCGCGTCTTTTCTTAGTTGTCTGGCAGTAAAACTAAATCCCAAGTGCACGAATTTTATTGCTTTTATTACTATTTGTTTTTATTATTTATTGAGACAAAAGTTGCGTCTGTTATTATCGTTTTAACTTAACTATTATTATTAGCATCTCAAGTAATCCCCAGCTGAGAAACTCACACTTAGAAAACCTCAAAGTATACTCTATAAAGGATTAAAGAGAAAAATGAGACTCTAGCATCAGCTACGGTTACTTCCTTCAAAGCTTGAAATTGGGTAAACCATTTGTCTCCTTCGTATCTACGCCTCGTTTTCGGCGAATAGAATGAGCATCTCAGCTTTCTGAAATCCTGCTTTTAATTTTTGTGCTGCTGTTCTTGCTTCTTTAATTTTACTTATGTGGAGAAAATTTTTTTCGAGGAAATTTTGTATCATTTCGTCTTGCACCCAGTTCAAAGTTTCATTTAGATCATCCGGGGGGGGGGGGAATTTTACTCTTTATCGCTATATAGAGGTTTCTTCGGCATGTTGTTTGGAGAATAATTTTTCTTAAGAAATTTTGTATCTTTTTGTCTTGCATTCAGTTTATAGCTTCATTTAGATCATCCGGGGTGATTTAATTTTACTCTGTGCTTTATATTTTGCTTCGACATCTTCTTAGGTTTTTCTTAGATTTTTTTTAAAACTGGAAGTTCTTCTTTTCTGACCTCGGGAACTGTTGATTTTCTTGGGGTTTTCTTCATTTCAAATTTCATTTTGTGCGATTTGCAAGCACGGCAGCTACTGATGTGTTCCTCTCAGCAAAATATACAGAAAGGTTTTTCATCAGCTATGTTTGGCCAAAGTTCATTGTACTTCATCATCTTACAGGTGACAATAAGAAATTTGCTCAACTACTTCTTTCGAAGAAGAGTCCTCCCACAAGGGTCCTATCCGAAGATCTCCCACAGATCTGCTTTTACCGATCTCTCACCACCAACTTTTCAGCTCACCAGGATTTTAAGCACCCCTTTTCTCCAAAGACACTGTATGTGCAAATATCCATGTCTTCCTCGGAATTCAAACGTGGCCTCGAGGCTATGGCAGCCGGCTCCCTTAACACCATGCCAACTGAGCGACTCCATGTAATTTTCATAGCATTATCTCCAGTTTTTTAATTTCTATTTTTAAATATCTTACTATTTTACTCAGTTATTAATATACTGTTGACCATTAAAATAATAACACTAACATGGACAAAAGGTAACACAATTAAGTTTATTTTGACGAATTCCATGTAACATGAAGACGAAATCATTTAAGTTTCGGGTACATCGGAGAATGGTCGTAATGAATATGGCTACCATGGGCAACAATAAGCACTGCTTTACGGGGAGGTATAAAGGGCCGAAAAGTCTTTGGATAACCATAGATTTGGGGGTATCACAATTTACATATTTTTAAAACGTTTGTGAATATCGTTTTCGAAAATCGGAACTACACGTTTTAGTTCTTTAAATGTAGATAATAGCAGTTAATTTGATTAAAGGAATTTAGTATTGTGGCAGAGGTTTCAGTAAGTATAAAATTCTACGTTTCGTAAGGTTACCGCTAAGAAACATTTTCAACTAGTAAAAGTTTCAACTAGTGCCTTTATATACAAAATTAGCGATATTACATTTAAATAATATTTTTATGACTTTAACTAAAACTTGAGAGCTGCTAAATTTTGCCGATTAAGGTTTCGTACAAGGAAACATTAATCTCCAAAGTGAGAAACATTTGATACATTAGCGCCTTCAATTTGGCCGAAATATCTCGAATTTCATGCGATAACAAGCAATAAAAAGGGCTTTAAATCTGAAAATTCATTCCGCATTTCCACAAATTTCAAATATAATTACTGAATAATTTGAATTTATTAAAATATAATGAAATTAATTTTAGTAACTGAAATCTTTGCTGCAAGGGGATAGATAATATTGTTAATTATAATAATTGGTTAGATTGTCATTTACAGTCTTCTCAACAAGTATTAAAGTTATAGATATTCAAAATCATACTATAGGCAGCAATCTAGAGTGCTATACAGTAGGTGAAAATGCGGATATGATTTCAACGAGAGGGAAAGCATATATAATGAGTTTATTACAATTTAGCACTAAGTTCCTATAAATCAAAAAATAAAGGAATCATTTTTACTTCTTACTCGTTTAATACGCAAAGTCCACACAACGGTTGGCATTTCATAAGACTGCTTGATTCTTTTGTAAAACACTTTTTAAACAGTTTCATAAATTCATTTGGTGTTATTATAGTAATGAGTTTAGACTCCTTAGGGAAGAAAAAATAGTTTGCAGGCGGAAAAATTGATGCAAAAGGAATGCCTATGATATGTGATATTTTTCTTTAGCAGAAACTGCTTGTTGAAAATGAAATTGTGCGATGACATGTTGTTGTGCAACAGACACCAGTTATTCCTTTGAATTTTTTAGGCTTAACGCATTGAATTTTCTTCAGAAGTCTGTTCATTACTTGGTTATCTCTCCTTCAGGAAAAAATTCCATGTGAATTATCGTCAGTCAAAAGAACATGGGCTTGAGATTTTCTGAAATGGAAGCTACTGCAGCGGATGAATCTTCAGTAATCTAAGTAAGCTGATATTCACACTTTTAATCTCAGAATGATGAGCAAAGCTCCATATCCAGTCAAAACGTTTTAAGAAATCAAGATTAATTGTACGTTTGCAACTTCCGAATACATGGCAACAGACGTTCGCTGGGAAAAAGGATATGATTAAGTTCCTAGAAAATTCACTCTGTAAGCAGCTGCTATTTTAGAGAGAACAAACTGTAATGTTCAGTAATAAATAATGCTTATTATTGTTTGCGAAGTTCGCTGGAATTTATAAAAAACTTCGTTCCTAAAATTTTAAACACACGGCGTCTACAGGTATTCTCAGTTAAGTCCTAAATCATCCCTCGTCCACGGTTTCGTAATATATATATTGATAGTCTATAGCGCCGCCCGCTAGTTCATCCATTGTTGTTCTCATGTTGCTGTATCATCTCTACTTCAGATTACGCACATTTAATTCCTTCTCAAATCTGTGTTGTATTTTCGTGAGTATCTGTGGCAGAATATCTAATTCTGCTTTCCTTTGCACATTGACCCCATTCTCAAATTTCTGATAACATTTCAAAATTTACTTACGCTGTTTGAAAAGCGTGTTCAGACTGATGTTTAGCGTATGATGTTAGCGCTGATGTTTAGCGCCTGCTTCTTGGTGGACTGAGACAGAACTAAAAACAAACAATATTATAATTTTATATATATATATATATTTATATAATTATAAAACATTTTTTTAAAACAAACTATAAAACATGCCTCGTATTTTCGCGCATCAAGCTACTAAAAAAATATCAGTAAAGACATAAAGTAGGAAATTTAGAACTACTTTTTCACAAAGACGAAAATGGAAATTCATAATTAATAAATTTCAAATAATTCTATAAATGCCACAAAGAATTTTTAAAATTGTTAAAAACCAAAAGTTTTAGAAACGCATACCCCAATTCAAAAATTTTCTGAAAAAATAGTCCTAAATTTCTTACTTTATGTCTTTACTGATATACATATATATACATATATGTAGTATTTTCGAAGCGCAGTTCGATAATTTCCATGAATGGGTGCATAAACCAATAACATCCAGACGTGGCCATTTCTAAACACAATTTTATTCCATGACAAATTGTATCAGCTCAGTTTTGGTAGAAAAAGCCTTTATCCAATCATATTTAAACAAAATAATTTTTATGTACATTGGCATATGTACGTTGTCATAGCATTTTAGACATGACAGGATAAGGCGGCGCAGAGTTGTTTGCGGGGTAGAAGCTAAAGAAAGGAACGACGTAACTGTTTTGAAAGCAGTATTTATACGGAGTAGACACACAAAGTATAACTAAGCTGCTATTGGTTAATTTTAGGTTGTTATGTAACTTGGAAAGATCTCGAATTTGGGAGAGCAGCTAAAGTTAAGGGAAGAACATAAAATCTAGAATAATTAATTTTGAGGTCGCCCATTATTTCTTATAGCGGCCGTTGTATTTTGTTATATCTTACGTATTCTCCTCTTCAACCGAAAGGTAGGGAGAGTATGGTGGAAGAAAAAGCTACGTAATTGTTTTGAAAAGCAGTATTTATACCGAGTAGATGCACAAAGTATAGCTAAGCTGCTATTGGTTAATTTTAGGTTGTTATGCAACATGGAAAAATCTGGAATTTGGGAGAACAGATGAACCTAGTGGAAAAACATAAAATCTAGAATAGTTAATTTTGATGTCACCAATCATTTCTTAGAGCAGCCATCGTATTTTGTTATATCTTACACACGCATACACATATATATGATCACCCAAACCTGAAATAGATATTCCAACTTCAAATGCATGTTCTAGCAATAATAATTTCTCTGTTGCTAACATTCAGAAACTGTTAACGTTACTTTAAACAACTTCGTAGGTATACACACAAAGAACACAAAACTTACCGCCCAACCGGTATAGTGGTTAGCATCGCTGATTACCGTGGCTAAAGCCCGGGTTCGAATCCCGGAGAAGGCATGGATGTTTGTAAATGTATAGTGTCCGTGCTGCATGGGGGGCACTCTAAATATGCAGCGAGCCGAAAGTTCTCTCGAGAGGTTGGGAGTAGAGGAAGAGAGTTGGGAAATCCTCGGACGCGTCCCGCCGGGGTGCTTTCTTTCAAAATTGGCGACGGAACTGAGCTAACTCGCACTGTCTTGCGCTCCTTGCCATGAGGAATTTCGTGGGCTAGGGCTGACTGTAGGTCAGACAAATGAGCATTAGCAAAAGCAACAGCAACACAAAACTTAAGCGGAATATGTAGCTCGGGCCCGCAAGTGATCATCCATTTAATTCACTTGATGTTAGTAGTTCTACTCGAGTTCAAATCGCGGCGAATGGGCTGGATGTTTGGGAGACTTGGTAGTTTTCCCCATCTGTATGGTAGATACGACCCAGTTTTCCGTAAATACCCTCCAATTAAAGCAACTATTGTGAGATTCGCCGTAATCAATTAAAAATACGTAATTCAGAAAACTATTCAAAGGGACGATCATAAATAGAAACCCGAGAAAAAACGGCAAGTCTAATTATTTTAATTATGTGTATGCTATGACTACAAATATCATAAATAAAAATGTATGTGCTTTTGAGATATACACTGATAATAGATACAAAGATGTTATATACTAACTAGAAAAATTCTATTCTTAAAACTGATGACCACATTTATCAATTATTAAAAAAATATATCTTACTATCAAATCATCATAAAGACAGAAATCAAGTGACTTTTGATGGGCTTCAACACCATCATGATTAATCGATACATATTTTAAACTGGCCTTGTAATTTAGGAGCTCGTTTTCTCTTAATCACTATTATTAAATGATAGATTGTTGTAATATATCCAGAGGTGTTATGATGTTGACATTTTGCTCAAGTTAATTTGATAATAAGCAGAAGAGTGCAGTTAACTGCGGACAGAATAAATTCTGAATGCAAAAGTTATTTAAGTATTGATGTATTTGGTTAGTTTGAGTGCACAGCAGAGCCTCCAAATTCGATTTAATGTGAAATGAGAGGGTAATGAGTTATCCAAAAGATCGAGTAGGGTTGGGTTACTCACGAATCATATTTTACTGCTTGAAATTTTTAAAACAATGCAGGACACGAAGAATTACAACACACAGTAAATTGTTAGAAATTAAAAAAAGAATACCTTGTGTAATGAACAGAAGAAAAATTAATAGACTAAAGAAAACAAATCGTGATGCTAGGCTGACTTTTACGCTCACTCCGTCTTCTGCGTTATATACGAGATGCAGAAACAAAACTTCCAGAACAGATGCACTTTTGCTTCTTCCAGTAACGGAACATTTCTTCAGCGACCTTTAGGCCTTCAGTTTTCAACTTTTACACTCCATTCTTCTGAAATTTTTATCCTTGTTCTGTTTCACTACTGCAACCATCTTCTAAAAGTTCACAGTGTTATTCTGGTCCCATTCATTCTCCAACATCACTATCATCAACATCTTCGCAGTCTCCTGAAATTCCTTCATGATCCACCATTTCACAATTTTCTGTCTCCTCTCCGTTTTCTTGACATTCCTTTCTGAATGGTTTCACTCCAAGAATCAGATAGCCATCCCTCTGGGTCCAACTTTCAATTTGTTGATCATGTCACACACTTTCTGCATGGCTAATACGGGAGATGAAAAAGGCTTACGTCTGTGTCTGTTCTTCAACGCTTCGAAAACGCCCTGGTTCGATGATTGATATAACGTAGTCATAGAAGGAGAAATATGACTCAAACGTTTTTGTTTTGAATTGTTCTGCATCAGGGTGGAACGAGATATTGTCGAGAATGAGAAGTAGATTCCTCGGCAGATTTACGATTTTAGAAACATTGCTGCTGAAGGAATAGATTTTTGATAAAACCAGTCTTTAAAAATGTTTCCATTTCTCCATGAATTTGACCAATACTGGTTACAAATAGGCAGAGCATAAAGTGCATCACTCCATTAGACATTTTTTTACTTCTTAAAGAACCTTCCTTGCATTTCTAATGTTTTTGCTACTCCAGTGCATAATGTAAATTACGTGACATGAAATGACGATGAGACTCTAAGTTTAGGAGAAAGAAGTGGCAACATCAGGCTGACAGGCTGAAATTCATTTCTTATTACATGCTTTCAGAGGTGTGCTATGAGCTGGGGAGTCGTCTTCGGTTGAATTAATATTAACAGAACTGTGATAGCAAAGCCAGATTGCTAGGCTTTAAATTTAAATTTTTACTTGTAAATAATTGGAATTGTTGTTGTCTATCCAATTCTATAAAATCGGAAGTTAATTTTATTAATGCTTTACTTCCTGTAACTCAGAGCTGAAATGAAAGTAAGTACTTGAGTTTGATTTTGATTCTATTGATATCACCTTAACATTCTATTTTTGAAGGTAAAGAGGGGAATCCTAAATCGTTTGGCAGTATAATAAGATTAGGAAAGCTTTTAGACTAAGTCAGTTTGAGCTTAATGTTACAAATTTATTGAGTGCTTTTAGGGTTAGCAGAAAAAATATTAATTTCCATTCATTTTTTGCAAATTTACTCTTAATTATTGGCTTCGCAAGAAAATGATTTCGGTTTTCCCAAACAGATAGCGTTATGTTGGTTTCGTTATTCTTTTGCCAAGCTTATAATCTTTTTCTTTTGAGATTTGGCAGCTGACATTACTAGGTTGCTATAAAATAGAATTTCGTGTATTTTTGTTTAAAACTATTAGTTTACGGTTAGTTTTAATATGGGGTACAAAAACAAACCTTTTCAACATATTTAACTTTTTTATTATCATAAAGGCAAGAAAGCGACTGAGGCTCACAAAACGATACGTGAAATTTATGGTGTTCATTGCTTGATAAAATGAATGTATCGGAACTGGTTTAAAACGTTTTGTTCTCGAAATGTTTACACACCTGATGATGGTCACGTTCTGGTTGTTCTGAAGTTGATGATTGAGTCACATCGTCATATAACTGTGAGAGAAATTGCAAAATATTTAAATATATCAAACACAACAATTGAAAATCACATAACATATCTTGGACTCGTTAATAGCCTAATGTTTGGGTTTCGTATGAATTGAAGTAAACGGACTTAACAAATTTATACTTGCAATACGCATTGCAATCGAGACCCCTTTTTTTAAACAAATTATCACTGGTGATAAAAGATGGATCATCTGCAATAACATTAATCCAAAATATCATTGTCCAGGCATAATGATTTGTACTTACGTAAAACCCGTTGACCATTTTTCCCTATTAAAGAAAAGACGCCAAACTACGTGATTTTTCGCCAAAAACGGAAAAGTATTCTTCAAGCGCGCTGGATTTAGTGTAACCTTGATTAAACGTGTTAGTTATTATTCTTGAGTAAAGACCCCTTTTTTTCTCTCTATCACGCATTTTCGCCAAAAAAAAAAAATTAAAATTTGGGACCCGCCTACTACAGAAGAGCATGCTGTTGAATATTCTCGAAGTTATGGAATCTTATCGGCCGCAAAAAAATGTGTTCATGGCCACGATATTATGAAAATTTTTTTAAAAAATTAAATATAAATAAATAATAATATAATGAATTTGAAAGAAAAATAAGAATAGAACGTCCTTTCTTGTATTTAGTGATTTTTATTTTTTGGTTTGGCGCGATTGGTGCCGTCTCTTGTGGTCGACGGGATTTTCCGTAAAAAAATATGCTGTCAATTTGGAGGGATTAACGAAGGTCTTGTGTATTTTGAGCTGCTTTAAGCAACCAAACGATTAACTTGGACATTTACTGTCAACAGTTTATTAAATTGAAGGAAGCAATTGAAAACCAGATCTGACAAATCGCAGAGGAATCGTATTCCACCACCCAAATGCAACGCCTCACACATCTTTAGTAACACGTTCGAAAGTATTGGAGCTCGGCGGGTAAGTGATGTCGCATCCCTCATACAAACCCGAACTTGCGCCGTCAGATTATCATTTATTTTGAAATTTAAAAAAATATTTCAGTGGTAAAGATGACTTCAAATTGCATCGAATCCCGAAGAAGGCATGAATGTTTGTAAATGTATAGTATCGGTGCGGCATGGCGATACTCTTGCTATGCGGCGAGTCGAAAGTCCTCACGTGTTGTTTGGTGGAAGGAATGGGAGACCCTCGCACCCGTCCTCCCCCCCCGGTGCTCTTCATCCAAACTGGGGGCGGAACTGAGCAAAATCTCACTGTCACCTACAAAGTGTTCAAGGTTTTTGCCAACGGCATGCGTAAACTTGCCACGAGGTATTTGGTGGGCTTGAGCTGATGTTACGATCAGCAAGTGAATATAAGTAACAACGACAGATGTTCTACCAGCGCGGAATGACGAAGTTACCAGAAATATAGCAAAAGGTCATCGAACAAAGAAGAAGATATACGACTGATTGGGAAGTTAATTTTTGTATAGATAAAAATAAGTTTTATTTCACAATAAAAAAGTGAAATTACTTTCTCTCCAACCCGATATATTCGCTCTATAACATATCGGCGGCTTCATAAAATACTTTTGGAAAAAACACATCATACAACTTTAACATCTGTTATTGGCAACATTCATGTTGGATACCAAACTTCCCCACGCACATGAGCCCATTACAAATTCTGGCAAACCGAATTTATTTTTAAAGCTATCGTATTATAGTACAGAGAAAGAGAAATATAGCTCTAGGGAAGAAGTAAAGTTTAATTCTCATAACGGCAAAGTTCTTTTAGCTACCGTTTCTTCTAAATGAAAGAAATGATCATCTTAGGTTTTCGAAGCTGTCATAAATCTGGTTTAAATGCGTCCTTTAAACAAAATGTAGTGAAGCGAAATAACATTAATTTTTTCCCTTTTTTTCTTTTGGTTAATACGTATGCATACACGATGTATTTTAGCATTAGAAAACAAAACTGGAGCAAGAATTATCGTGAAATAAATAAATGATGCGCAACGTACCAAAAAGCTTCGCTTGTAAAAAAAGCGATATAAAATGCTGAGATAAAACTTCCAAGATCTCATGACGCCACCTTCATTTCTTGCATCAGCTTATTATTTACAGTTTAGCTTCCCAGTGATCGCGTTTGGGCTTTAACTGTGGAACTCCATTTCGAAACGGAAAATATTTATTCCATCGCCATTAACTCCTCAAATATGTCAGACTGAGGTAGCAAAGCAGAGGAAAAATGTTTCTCCGTGTTATTAAAAATGACAAATTACCAAAGCGAAGTTGGAAGCAACAAAAATTCCAGATCTCATTCGGGTGAAAAATCTTCGGAGGCCGGCGCGCATTCAGTGCAAACAACCTAAATGAAATATTTCAAAGCTTAGATGCACTAACTCGAAGGCAGCAGAAGCTGCTCACAAACTCTGAAGAACTTTTGAACATTTAATATCCTTCACTCCTGCAGGAAATTTAATGGCGTGAAATGGCATCCTCAGATATACGAGACCCCTTTTCTTAAGCCGTAAATACTATACTGAAGACAAGAAGAGTCTCTAAGTAATGGATTTCTTTCTTTTTTCTACCCTAACAGAAAGGCCTCTTCGAACATTCATAAGGATAAATAGCTGTATGAGATGTGTTGTTATCAGTATTCTTATATTATGGATGTAAACAGCGTAAGTTTTTTTATGGCAAAATAAATATAACTGAGATGCTTTTAGCAGAAATTTATAGTTCAAAGCTTTAGAACATTTCCCTAACTATTCTTTGAATTACTGTAGATATAAAATATTCAACAAAAAATATCAGTCGTTTATATTTAAAAGACTTCAAAACAATTTCCATTTACTTCTTGAGTAGCTATACATTTAACACCAAATAAAAAAAAGTGCAATAAAAGAATGGCAATCAGGAAAGCTGGAAAACGTACACGAAACGTTGTTCTTTAACTATAACGCTCATCTGGGACAAAAATTAAATCGACGTTGCCATGAACGTGAGGAATTTCCCAAATAGAAAAATCGAAGATTTGCATAGAATGAAGAATTTACGTTCGTGTATATTTGGTACCAAATTTAAATTCACTTTTATATATTTTAAACATTTTTTTACTGAAGAGCAACAGGTAAAATGGAAAATTCAATAACAAACAAAATAAGAAGCTCAGTGTAATAATTATGAAGAATAAACAAGCTATATTAGCTGACTGAAATTTCACTGAAACTCATATACTTTCACTGATCGGGGAGGCCAGCCCCAGGTTTAATATTCAGGTGAATTGCCCTTGGTTTACATGCTTTATATTTTAACAGTCATTTTACATGCATCTTACTGTTTAACTGTCATTAACCATTGATTATAATATTATATATAAATATTGAATCTATATATATTTTGTTTTTTTTTCATAAAACATATCGATTCCTATAATATGATTCTTTTTTAGTCCAAAAGGGACGTTAGTTCCTAATCGGATATTAATCTCGAAAATATCGGCATTTTGCGTTGAATCACTATAAATGGCTTATCACTTTTCAAATTGTTGCTACCAACTATTAGCGACCTGTATTATATTTCAAGAAATTAAAAAATGAATAATCTGTATGCATGTGTAAATGTTTCTCCCACTGTGAAAAACAACGATATCTAGAACCATCAAATTTTGAATAACGTCGTCCTCCACCCGAACATGGGTGCCGAATTTTTTCATTAATTATTTCATATTTTATAACATTTTAGCGATTTTTGATTAGCAAACTCGACAATATCAAAGCGAGCAGTGACAACACTGTACGAAAAAAAAGAGAAAACATTTTTATCTCAAGCGCGTGGCATTGTCTATTGGAAATTCTAAAGATATACTGTTTTTAAACGTTCTGCAATTTTGCTGTTAAATAGAATTTGATGTGATTTTTTTTAAAATTTTAATTAAGCGCGAAGAACGTGATATTTGAAAAATAAAACAAGCACACAAAACGTTAACACTAAAAGGCCAAAATATGATTTTGTAAAACCATCTTAATAAGAAAACTGATCTTTGATATGATGAACTGAGAAAAGACTGAAAAAAAAAACAGAAAAATGGATGCCAACATTTAACAATGCACGAGGAATTCTAAATGCATACTGCTACTCTGCTGTTAATTATTTTTTCTAAATTTTGTTGCTGAATTGTATATGGCGTATGTGCAAAAAAAACAATGATGCTTAATAATAAAGCTAAAAATCAAAACAAAAAAAAATCTGTTAATTGTATTAATTGTATTAATTGTAGTGAGTGTAACAGCAGACTGGTCGACCGCTAGCTCAACGAGGGCATAAAAAACCTTAACAGACTCTTTTGGGCGACTGTTAAAATCTGAAACCTTTCAGACGTTTTTTCCGCCTTTACATCATTATTTATGAACAGTACGTTACATATAAATGATAAAGATAGCAAACAGAAGTTTCCTTTGATTCACAAAGTCCCCAATGTTCTGACGATTTTTCGTGTACATGCGGTTAATCAGAAAGAACCCGGCTGAATATAACTTTATTAAAACATTATGGCGGCTAATGCAGTGGACGCATAAGGCTTGTTGCAAGATAAAAGCTGTAGTGCTTGGTCGGGAGTAAGTAAACTTCACGTGTTCCGAGACCCCACTTCTAATTTTGTAATGAAATATGGTATCGGCAGCATAGTTTATTTAATATGAATTCTTGAAATGTGTTCACAGATTTAAGAAAAACCATGTACTGAAATCCAAAAATTAGGCAGTGTTTAAATGCCTAGCATTTTGATAAGGAGTTATCCGAGTTATTTTGATGAAGAGCATTTTGATAAATACTCTGATAACTCTTTCTTGACAACATTTTTAAGCCATGACTACGTTTGAAGTTCTAACAATTACATTCCATTTAAAACTTAGCAATACCATTTGAAAAATCCTAGCAACTTACTTGCAGATCATCCAGAACGCGTTTACGTTTAATGATGGTTTCACAAAACTCGATCAATAGTAATGTTTTCGCCCAAGATTCTGAACGTCAGACGATTGAGTGAAGAACTATAACATTGTTTTACATCGTTACTCGTGAGACATTCTTTCGCATTTTGGATCTATAAAAGATGATCATTTTGTAGATTTACTAATAAATTTCTCCGTCTGGGAGAAATAGCCGCGGGTAAGCGTTTAATTAACTGCAACAAATTAATTTTCCTAAAAAAACATTTCCTGGTATTCTATTAATTACCAAAATAGATTTCAATAAAAGTTTTGTCGATAAAGGCAACATAAGTATATATAAGTATATGCTAATGGCGGATTTGGGTTTGGAAATTTAAGATCAATGAATGAAATGTCCTAAAGTAATGAAATTTTTCTCGTTTGCTAATATAAATGGATGCTTTTGCGAACAATGAGAATATTTATTGGAACAAAATGACAAAATCATTAGCCTTAAAGTTTATTCTGCTTTTCCCTTTCAGAAACAATAAGATTGGATTTAGTTGATCACAATAAAGCACACCAGAGCTAACTGCCAAAATCTGAAAAAAAAAAGTCCTGAGGAGGTGTCTAACGGTAACGTTAGACAGGAAGAAAACTACGAAAACTTCATGCTGCTAGCTCCCTTTTTTATTTCATTACTTGCTCCTCCATTAGGCATTACTCGGTAAGGAAATGATGACACAGAAACCTTTGTAGAATCATTAGGTTATTTTTGAAGCCGAAAACATGAAAAATGAGCAATGCCCTCCCCGGGACTCGAATCTGGGCCTCTCGAATACGTGCTGAGTGTGCTGTCGTTACACCACGAAGGCGTGTAGAAAGGAGAGGAAAATACCTTATAACATTTTAAGGGAAACTGGAAACATTCGGAAAAACACGGAAGCGCCCAAGCAGCCAGCCCGTTCTCTGGGACTCGGACCGAGCTATCAGTGTTCAGCGGCTTTTTATTTCTCAGCCGGTGGTGGCTGATGCTAGCCCGTTCCTTTGATACTGCGATACTGCAAAACTACAATGTTATTATGGGCTTTTCTGCCTAAGACGTACTTCCCAGAGCAATTACAGAACCTATGAAACTTTACAGAGTCTTAGAATCCTTAAGGAGCCTTAATAATTGTGCATTAAAATTAGTCCCTCGTAGGAGACTTAGATAGTGAGAAGAAGAGAAGAGGAACTTTGCCGTAGCAACTAGAGATGTCACTCGTCTGGTGCCATTTACAGCACTAAGAGAAAATCCAGATAGGCGGCAGGGAAACTAAATGCTCCCAACTTTAAGAGGAGAGTCAGCTTCTAGGTGGCGGTTCCAATCCAGGCAACATACGAGAAAGAGAAATATTCAGTATTTAAAAATTTGCATCATGAAGCGTAACAGGGTAACTATTTATAGCATAATGAAGCGTAACTATGTGCGGATGAAATCGCATATCAAATAACAAATCCTTCTTGCATTAGAGGATGTGCAGCATAAGGACGATTGAGAAGTCCACTAAGATTTTATAATTTAGAAGTGCAACGACCTTTGCTTTAGTTTTGGATGCTGCCTTGTAGAATTTCTTAAGTTTGTTAAGGTATTCCTTTATTGTGTCAATTTTCAAGTCATGGTGCAAATTTTCTTTGATGTGAAATAAGGGGGAGGTATGATAATCGCAACAATGTGTTCTGGAACTTATTCAGTTCATTTTCTTTCGCACTTGCCCAGATTGGTGACGCGTAAGTGGAGATCTGACGATGACAGTCTTACAAAGACGTAACGGTTCGTCGCCGTCTGGTGCAGTAGGAACTACGTGCAAAGTTTCTCTATGCAGGATTGCCACTGTCGCTGAATCACATACGCCTCCGACTTCAATGGGCACGGCAACAGAGTACGTGGCGTGCCCTGTAGCAACAAGTTGTTTTCTCCGATGAATAGCGCTACAGTCTGGAGTACAACGATGGAAGAGCACGCATCAGACGTTATAGAGGGGAACTGCTGCTCCCACACCTTGTTATCCAGCGTCATACTGCACAAACGACTGGCATCATGGTGTGGGCAGCTATTGGGTATAATTGTCGATCATATCTAGTGCAGATTGCTTGCAACGCCAATAGTGATTGCTCCATAATGGAAGTTGTGGAACCAGATGTCCTCCCATTCTTCGAAGCATATGGGCGCTGTATTTCAGTAGTATAATGTCTGCACACGTGTTTCTCAGACTTCCCAAACCTTCTTAGGGCACAAAAGGTTTCGCTTCTTCCATGGCCTACTTATTTCCCGGATATGTCGCCCAATGACGATGTCTGAGATTTCATCAGTCGGCGATTCGCTCGTACAGCTGGTGGGGTACACACTAAGACTGAACTTTGGCGTCAAGTCGAAGCCATATGGAATGCCGTTCCCCAAGATTACCTTCATAACCTGTATAATTCAATGCCACGACGTGTACAGATTCTAATCGCCCAACGTGGCAGAGTACAAACACAAAGTAATGATTTTCCACGTTCGGTTGTGTTTGAATACATGCTTTATTTCCTGCAACTTTCTTGTATTTTGTTGAATACATTTCATTCATTTCCCGACATTTCCTTCATAGTGATGCATTTTTCACAAACGTTAGTGTATGTTTTACACAATAACGAGGGCAAAAAAAAAACTGGAAATTCGTAGTTGCAGTAAAAATATTATGTAGTCTGTTGCTTTTCTTAATAGGAGAGGACAGGCATTTGTTTTCCTCTCAACGTTAAACTTGCTATAAACAACTAGACAGACATAGTCCATGTCCGCAACCATAATCATGGTGTGGGCTGTAGATTGTTCCAAATGTTGCGACATGTAATCAGTCTTTAATATATGTATAAGTAGCTTATAAAGAAATGGGTTAAAGTCATGCTTTCAAAGCAAGGATATTCTCAGTATGGGTAAGATTTCTGTGCAGTGGAATAATCTGCGCATCTACGGTAGTGCACTATTTTACCTCAGTACATACTGTATCCTAGCCATATCCATATACTGAATATAGAAGGTTTCCAATAAAACTTCGACAACAACGTCAACCAGCTCATATAAGAAGCGCGATTCTTATAGTGGCGGACATCGACCATGTCTGTCTAGTTATTATAGTGAAACACTGGTGTCTTCCTGCATCACCTGTCTGATTAAGCCGACTTCCAACGCTATACGTGAATATGAAATACAGTTTTTAAAATTTAAAAATCTGTTAACTTAATGTCAATTCTGAAACAGTGCCTACAGAAGCAAAAAGTAATGTTTGTTTGAGGAGATCAATCCTATTCCAGTTCAAAGATGACATAGTAGCCTGCGATCTTTAATTATCGGATATTATCAAATGGAAAAGACGTTTGATAACAATATCTAGACGCATTTCCAGATGTGCCAAAAGTCCAAGTCAATTGTGTGATGATAAAACATGCCAGGTTTAAAATTTATATTTAAATGTATGTATATATATTAATATCATAGCGATGATTTTCATAAACCAGTGGCCTCGGTATTATGCAAGGTCTCATTGCTGTGGAAACTCTGCATTAATCAAAATATGTATAAAATCCATCTAAAAGGCTTTTTTTTGTGTTTAGTTTATGATTTTAAAAAATCATGTTATTAAATCCCACTCGGGTACTTTCTCTAAAATGTTTTAGTTCTACATTTGCCTGACTGGAGAATATTTACAACAGCTATTAGCAATACAAAATTATTTTGACATAATCGATTTCTTCTACAATACATAAATAGACGCCAGATTAGAGTACAATTTGTACGTTCCGAATGTTGTACCGTATTATCACGGCAATAACATGTACCCAGGAAAACGGCCAAGTGCAATGGAATTAAAACTACGTTCAGCACTTCTAGAGGCGAAATACTCAGTTTAAAAATAATTAAGTTTTAAGTTAACGGAAAAATTCAGACTTCTCACACGGACTTTTTCTGAAAAGGTCCACTTTGTTTAAAGCATGAAAAAATATCTGTATTGAACACCCCCTCTCTAAAGGGATAATCTCTACAGAAAACCATGGGCTATCTGCGTAAGGGAAGAGATGCTTTCGTGGAGGGTTTTTAAAGGAAATTGGCTCGTATACGCGTTACACATGGGAAAAACCACGAAAACACCCATGCAGCCATCCCCTTTGCCGGAATTCGAACCTCGGACCGATCTATCAGTATTCCGCTCGGCCGATGATTTGCAAATCTGGTCTCCTCAAAATATAGATATTTTGAAGGCTGCTTTCGAGCATCATGAGTATATTTTGTTTTGTGGTTTCTGTGATGCTGAGCAGCTCATAAATGTAAAAAAAGTGCCAAGATCTGGCAGAACAAATATTCTTTCATTAATGCTTATAAGTGACACAATTCAGTATTATGAGACTGAAGAAAAATCGTTATTTAATTAATCAATTCTGCTTCGTTTCTATTATATATCTCTTAAAAGTTAAGAAGTTTATCACTAGGAGCTCGCTGTAATGTTCCACTCTAAACGGACATCTGAAGATACAATGATTTGAATCCCCTTTTTCCCCACATAAATAGTTGTCACTAAGAATGAGATTTCTTTCGTAAAAATATATCCCAAAAGGGTCCTACCTAGCCAAGTTTTGATTTAGGAAGTACTATCTCTATTATTTTTTACTTATTGTAATTAAACTTCGTTTATACCTTGAGAGACTAGTAGGATGGCACTGATGTCCACCACCAGTAGCCAAACCATATTTGTAGCCTATATTCTTGATGGACGAAAAACATGAGGTTGACTCCGACCACAATGAGTTTGTTCACCGGGATTCGAATATGAGACCTGTACTCAGTGGTCTTAGCTCCTTCGGCTACTGATAAGCCAAGAATGTGGAAGACATGAGCATAAAAATATTGTCTAGAGAACAAGAAAGTTGCTGCGGAACCGGGGTAGTGGTTAGCGACGCTGACTGCTGCACCGAAAGGCCCGAGTTCGAATGCCGGAGAAAACATGGATATTTGTAAGTGTATAGTGTCTGTGCGGCATGGGGGCATTCTAAATATGCGGAAAGCCGAAAATCCTCTAGAGAGGATCT
>KK112560.1:45947-56097 GCA_000611955.2 Stegodyphus mimosarum | reverse complement strand
AAAGAGGGGTGGGAGATCCTCTGGCCCGTCCCTCCGGGGATTCTCTTCTTCAAAACTGGGGGCGGAACTGAGCAAAGTCTTACTGTCACCTATATAGTGCTCAAGGCTCTTGCCAACGGCAGGCGAAAACTTGGTCTAATATCAGAGACCAGATCTGATGTTAATTTCGATCGGGTGGCATAAGCCACAAACAAACACAAGAAAGCTATCAAATCAATTGCCGTATCAGAAAACATTATTTTTTATCAATTTGAATACAGCTTTGCTCGATTAAAGCTCAGTGCACAGTTTGCAATTTTCTTGAATAAATATTCCACCTTTCTTTAAAATGTCGAGAAGCTCCCTTTTTGAACATCCCTTTAATGAAAGAAAGGAAGCAGATATTTAATTACACGTACATCATTTAAATCATCTCTTCAGCCACTCGATCTTCTTTTCGTCTAGAATTTCTTTCCGTCAACAGACAGTTAATTAAAACATTAGACCGGTATTCCAAGTTTGAAGAATAGGCCCTAAGGTTTTTATTTAGTGAGGGTTTTTCCTTTTAATTTATTGTGCATCTTTCAGGTCATGGTTTAAAGCCATTTTAAGGAATGCTTAAAATAAATAAATGTGTTTGAAATAACACTTATCAATAATTTTCAAACGTAAATTTCTAAATATTTCGAGGAATAGTTTCAAGCTTCATTGCAAAAATATTTGATGAATGAATGTTAAAATACTCTGTTCAGAGTTTTAACATTTAAGAATTTAACTTATTTTTAGAAAATAACGTCAACTGTTTGGAATTGAAATTCGGTTCTACAACAGAAAGGATTAATACATGACAGAACAAAGATAACGAGATATTTGTACAAAAATATTGCGTTGAGAAGATAAAATGCAGATACGAAAATTAAATGTAAACTGTTTAGGTAAAATGAGAAAGCAAAAAAAGAATAAAAATATAACAGACATTTTCTCAACACAACTGGAGCAGTATGAAAATAGTTTCAATTTACAACAGCCCTCATGCTTTATTACATTATTCAGGTCATACAAGGGCTGTCTGTTTAAAGGTAAAATGTCTGCCTTCTTGAAACGCCTTCGTGAAGAGAAATGGTTGGTATTCATGTTACACATAGGAAGAACCGTGAAATCACCCATGCATACAGCCAGCCGCAGGCCCCGCAGTGACCGAGAGGTAAAGTCGCTGAATGCTGGTACAGTTTGCCTTAGAAAGTCCTCCACAAAAGTCTTTCTCCTCTTACGCAGATAGCCCTTAGTGTGCTTTGCCATAATAAATTGCTTTGCCATATAAAAACAAAACTAAACAAACCATGCAGCGAGCCCATTTGCTTGCATTTGACCTCGGGTCTGACTACAATTGGTCAGTGGTATTCTTATTCACTCCACCACTGGTGGACCAACACCCATTCTTAAATGGTTCCGAAAAACAAATAGGGGGTCTGTTAAAGGCTAGTTTAGGTTATTTGGATATGACAAAGCAAAGAAAGGTTATCTGCTAAGGAAGGAGAGCCTTCGTGATGGCCTTGTAAGAGAAATTGGCTGGTTTATATGATGCACAGGGAGAAAAGTACACAAACAATCGACACCACATTTCCGGCTTCAAACTCGGATCAAGCTACTATTATTCAGTGCTCTTCTAATGGGATAATGCTGGAGTCTGGCTAATAAACAGAAGTGTCTTAAAAGATCTCATAACAAACAAATAATAAGTAATGTAACAAAGATGTTCTTTTTCGTATAGTGATTAGGAAAATGGTATCTTTATAAACAGATTTGAATCCTGGAGAAGAATAGGATTAATTGAACTTAATCTAAGGTAAAATACCAAGTCAAACTGCCAGTGTTCAACGACTTGGCCGCTGGTGAGCCGTTACACCTAAGGTAAAATATAAAAATGCCGACGTGTCCGCCAGGACCTGAACCCAGTCTTTAGTGAATTTATCCCTCGGCTACTAAATTAGCTTTGATACTTTGTTGTTTTCTGGTCTATTACAAGCACTCAGGGTACTTTGGTATTATCGCACTCACTTTGGCGCATTTGGCGATTTTTTAAAGAAGAAAAAAAAATTACAATTTCAAACCGGAGAAAATTATTTATTTCATATCATACCTGTTACTAGCTATATATTTTAATTTTAGTTCCATATTTATACCGGAAAATAATTCATAAAACTACTTACAAATGGTATCTCTCGTATATAATTATTCCAGTATACCACAATCTTGCCGGTCATTTCTAACTCTTCCAAGCAAAAAATTTAACACTCGTTAATTCTTTACTCCAGCAATATATAAATCTGACTGCTGTACTAAATAGTAGAATTTCAGCTGTTCCCCTTGCTCAAAAGCTAGAAGCTTTCTCTTCTTTTGAAGAAAAGACTTTTCTCTCGGTGATCCGGCCGATTTTAACTTATGCCTCCCCCGCCTGGGCTAATGCTAACGAAAAGGACTACAGAAGACTTCAAGTCGTCCAGAACAAATTTCTGAGAATTATAACTGGTGCGCCCTACTTCGTTAGAAAAAGAAGCCTCCACTCCGACTTAAAATTAGAATCCATCAAAGAATTTACAACTAGAATTAATGATAAGTTTTTTACTAGAACGATTAGTAATAATCCTGCTAACTTCGCCTAAGTTCTCAATTACGAGATTATGAACGAGGATAGGCTCATACACAATTTCACCGCCCACTCCATTTGCATGAATCAAGCGGACCAATGAGAGAACAGACTGACACTCTGGACTCGGCGGAAAAGTATTTTCATATTTTCCGTTGTTTTAATACTCTATGGAATACTTCTGATGTAACCAACTTATAGAACGAATTTTTATAAACATTTTGAGTGGCTACTTCTATATTTTGGACATTTCTTCCAGTATTCATGTGCGAAATGGTACTTCTGTCTTTTCGAATTCTGGACTTTGCAACTGCCGATGAGCAGCTGGGTAACTCCTCTCCCCCAGATGCATGCGAATTCGCAGATATTTATTTTCGCTCTTTAGGAGCTGATTCTCTGTGTATATAATGTAAATAGTGAACATTTACTTGATTTTTTTAGCGTTTGTATCCTGCACGTTTTACTTTGTACAGTAATTGGCAAGTTACGCGTTTCGGTCTCGCCATCACATCCCACGCGACCAATCTCAAGCGTTGCTTTGAAAACATCGAAGCAAAGGGCTTCTTGTTGTATCACCTCTTCAATTCTACCTCGTATGGAGAACACTCATCTTCGGACTTCATCGTATGTGAGACCCAGTTGGGATTCTCTGAGGATACTGGCAAAAGCAGGAACAAATTATCCAGCTGAATGCCAGGACAAACACAAAAGCATCAAAGCATCAAAATGGTAAACGACTATTCTGGAACCCATTACCGCTTTGAATGCCTACACTTTTTCCAGCTGCATTTCCAAAAAGGTTTTCTTCCAAAATACATCCTCATCAAATGTGAATCTGAACATTCCCGCCTTTGTAGCAAAATATTATATTCCTGCAAAAATTTCACAGATTTCTTCGTTTGGAGGCATATCCTACAAGTGCATATTTCAAAATTCAGCTGAAGGCTGAAAATATTGCAGTTTGCCTTTAAAGCTTCTAGTACAGCCGAAACAGCATGCATGAAAATGGCGATGTTGCTTATTTAAATTTACAGTTATCGATATGGTTCCCTGAAGAATTGTTATGCGTATGGCTGCCACAGTTTAGGGACTTCTAGCAAAATGGCTGCGATAATAACAAAGTACCTTTTTTTCTCTTCTCAATACATTCAACAATGCAAAAAGAAACCATTTGTGTATATTTGAATATCTAACATCGCTTAGGTCTCGTTCATGCCGGATTATCTGATTTTCACTGTATATAAATGACATGACAAAAACTAGACTAATTTAATGAAGATTAAATTGGAATATGAAATGGGTGTTATTCAGTTCCAATAGGTGACATGTAAAATTTAATAAGAAATGCTACATAAAACTGACATAAGCAGAATATGAAGGTATTCTAAAATCGCGTGTTATGGGAACCTTTTCTAATTAAAAATACTTATTTTCTATTAAGTAAGGTAAAATGATTTAAGATATTTTCTACGTCCCGAACCTGAGACAAATAAGAAAAGTTTGGTGTCACAGATTCTGGATATTGGTTCAGAAAGCATAATGTACATCTGAACTTGTCATCGCTAGCTAATGGTTCCGTGACATGCTGGGAGATAGAAGCATTATTCCTCTGCGATATCCTGCTTTCCTTCCATTACCACAATCTGGCGCCAGAAGACGAAGAATAAAGAAATCAGAAGTTGCTTATATTTTCTCCAAGCCATTAGCCTGACCTGTCAACACCGGGCATTAATTGTCAGCTATTTTTGTAAAAGTATTCTATAATTAATTCTGGACAAAAATTCCCATGTATGAGTTCTGATTCTGAAGATATAGAGATTGAAAATGTGATGGGTAAGGGAACCAGAAGTGCTTTAGTTTTAATTAAAAAGAAAAATTACTTTTGTCGAAAAGTTCTTTTAAGATTTTTAATAAAAGTTTGATGGTTGTTTCCAGCTTGTCATACTTTAGTAAAGATAAGGTAATTAACATTGAATAATGTCATTCTAAGAGGTATTTGGGATAACCTGGTTATACAAATTGCTAATATTTATAATACAGATGGATGCAAAGTTTCCAACACGGGATAATTGCATGTATCGGAGTTTGGAAATTTAATCTGAAATACTGTTTTCTTTCAGGGATAGTCGTCTTAAGGAGGGTACCACAAGCATATTTATTTTAGGCGAATAACTATTTAAACAATTTTTCTACTTGCTTTTCCATTGCAAGAATGACGCATGATTTTTTTCTTACTTTCGGTGTTGTAAATTGTTGGTTTTGAACAACCAATCAGCTAGCATCGAGGATTATTTACAGCACCACCAACAAATCTGCGCATTGTAAGTACAGTTAAAAATGAACGAACATTAGCCACCACTACTTGTTTAAAATCCCGCAAATGACAAATAATAAAATAGACTAACTAATACGAACTTCACTTAACAATCCACATGTTGGCTAGGTGAAAATTCTTTGATACTTGGTCTATATACTAGCCTGCAGCAGGTGATATTGCCAGCTATAGAAAGAGTCCCATCAAGACCTGACGTGTGATGCAGCAGTAAAGAATATTCTCAAAAAAAGATAAGTACCTAACGGGGAGAGAACAGATTGAAGCGTTTGCCTCTAAAACTGAAGACCAGGAAGGCTGAAGACTGGTCGATGCTGGTAGTCTCTCGGAATTCACGTATTTGCAAAGACACTGTTACCGTAAATCCTAGGTTTTACCGGTAAAGCCTAGCTTTTACCAAAGTGGCTTCGCAAAAATCCGAAGTATGCTTTAATATGATTCTATTTCAAACTTTTACCAAGTCTGTCTTTGCCGTAAAACCTAACAGTTACTAACGCTTTCCGGTAAAAGTCCGAAACGAGGGATTACTTATAGCATTTTGCATTCACAGGTATATTGCATACAGTGTGTCCCAAAAACGTTAAAACACAATTTAATGTTTTAATTGATAATATAAATTGTAGAGGTGATCAGAATGAGGTATGATTTAAGATTATGTCGGATAAGACTCTCTCACGATTATTTTTTAAAGAGTTACAAAAAAATAAAAATAAAAAAAAATTCAATATTTGTGACATTTCCACAAATAAGATCCCACATGAATTAATGCACAATTTTCTCGATAACTACCGAAGAGATTTCAAAAACTTTTAAAAATAATTTTGGCACTAGTTAAAAACATTAAATTGATAGTTCAGAAAAAAATTAATAAAAATTATGATATTTAAAAAATAAGAAAAATGTAGTAGGGTTTTTCTTTAATACATCTAAATTCTTATTACCTGTTACAACAAGGTTACGAACTTGACTGTTATGGCATTTTGAATTACAAAGTAGATCAGTTGATTTGCACAAACATATCTTTCTCCTTGTCCCCCAGTTAAAGAAAGTTTTTTACTACTTCACGTACACTTATTTCACCTGTGCCAACTTCTTCGAAGTTTAAAAAATTTTCTTTGCAAAACGTAACGTGGTTTCTCGTGTACAACGATTTTAATTTACCAAACTTAGTACCAAGAACATAAAACTTATCATCTTTAATGTCTGTAATAACGGCTATTACTGATTTTGAATCCATTTTCGATCTATCAATATTAGGTACTTTTATTTTAACATTTTGTCCTAGACTAGGTTTCGGAAAGTTTTTAGTAGGCGCAACTTCATCTTCTTTGCCTGCTTCTCAAGTCCTTCCTTAGCTGTCTTTCGATCTCACTTTCACGTTTTGAACTTTGCTGACAATCGCACCCGTTGTGTCAGAGCATATATATATATATATATGTATTTTTTCAAATTGAACTTCAGTATCTACTTCTATAGTTATGTAGGATCCTTTTTCACATGTATTATTATTATTTTGCGATTCTAAATCAGCTATTCATTCGAGATTAGGGCCTTCACCTTCTGTATTAGCGATGCATTCATTATTCATATTTATAATTTTTTCTAAGTTCTCTTCAGTGGCAATATTACGTGGAAAAACTGAGTTAGCAAGTCCCAGCTTCATAGGACAACCAAACATAGCTCTGTAAGTTAAACATTTGATTCTGTGATATGCTTTGTTTTTCATTTGCTTGAACAAATTTTAATCCTTTCGACCACTGTTCTGTCTGATTTGTTTCCATCCATCTTGCCAACATGTTCTCAACGCCTTGGTTCGCCCGTCCGACAGAACTTTGCGATTGACTGTGTCTCGGCTTACCGTGAACTATTTTTATACCATTCCACTGTTTATGATTTGGTTGCCAAATTCCCATCCATTGTCGGAATGGAGAATGTTCGGGGATCCAAAAGTTTTGAAAATATTCGGAAGGTAATATGCAGACTTCGGAGTAGGACGAATTTTGTAAGATGATCTTTATACACTAAAATGAATTTCATATCACGATCAGGATTGGCCTGCATATCTTTGAGGTCGACTTGGCATCGAGAATTCATTTCGCTATGCATAACTGGTTTGATTACAATCTTCTTTTTTACAGTTTTTTCTGACATGGTTCACATAGTCTCAAACACGTGGCAATAAATTCTCCTATTACATTCTTGTACTTACGATACAGTTCCTTATCATACGGGTTCTTTCACCATGGCCAACTGCTATATGAGCGTTGCGTATGACGTTGAAGATTTCATCAATTGTAGCACAATACAAGATTTTTGATTTTTCTGCAGATAGTGGTGCTATAAGTTTGTCCTCTCTTCCAATGTTTAGAATATCATAGCGTTTTAACATTTCATAATTTGCTTTTCTGATGGACTTATTGTTTTTGTTTCACAAATTTTGCTTCTATCACTTCATTTATTAAAAAGTGTTTCTCATTTGTTAAATAAAAGTTGTTATCGTGCTTATTTTTTACACATTCAGACAAAATGCCTTAAAACGTTTTTCGCATAACGTCACTCATTTCCTTTTAGCAAAATACAAAACGCAAAATATGTTGAAATAGAAACAAACTGCTTCTATTTTAAATCGCATCCGCTTACACTTGTTTGAATTCGAAGCTAGACTGCAATTGCCACACTTAAAGAAGGAGCAGGAACAGAAAAGTGTCGCAACGGAATTTGCGTGCTCAGATTTATTCAAAGTTGATTTACATTCTTCGTTTCGGATTTTTACCGGAAGGCGTTGGTAATTAATAGGTTTTACCGTAAAGGCTTGGTAAATGTCCGAAATGGAATCATATTAAAGCATACTTCGGACTTTTACAAAGCCACTTTGGTAAAAACTAGGTTTTGCCAGTAAAACCTAGGATTTACAAGACTTCAGGCTTTTGCGGTAACAGACTCAATATCAAACTGAATAGTGAAAGCACTAGGGAATTCTGT
This sequence comes from Stegodyphus mimosarum, assembly GCA_000611955.2. Classification (NCBI taxonomy): domain Eukaryota; kingdom Metazoa; phylum Arthropoda; class Arachnida; order Araneae; family Eresidae; genus Stegodyphus; species Stegodyphus mimosarum. The sequence goes on along the minus strand of KK112560.1, from coordinate 48,157 downwards.
TTTCTCATGGGTCATCCTGATTGTTCAGTGTAGTACGTAGCAAATGAGCAGCGTAGGGCCTAAAATATCTATCTTCTTCAGGAATGTCGTACTCCTAAATTTCTGGGAAATTTTCTTGGTTATTTCTTAAAGTTCGCTCATAAAATCTTCCATTAGTCCGTGTGGTGAAATCTTTGATTGATTAAGTTTTTAGATGCGAGTGCAGGCTTCCTTTCTTTATAAAAAAAGGAGCACCTGTGATAATTCCAAGAAAGTTATTTTGCAACACCTGAAGTTTTTTTTTTGTAGTCTTTCGCGCTTGCAGTAGTCCAGGCGGGACGCGCATATGTTATACTAGGCCTACTAGATCTAATATAGATTCTTCACTTCAAACTGATAGAAATCTGATCATTTTTAAGCAGTGGGAGGTGCTTTTCTACACACTGTGAACAGTGTTTCCTACACACTGTTCTACGCACTGTGGTGCCATGTGAGTAATAAGTCATTCACCTGGTCACCTATCTGGAGGTTATAACTGACGCTATCCACTCTGGGATCCAGGGTATCTTTCGTTGTATCTTTCGTGATAGCTGTCTTTTTGTGGTATTTCCTAACCAGGGAAATTCTTCATCTCTGGCTAAATAGTTATATTCGATAATTACCGTAATATTAATGGCGACGTTTTATCGCATTTAGGAGGTTCGAATCCCGCAAACGGGCTGGCTGCATGGGCGTTTTCGTGGTTTTCCCCATGTGTAACGTGTATACGAGCCAGTTTCCCTTAGAACGTCCTCCACGAAAGCACCCCTCCCTTTAGGCAGATAGCCCTCGTGTGCTTTGCCATAATTGAATAACCTAACCTAACCTTATCGCATTTAGACTCTATCAGAAGATCATCAAAAAGGTCTAAGAATCGCAGAATACTTCAGCTAAGAGATAAAACCTACTTCATTTTTAATATAAGAAAGGAAATTAGATCTCGAAAGAGGCAAAATATTGAAACATTAACCCACACGAGTAGATGCCAGATATCGGCAATGAACAGACAAAATATAAGCAAGATAAGTCTCGGCGAAAATGTTTTTATCTTCGCTCTTTGGCGAGCACATATGCATACTGCCCAGCGAAGATGAACAGTGCTACTCATGCAGTGAAGATTTCCGCCATATATACTTCCTAAATAACAAATTTCTGTGCTATTTCACATAATTTGCATTCTTGTAAATGTCGACAAAAGGAAGAGAAATTCCAGAAAATCAATTAATACCATAAAATGAATACATTAGGTAAAATAAACAATATACGTTTATAAAAGATTGAGATAAATCCATGATTACTGTTTTACTTCCTTGTACGAAGCAAAAAGGAAGTATTGTGATCGCGAAAATTTTCGGGTATCATATTTCAAAGAAAATATCCATTTTGACCGCTATCCAATGCAATTTAAAGATGTTTTTGGGTGACATCCGTACGTAAGGACAGAATAAAGAGCTCCTTTTTCCAACAAAAATTATAAAACTGATTTAAAATGGATTCTGAAGATATTTTTTGTAGCATCTGTATGTGCGTACATATGTATGTATGTATCTCGCATAACGCAAAAACAAGTAGCCTCAGAACGTTGAATTTTGTATGTAGGACTGCTATAACATGTAGATGTGCACCTCCTATTTTGTTTAAAATCGGCTGCACCATATATATGTAATAATAATAAAAAAAAGAGTCTGTAGTAAATGACGAGCAGGAATTTTAACTTCGTAGAAATGTTGATCTATAACGAATAGGAAATTGGAGGCGAAGACATATTAAATCTTAATTTTTTATTTCAACTTGTTGTGGCTACAATTAACTTGGCACATGAAATGTGCCTATTCCAAAATAGCTCACATTTTAGATAATTTTAGTAAGAAAGAAGAAAGCAGCAGACAGCAGTCCAACTGGATCGAAGCGTAAAGAGCAAGTGCCTTACGTTCAGAGTGAAATCCCAATTCAGACTGAGTTAGTTTTGGTTTACAATGCATTTTGATTGGATAGTTATTACTTCTGTAAAATTATTATTGGTTACTTCACTTTTAGTTCCATTTACATCATCAGAATTATGTAAGTGCTATATGGCATGGATCAATCTAGAAATGACGCAGTGCGTAGAGAGGTTATTATTTTTAGAATTGAGAAGAGAAATTTACGTTGTTAATTTAATCTTAGACATATTCCTTATTTTTCTTACATAT
>KK112560.1:0-45699 GCA_000611955.2 Stegodyphus mimosarum | reverse complement strand
TATACACTTTTGGTGTAACCGATTTATATATATATATATATACATCTATTCTGTTACTCGGCTCAGTGAGCTTAGTTTCTTTATTCTTATATGTTTGTAAATTGTGCATTTTTTGCTTTAAAAAATATTGACATATGTGGTTGTTATCTTCCGGTTAAGGTTTTTATGCCTTTACGTAACCTGCATGCAATAACTGTAGAATCATCAACAATTTAAAAGTTGTTAAAGTGCGGCTAAGCCTAATTTTTGTTTAAATAGCAAACATATTTGTTTGCATTTTAAACTTAGAAGAATAGTGGATTTGATGCCAATCTAGAGAAATTAAGCTTCGCAACAACAAATATGACGCCTTCTTTTATAATTGCGAATTAAATCATGCTTAATCCGTTCTGGAATTTATTCCAGGAAATAAGTGTTTAAAATTTACTTCGTAATTTTTAATATACATATTTTGAGTTTTTATATATTTTTGCCTTGTCGCTAAATTAGAACTGAATTAACGGAAGGAGAAATACTGAATCGTCTGTGAAAAGATTTTTCTTTTCTTTCTTTTTTTGTTTGCTTGTTTAATATCTTTTATACGTCATTTTAGATTTATTACAGTATTTTAATAGAAAATGGGGCAACGATTAGATAATTCTTCAGATGATATACATAATTTTTGTGCTTTGGGAGTTATAAAATGAATGAGATGTAACGCTGTTAAGTGAACCTTACTCGGGAGTGTCGCTATGGTAAACAAATATAGTGAATTTTAAAGAATGCATTTATTTTATTGTGGTTTATGTGCTATCTACGGAGTAGATTTAATTCAAACCAACAAGTTTAAATAAATTGTAAAATGCGTATAATTTAATATTCCGTAGCAGGAAGTCATGTGGTGTATACATCAGTTTTTTTCATTGATGTACGATACCATAGTTTTAGTTTGGTTTCAAACCTCATGATGAGAAATTTCATAAATTCGTTCTTTTTTTCTATAAAGAATCATATGTTTTATTTCAAGATGAAACCATAAAATTGTTATGCTAAAGAAAATTAATAATTACATCTTAGGAGCAACTAATGCTTCTATTTAGTTTGAAGAAGTCTGAATATTCTTATGTTATTCTTTTAAGGGAAAAATTAAGTCTTAAATCCAATAATTATAACATCACAATTCATGTTCAAATGTTTTAAAATATATTTATATATCATCATTAGATTTACAATGGTTGCCCACTCATTTTCTTCCCTTAAATGCTTTGTAATACATTTATATACTTCAAGAGTTTTGTCAAAAGTTCGTTAGCTTAATTATATACAGCATTGCTACCTAAACTTATCTAACAATTTACGTAATGAAAGTTGATGGAAAATACCGCATCCCAAATGCGGTGCTCATTTTCTGAAAGACTTTTGATTTCTGGCAGAGTTAATTAGAAAGAACCATTTTAAGGAGGAGGAATAATTTGAAACGTTAATATTAGAAAGCAAATATTGCATTCCATGTTTCTGGTTACAATTAAATTATTTTCTCTATGGGTGTGCACGACATATTGCAAACAGATTATTAATCGCATGAGAGCTTAAGCATGTATTATAGCGTGTGTTCCTGTTTGCTTTTATAGATCATATCACCGAATGTCTTACTCTTCTAAGTGAGATTATGCTTCTGATAATCTTGAGGTAATAATTTAAGGCCGAATAGGTACCCAATATTTGAATTTTTGTACTAAAATAGTGCAACCAAAACTATACAGTGAGAGAAAATTTTTCAGCCTCAGCAACTAAAAATGTTCGTAAAATTTGTATTTTTATTTGAAACTCTGTAGTAAAATTAGATTCGCTTCTTCAAAATATGCAGTTTGCGAATTTTATACACATTTTCATCCTTGGCCGCTAAAATATATATGAAATGCGTATTTTTGTTTCAGGCAGTTCAGTCAAAACTAGATCCACTTCGTCAAAATATGCGAGAGCTAATTTTACGTGAAATGTTGTAAAACCCAGATTTACTTCTGCAAGTATTCCGTGAAAGAAATTTATTTATATGCCAAAGTGCGTCCATAAAATAACAGGGCAATTTTTTATAAATAAAAAAAACATGAGTACCCTTTAAAAAAATTTCTCTTTCAAAATAATTACCAGATAAGTCCTACAATTTTCCAGAGTTTCTTCAGGCCATCGAAATCCTGTTTATAGGTATCGGAACTAAACGTTGGGAAAATGAGCGTAACACTTAGTTTAATATCTGAGACGTTTGCAAAATCCTATCCTTTCGTCACCATCTTGAGCTTCGAAAAAAAAAGAAAACAAAATCAGCTGGAGGTAAACTGGGAGAATATGACGAGAGATTTATTACTGCGGCGGGGCCTAGCATTACCATGTAAAAGAAACCGTTGCCCAGAATCAAAAAGTTACTTCTAATGGCTTTATCGTATTTTGTTTTAATCGAAAAAGGGCCCCTTGTCAAAATACTTATTATTTGATTGGTTTTCAAGCACAAATTCATAATTAATAAGTCCTTTGTAAGCAATAAATGCAGTCAGAATCACTTTAATCCTTGATTTAAACGTCCGCACTTTTTTGCACTTTGTCTTTTCGTTTCTGGGCCAAGTCTCATCTCTCCCTGTGATACATTTTAAGGAATTGTTGGCCTGTCTGTTCTGTCTTCTTTCACTGTTCTGTCAAAATGCGGTCCTGGCAGTGGCCAAGCGGTAAAACAGCTGAACACTAGAGTTCGAATCTGGATTAACGGGATCGCTGAATGGGCGCTTTTGTGATTTTCTCCGTGTGTAACGTGTACACGAGGCAGTTTCCCTTAGAAATTACTTCACGAAGGTATCTCTCCATTTATTCAGATAGGCTCTAGTATGCTTTGCAAAAGTTAAAATTTTGCAAAGCACACTATCAATTAAACCAAACCCAACTGTCAAAATGGAAAGAACAAATGGTTTCAGATTTTCAATTAAAATGAACCTGCGGCTTTCTTTGCTTATTCCAAGCATGTCTGAAAGTTGCTGAGTTGTTACACGTCTGTCAGTTTTGTAATCAAAAATGAATTTTCTTCATAATTTCCTCAGTCTTTGAAGTTGAAGGGAGCCCTACCTTTTGCTCGTCTGCAACACATTCGCGCCCTCTACCACTCATATATTCTTGATAATGATGATAACGATCATCATCAATGATACATATACTGTTCAAACGTTTCGGTAGCAGATTTATCTAATTTGTTACAAAGTTTAATATTTTACCGTTGTTTCATACAGAAGCAAATTTTCTTATACACGGTCTCCACAATAAATTAAAATGATTCACGCATTTTGATACGCAAATGACAAAACAACCAGTTTTAACATTAATTGAGATTTCACTTTTTCTAAACACACATTCATATTTCCATTTTTTATTTTATCGTTTGTTCTTTTATTTGTCCGGGTACTTAATGGGAGCACCTTGTGTATTCTCAATCTCAGCAGTTGAACACATACATAAATTTGTATTTTTATGCAAAACGGAACCATTAAACGTCAGCGATAAAAGTTTTTGAAGGCTGTCCATCAATATAAAACTTCTGGAATCCGTAAAGTGCATTTCGCGTACAAAACACGTTGACACAAAATTTCATCAAATACTCTACGTGATAACGAAAGGATCGTAAAGCTATTTTGACAGAGCAAATAGGTCCGGATATTACGACTAAACTAATTCCTAAAGGTAAACTTCGATTTTTCAGGAATCAGTTTCAACTGGTATGAGTTTCATTAACAAAATAGAGGCAATGTTTGAACAAATAAGTGTCTCTTTTGCATAATGAAACTGGGAAGTGTAAAAACGAAACTGCGCGAAGCTGTATATTCCCGACAGAGGATTTACAGAGGCTGTTCGCACATTTTTTGGACGATTTTGATAAGCGGTAATAAAAAATCGTTTGCTGCAAAAGAAGTAATTGCAGTTGTACTATGTTTTTAAAAGTCAAAATTATCGTCTGTGGTTTGAAAGTTTTGTTTTTATTCAAAATGGCGAATTTAACAAAGCAGTGGTTCGAAGGCTACATTGACGCTCTTTCCGAAGAGAAATATGCGTACTCCGCTATCCAAAAACGATGTGAGAGTCATGGTTTTGTGATATCTAAAGCGTCGATAGGTAATATCATCAACAAGAAAGGAAATAAACGTCAAATTGGAGCCTCCAATGGGACAAAAATTCCAAACAAGTATGTATCCAAGGAAAAAACGGACATCTTCGACTATTGCAAAGGTACTTTGTTTAATGTTAAAAGAAAATCCCCCTATTCAAAGGACAGTTGCAAAATCATTAAAATGCTCGGTGTCCACTGTAAACAAAATGATAAACGTTGATTTTAATCTTAAGAAAGCGAAAAAACGCAATGTGCATCGTCTTCTTCCAAAGCATATCGCTCGATGCAGGACACGCTGCAGAATTCTATATGATAAACACTTATCCAAAGAAAATGGAAAACAATTGTCACAATAGATGAAGCGTGGGTGTATTTAAATGATTGTGACAAAAAAAGAGCCATTTATTATCATAAAAGGGGAGAAAAAAATTTAAGTACATGGTTCAAAGAATCGAAAGAAAGTTTTTCTAAGGGATTCATGATTGTTGCTGGTTTTTCTTATAATGGCAAGTTAAAAATAAAGAGAGTGCAAAAATGTCAAGATTAACTCCAAATACTGTCGGGAACCTATTTTATCGCCAATTTTTCTGAATGAAATACCATCGCTTTACCCACAGTGCCATCCATTTGTGAGACTCCATCGGGACAAAGCTAGCAGTCACACATCAAAATCCACTGTAAATTTCCTAAAAGAAATGGAACAAAAAACTGGTATCGAGGCCATACCCTTCACTGATATCCCTACAAAATCTCTCGATGTGTCACCTATGGATTTTTGTGCTTTCGGACTTTTAAAAACTGCATCCAAACGTTGTCCCAAAACCCTAACAGGACCTCTGGAAAGCTGTTCGGGAGGAATGGGATAGAATACCTCTTCTGACACTTCAAAAGGCATTATTATCCTGGAAATTGCGGTGTCGAAAGATAGTTCAGAATAAGGGATGTCATATAGAACATTTAAAACACAAGAAATTTATGTAATTTAGTTTTGTGAATACAATATACATCGTCTAAAAAATGTGCGAACAGCCTCTGTACTACCTTATGACTTGTACCTGTGCGAGAGCGTTAGTTATTTTTTTTTTCAAGCTAAGTCACCTTTTGTTATGGGATATAATCCCTTAACCATTGACTAATAAGTAAGCCTGAAGATATTTATGACTGATGAATAAGTCTCTGTAAGTTCTTTTTCAACATCTTCAATTTTAAATGTCTGCAAAGATTGTTAATGCAGTTTGTACTCTAATTAAGTTAAACACAACTCTCTTACTTGTTAAATAAAGATTTTTGAGTTGTTTTCTCTAATTCATTAATGAAACTGTAAATAGAGGATATATACTCAAAATACTCAGCTATTGTACTAATCATCGAACAAGATTGCCTTCTTTTTTGATACACTTCTTTAACATATTCCTCGTTCTCATTTTGCCAAAAGCTTGCTTTGTGCTAGCGTCATCTCGGAAAAAATATTTGCAAGAATAGGAAACAGTTTTAGACCTGTATTGCAATTCACTTGAAATTCTTATTAGCCCAAAGGGGCAACTTACCCAAAAGGGCTATTAATTTCCTTTTGGCATTTTGCGTCGCCTACTACAAAATGGCGTTGGACTTTTCAAATTGTTGCCACCAAATATTTAAAGGCATCAAATAATGAAGAATCTACATGAATGTATGTATTTTTTCGCAATGTGTTTCACAATATGAAAAAACAACGGTACCTAGAGACATCAGATTTTGAATAACGTAGTCCTTTACTCGAATATGGGCATCTGGAAGCCCAAATTTGGACTTCTTTTATTTATCTGTTTCCTATTTTGTAAAACTTTAACGCATGTTTGATTAAAAAAACGCAACGACTTCAAAGCAAGCAACAGCAACTTTCTACGGGGGCAGAACAAATTTTTATCTCCTACGCGTGAGACTGTGTATCGGCACTAAGGCCCTTTTTAAATTATTTTGCTGTTGAAATGAATTTTTTGATTTACGTAGTGCGAAGAACATGATATTTAGTAAACAGGGGTAATACACAAAATGTTAAAATAGGCCCCTTTGGGCGTAGTTAAAAATCTGAAAGCTTTCAGACTTTTTTACTTTCTAAAATCAAAATAATTTCTTCAGTACTTTTAGAATAAACTTATGAAAGACTCTGAAATTAGGGACAAAATCAACTTTAACCTGACTCAGTTTTGAATTAAGTTATATTGATTCCAAAAGGCAATCAAACATAAGATCTTCTTCAGGATCAAAATATATATTTCCTCATTATCAGAAACTTGTCCAAGAAGACACCATGAGGGGGCGTAAGATCGAAAAGAAATTTAGGGTTTTAAGATTCTTCCGATTCTATTAAATTTGTAGACCACTGTATTAGTTTAAAGAAATAAAAATAATGTGTTTTAAAAATTGTTAAATTTTATTATTTCTGCTTTCTTGTTTGAAATATTAATTTTTTTTCTGCAAGTTTTGTTACAAGCAAATAGCTGTAAGGGTATAATTTAAACAACCCAGATGCAAGTAATGGAAAGTAAACAAATAATCATCTCCTCTGTGGTAGAGTTAAGTATAAATGAAAGTATTTTTTATTTCCCCAGATAACTTTGCTCTAAGGATAGACAAACGATTTTTTCACTCCAAAGCTGCTAAAATATTCAGACTTATTGCATTTTTAGTTCAACAGAAAGGAAATAACATCCAATATTTGCTTTGAGTTGCTTAAATACACAAATAACGTTCTGGAGTTTTGTGTAAACGTATAAAATAAAATTATCGATCAGATGCTGAAAAATGTGCGTTCTTTAAATTCAGAGATCTACATTAGTAGGCAGATTTACTTTACTTTAATATTTCACGTTTTAATGTAAAAGAATAATCATAACATTAATAATAAAGAGGAAGTAAAAGCAATCTCTTGTTTAAATTTCTGCTTTATATTTTAAAAATAAAATTAATTTATAAATTAAAATGAAATTTCCTTGTTTGAGGAATAATATTACAGTTACCATTTTTCATGTGACCTATATTGTTAACAAATACATGCGATGAAATTTGTTATTGCATGTTACTGGTTCTTAGGAAATATCGACAGATTCAACTACACTGACTACCAATAAGTATTTGGACACCTGTGATAGAAAAGAAAAACTAACTTTATTCAAAATCAATAGTTGGTAGAGCCTCTATGAGAGGTAATTACAGCGTGGACCCTCCGGGGCATACTTTCCACAAGTCTTTGTATGACAACTAGTGGTATTTTCTTCCACTCGGCTCGGAAAAGACATAGAAGTTCTTTCACTGATTTTGCACGGCTAGTGCACCCCAGAATTCGGCAATGCAACTCGTCCCAGAGGTTCTCGATGGGGTTCGAGTCTGGACTCTGTCCAGGCCTCCATTCGATGAACTCCATTGGCCCCATACAAAGCCTTCGTTAACGTCGAAACATGATAACTGGCATTGTCGTCCTGAAAGTAACAGGGGTAAAACTGCCACAACGTAGGAAGCACATTGTCATCCAAAAGAGTGCCGTAGGAATCGGAGTTGAGCTTACCATGAATGGGGACGAAGGGTCCCAGCCCATACCAGGAGAAAGACCCCCAGACCATAATTCCACCTCCGCCGAACTTGACTGTTGGCACAATGCATTCTGGCAGCAGACGTTCTCCAGGTAGACGCCAGACGCAGACCCTGCCATCCGAACAGTAAAGGGTGAACCTTGATTCGTCTCTCCAAAGAACCCGTTTCCGCTGATCTACGGTCCAATTTCTATGTGCTTTGCACCACATTAACCGAGCAGCGTGGTTGGACTTTGTGATCAAAGGCTTATGGGCATGAAAACCAAGCAGATGTGCTTCCTTACGGATGGTATTCATTGAAACAATACTCCCGGATGTGTGTTGAAACTCCTCGCGGATGAGGGCCATCGGTTGGGTGCGGTTCTTCCGAATTTCTCTGAACAGCACTCGTCGGTCTCTATCTCCCAGTTTCGTTGGTCTGCCGACTCGGGGCACATTCCGACAATCACCGCTCACCTTCCACTTCTTAATCACATAGGCCACTGTCGATTTTGGCCTAGATATCAGACTTCAGACTTCAGATAGCTAGATATGTCCCTTAAGGATCGGCCACATTTGTGATACCCGATAATTATTCCTTTCTCGAAATCAGAGATCTCCGAACTGCGAGGCATCTTGCATGCGACTAAAGCCGATGCTGTTTCCTACACGATATATACCGGCGGAGTCCGTGACGTACCTTAGAACCGCAGATATCGTCATTTGCATAGGTGTCCAAATACTTATTGGTAGTCAGTGTATGTGCTAATTGCTTCCATTTTACATCAGCTTGCTCTTAAGACATTATTTATACTCTATTTCCATGATCATAGTTAACAATACTTGAACACTGAGCAATAGTCATAAAAAATCTATGTATCCACATGACTTCCCTGTACAGAATATTAAATTATACGCATTTTTTTCCTGCATTTCATTTAAACTTATTGGATTGAATTCAATGTACTTCGAAGATAGCGCATAAACCACAATAGAATAAATGCACTCTTTAAAAAACTCTATATTTGTTTACCATAGCGACACTCTGACGCTAAGTTCACTTAACAGCATTACATCTCATTCATTTTATAACTCAGAAAATGCACAAAAATTATGTATATCGTCTAAAGAATTATTTAATCGTTGCCACATGGTCCATTCAAATACTATAATAAATCTAAAACGATGTATAAAAGAAATTAAACAAAAAAAGAAAAAGAAAAAAAAATTTTTTTTTCCACAGACGATTCAGTATTTCTCATTCAATTAATTTAGTTCTCACTTCGCAACAAGGCAAAAATACATAAAAACTCAAATTATCTACATTAAAAATTACGAAGTAAATCTTAAACACTTACTTATATTTCCTAGAATAAATTCCAGAATAAGTTAAGAATGATTTTAATTCGCAATAATAAAAAAAGGCGTTATCTCTGTTGTTGCGAAGCTTAATTTCTTTAGATTGGCAACAACTCCACTGTTCTAAGTTTCAGATGTAAAGACATATGGCTACTTTCGTAACCATAATTAAGCTCAGTCGCAATTAAACAACTTTTAAACTGTTGATAATTCTACAAATATTGCATGCAGATTTACTAAAGGCATAAAAACCTTAACCGAATGATAAGAACAGCATAATTCAATCATTTTTAAAGCAAAAAATGAGACAATTTACCAACATATAAGAATAAAACTCTGAGATCACTGACCCGAGTAACAGACAAGGTATATATATATATATATATATACTTTTGGTGCGGCCGATTTCAACCAAAAAGGGAGGTGCACATCTACATGCTATAGCAGTCCTATATGCAAAATTTCAACTTTCTGAGGCTACTCGTTTCTGAGTTATGTGAGTTATATACAGACATACGTACGTATGCACAAACGCCACGAAAAAACTGTTTTCAGAATCCATTTTAAATCAGCTTTATATTATAGTTTTTTTTGGGGGGAACAAAGCCCTTTATTCTGCCCTTACGTACAGATGTCACGCAAAAACATCGTTAAATTGCATTGCATAAACTCTCAAGATAGATATTTCTTTGAAATATGATACCCGAAATTTTTCGCGATTACAATACTTCCTTTTTTTACTTCGTACAAGGAAGTACAAAGCAAAACAAAAAACGAATTCTCTTTCAAAAGTGATGTCTCTCTTGCACGGTTACATTTACAAATGTCGGTTTTCATCAAGTCACTAAGAGCTTCACAAATTTAAAAAAAAAACCGGATTTCAACTATAATATTAACGAGAATTCTTCAGCTGCAGCTGTGAACTTAAAACGAAACTTATGTACAATTCTACATAACAGGTGGATGTTTCGGGAAAAATATATTTCAGGGTCCCCTTGGCGAAAATTGGCGAGTTTTTGACGCAATTCCTGTTTACGTGCAACACCCTCCCAAGTAAAATGGCGTCCGAAACAAAACGCAATAAAACACAATTAAAACATTAAAAAATTACAATCCAAAACTGCATTTTAAATCAATATAAAACAAGGAAGTAACATAAAAATGAAAATACATGTTATCTAATTTGGGCAACACAAAGAAGATATATCGACATTCCCTATTTAGAAATTTCTGCGTCTTTGGAGTGTGGCACACAGAATTGATTAACGGCATCCAAAAACTACTTAATATTATCTGCATACTACCGTCGCCAGATCAATTCACAAAAGCAAGAATCAAAAATATCCTCCGTAGTGCCGGACTGTCGGTGGCATTTCTTTCAAAATTACCCTTTTTATTACACCCCACATATTTTCTATAGTATTGATATGAGCTCCGGTTTTCCGGATCCTTAAATGTCAGTGCGTGATTTACTGAGAAGTGAATGAAGCAATTATCAGAAAAAAAAATTGTACAACTTCCAGCAATCGGATTATGATAATTGTTCCAAGTAAGATATTCCATGGAATTGCATCCAACAAAATTTCGTTCCTTCTGTGTTCAACCACTTCAAAAAACACCTTCTGCTTCTCGTTCCATACCACCAAACACCCAGTTTACCACCGAAGACATTTTACGGCGTAAAGCACAAAAGCATTGTACTGCAACCGACATCCAACGCAGAAATGCACCTTGAGAAATGTTATTCCATGGAATTGCATCCAACAAAATTTCGTTCCTTCTGTGTTCAACCACTTCAAAAAACACCTTCTGCTCCTCGTTCCATACCACCAAACACCCGGTTTACCACCGAAGACATTTTACGGCGTAAAGCACAAAATAAGCATTGTACTGCAACCGACATCCAACGCAGAAATGCACCTTGAGAAATGTTATCCCAACAATCAAATTCACCGTCATCACCCATTATAAAAAATGACGTCATGATAAGATCCAACCAATGACGTCATGACAGGATCCAACCAATGACGTCATGACAGGATCCAACAATGATAGGGTTTCCAAAAAATACACCGTAAAACGCTCAGATTATCATAAATGAAACAACAACTTGGCGATGATCCAAGAGATACCCCAAAATATAGACTATCTCCGTTGTTTCATCGAATAGAGCAAAGCACGCGAGAAGCAAGTGTTATCTGCCTAAGGCAATAAAGCCTTCAAAGAAGCCTATCTCGGAAAATTGTCTCGACATTACTGATGCGTAATCACATTACTTATCAGCCATATTGTATGTAACTTAAAACATTATCCATTTTCCCTCCGCCCACCAGCGGACGAGCTGTAAAATTGCTAAACACTGGTATTTTAGACCCACGTAAGATTCCAGGAGAACGGGGAAGCTACATAGGCGTTAACGTGGTTTTCCCCCATGTGTTATATGTATACGAGTAAGTTTCCCTTTGAAAGTCCTCCACGAAGGCAACCTTCATTTTTGAGAGATAGCCCTTGTGCTTTGGCATAATTAAATAAACCAACCAAAAAGGAAACAGAGAATCTCCCGCGCTGCAGATAAAAATATTTTAATCCGTGCAGCGCTTCTACAGCTCATTTTTAAATTTTTTAATTTGCTAATCAAAAATTCAGTAAAGTTTGATAAAACATGAAATATAAAATTCGAAATTAGAGTTTCCAGTTGCACATGTTCGATTAGAGGATTACGTTATTTTAATCTTATGGCTGTAAGTACTGTTCTTTATTTCACAATGAGAGGAACATACATATATTCATACAGATTCTCCATGATTTAATTCTTTAAAAACTACAGGGCGATAATTGGTGGCAACAGTTTGAACAGTCATGCAGACTTTCATAAGGATTCAATGCAAAATTCCGTTTCGAGTCTAATAGCCCACTTGGGATAAAACTTGTGCCTAAACATGCATTTAATGTTTTATGTTCCCTCCTAAATGTCCAAAATTTTGTATCTAGATCTCTGGGATTTTTCATGAGATGGTTTTGTATAGATGAAGCCCGAATTTCTCAATACACTGGTGAAATAAATTAAGAGAATTTGCATATTTTATCGATTTGCATGAAAAGAACTGAACTGAAGTAAAAACCACTGGTTCTAGATAAAAATGCAAATCTTGCACGGCAAATACGTAAGCGTACACGTGTGTGTAGGCAGAACCAGTAGAAAAACAGGCGCTATAAACGCGTGGAGGGTAAAACGAATTGCGTTCGCTAGCATATCTCCGCGAATTTCTTGGTGTTATGTTGCAGCAATCGGTAAATTCACATCGAAACAGTAAAAATGAGTAACCACCAACATTTAGATAACGGAATGAGGTGGCGAATTGTGAGGAGGATATGAGTGGGACCAATTAACATAGGCACTTATAAACTGTCTTATTTCCAATATTACATCACGCTGCGTGGCCTGTATGGCTGTAAGAGGGGACTGTATCCCCTATTAACTCATTTCATTTGTGCCTTCTGCAACCGCTGTTTCAGACCTTTAGACTCGCATGAGTGTTACACACGAACATCTGTGTCTATTATAACTGTTGAATGTTTATTTGTTTGTATTATAGCAACCTATGTTCACGCCGAACTTTATTAAAATCTGTCCAGTAGTTCTGGAGATCATAGAACAAATATGAAAATTCTCTTAATGTATTTTACCAGTGTATTTAAAATCTCAGATCACTGATTTGAAAAAAGCATTATCTTTAAGTATTTATTTTTGATTATTTTTGATTAATTTTGATTGGTATTTCAAACACAAGCAAAATACCAATGATACATATTTCCGAAATAAAAATATTTGGTTTCTTTAAATGCATTTTAAAGAACATTTTTCTCAGAGCCGTCTAGAATTAGATTTAATGATCAATTATAAGAACTAAATAAATGTAAATATGTTTAATGACTTTTTAATGAGAACATTAACTTCTTAAGCACTACATAACATGTCTTTACATATGCTTATTTTCATTTTGTGTTCCTTCAAACCCACGTTTTTCGGAAGCAAATAAAAGCCAAGTAAATATTTTACTCATTAGCGCAAAATGTAACTCCTTGTTCATAAATATTTCACTATTTATTATTTAATGGCTGCGTAACTGCAACAAATTCTGGTACAAAACATTTTTCTCGAATTGCTTAGATTTGTTCATGTTTAGTTTAATGTTAGTTCGTGTAATTAAAATAAGTGTACATTTAAGCACCTTAAAGTAGAGAATTAATTATGATGTATAGAGTTTTAATTAGTTTGCGCGTGTAAAGATTTTCCTGATCCTATTAATCCAGATGGCTTATATCGCGTCTTGTTTGCCTATGGTGATTGTAATCAAAAAAGTATAAACATGTATGCGCAATTCATTATTATGTATTTAAATTAGGGTGATGACTGAGGTCGGTGACTTGAGCCTTTTACGGTCTTCCCATGTTACACTGGCTTCCAAAAGTTAAAGAAGAATCATAAAAAATGTTTTTAAAAAGTTGAAAAGTTTCAGATTTTAAATTACGACCAAAACGGCTTTTTTAACATTGTGTGTGTTGCCTTTATTTATTAAATATCATGGTCTTCATACTTAAACCATAAAATTCAGTTCAAGAGCAATATCACAAAATAATTTTAAAATTAGCATATCTTTAGAATTTCTGATACACAATCTCACTCCCTGTAGATAAGTGTTTTTTCTGCACAACGTTGCCATTGCCCGCTTTGAAATCCGTGAGTTTGTTAATCAAAAATTCGTTAAAGTTTTACAAATTATGAAATCGATAATAAAATAAATTCCAAATTTCCAATTAGGGCTTAAAGATGCCCATATTTGAGTGGAAACGTTCAATATTCAAAATTTGATGGCTGTAGGCACAATGCGGGAACATACATACATTTGTACAGATTCTTCATTATTTAATTTTTTTAAGTATAATACACGGCGATAATATTTGGTGGAAACAGTTTGAAAAGTGAAACAACGCTTTTAGTGAATCTACGCAAAATGCCAAATTAATAATCCTTCTCCTCTCTAAGGAGTAGGCTCTGGCAATCATTTGTCCATGTGATTGTGGACACGACAAACAAACAAACAAACAATAGTCCTTCTGGGCAAATTGCCCCTTTGGACTAAAAATAGAGATAAATCTTTCAAAACTAAGCCAGTCTGTATGAAATTTTAATATGCTGTTAAACAAGAATTGCTGAGTAAAACTGCAGTATGAGAATTCGTGGAGCTGAAAGGTAAATACACTCATGGACAAAAAAATTAGCGCACCAACAAGGAGTCGTCAAAATGAAACGAAATTTTACATACGTAATGACTGCTTTGATATAAGTAAATGATAAGGAAATCAAAGAAAAAGGATAATTTATTTCAGAGAAAAAGTTAAAAGAACGGAGGAGTTAATACTCCGTTGGACCCCCTCTAGCGCAAATGCACGATGCGATACGATCGGGCATTGAGTCATACAAGTTCTGTATGATGTCTTGAGACATTTCGTTCCATATTTGCTGTAACCTTGCCTCTAGTTCGTTCAAACTCGTGGGATGCTCAACTCGTCGTCCCAAATGATCCAAGATATGCTCAATTGGAGACAAATCTGGGGATCGGGCAGGCCAAGGAAGGGTAGTAATAGTGCGGAGGCAGTCTTGTGACACCCTTGCCGTATAAGGCCGAGCATTGTCTTGTTGAAAAATGGCTCCTGGGAGCCGTTGCATGAGTGGCAACACATGTGGTTACAAGATTTCATGAACATATCGCTGGGCTGTCATCCGCTGGTGCCACGGAACAATACTAGGGATGACCGTGTATTGTAAGCAATGGCACCCCATACCATCACACCAACTGTGGGATCGATGTGTCGCTGTACAACAAAGGCAGGATTGAGGCGTTCACCACGGGCTCTCTACACACGAACACAATTGTCATCGCTGCCGAGATTGAATCTCGATTCGTTGCTAAAAACGACCTGGTTCCATTCTGCTGCAGTCCAGTTTCCTCGTGCTCGACCCCACTCCAAACGAAGGCATCGATGGGTGGGCATCAAGGACAGCACACGTTACGGATGCCGCGATACCAATTGTCCTTCAGCCAGGTGCCTTCGTATGGTTCGAGTATACACAGGGGCCCCTAGTGAAGGTGCTACCTGTGCCTGGAGGGCGGCCGATGAAGCAGTTGGCTGTACGCGTGCATTTCTTACGATGTGGCGGTCTTCTCCACGACTGGTTTGTCGAGGGCGTCCTGAGCCTGGTCTTCGTGTATATGACATCTCTCGGGTCCACTGGTCCCAACACCTCCTCACAACACAATCAGAGCGGCCTAATTGACGAGCTACTCGCCTAGCTGACCACCCAGCTTCCATCATCCCGACGATTCTCCCCCTCTCAAACTGCGACAACTGCTCATATTGTCTTCAAACACGGCGTAATGACATGTCTACCTCAGCTCTTCCTTTGTAAATGATTCAGCACACTCAAACAAAGCTTTGGTTACCTGTTTTATACTCCACAGAGTACGACGTTTAACGCCCTCTACCGGCTATACGTAATGCGCAATCACGCTGCATTTCTAATCATTTGCATATCTCCCCGACATGTACCTTCATTGCAAGTTTCGTTACGATACCGCAATTATTTCTTGGTGCGCTAATTTTTTTGTCCATGAGTGTATATCATCTACGAGGAGCATAAAATTGTCTTTTAAGAGCAAGCCTGCAAATTTCGCTGTGATACAGACATAAGAAATCTGGTATAGCCAATTTGTAGCAATCACCTCTAGGCATGCTCGAAGAATTGCGATGGAAAGCTATTGGGAGATTAGAGGCAGAACAAAGTCAGACATAAGTGGCCAGATGGTAAAGTGTGAATCCTTCTATGGTTCATAGATTTTGACAACAATTTCTAACCACAGATTCGTCATCCAGGTAGTTCAGGCAAGGACGGCCAACCGCTACGACGAGCGCTGATGACCGATATTTGTTGTTATGAGCTGGAAGGAATAGACCTCAACTCCGACTCAACTCAGATGCTGCCTTGCTGCAGCCACTGGAATGTTGGTGTCAACGTCAACCGTCCGTAGAAGACTTCACGAAGGAAGTCTGTACGTAAGACGATCAGTCGTTTGCGGTGACGCTCACGTCACATACATTGAAAGGAACGTTTGAGGTGGGCACGTCAACACATCCATTGGACAGCTGATCAATGGAAGTGTGTTCTCATTACTGATGAGTCCAAGTTTAGCTTCCAAAGCGATAGTAGGCGTTATTTGATTTGGAGGGAATTTGGAATTCGTTATCATCTATCAAATATGCATGAAAGAGATGCACAATGAGGAAGTAGTGTGTGTTCGAAGTGGTATCTCTTTGGGTGGACGCACAGATCTCCATGTCTTTCCACGTGGAACCATGAACGCTCAGGCCTATAGAGATGACATCCTTGATGCTTATCCAGATGCCTTATGCCGGAGCAATAGGTTTTAATTTCCTGCTACAGTACGACAAGGCTTGACCGCACAAGGCCCGGATGGTGGATGATTATCTTCAGTAGCAAACAATTCAGCGCGCGGAGACGCGAATTCGATCACCGGACTTGGATCCTATCAATCCTGTTTAGGATGACATATAGGTGCTTTCAGCCAACCTACATGGCATTAGGCAAGACTAGATTGGAGTTTATCCTGTTTAGTCAATGACTTCAATTCCAATCCAGTCTTGCCTAATGCCTTCAAAATTCTACTAACTTAACCCTTCATTTCTCGTAACTATTTCTGCCGACAGATGGGGCTATCGGCTCTTCCATTGGTCGCCTGTAGGGTTTAAATATGACCGACATTCGCTTTCTCGCTTTTGCAGAATTTTTTGCTCCTGATGAAAGGGGACCCGTTTTGCCTTTGAAATCGATTGGGATTTTACAAAATCTACGCCGAATACAAGGTTGTCGGATTGCCTGTTTTATTTAAGCTCTTTTACTTTGTATAATAGTATAATTTTAATGTGCAGCATACGCAGAGTTCTAATTAAGACAATTCATCAGTCGGGGGATGCTACAAAATTATTAATAAAATTAGTTTGAAATTAAATTACAATTGTAACATGTAATTGCAATTCATTGCAATTAATTAGATGAAAATTATTTTTTCAAAGTACCTTCATGCTTTTTAATATAGAATATCGACGCATAAAAGTCTACGAAATGTGATATGGATCATTGTTTATGTTCCGCTGAATGTAGAAATGCTGATGATTTTGAAAGGTCATCGCAAGAAGTTTCATTGAGTTCATTTCTTTTAAAGCTAACTATTTATGCTAAATGAATGCTTACTAAGATTTGTCATTAAGGAAAGTAGAAACTCTATATATTCATGTTTGAATGCCGTAGATATATCATTTAAAGGCTGCATTTTAGCAAGCAACATAAATCGTAGTAAATCCTTTCATGATGACGTATCTGTATTTCATAGAACATAATAAACATCAGCTCTCTAAGACGGCGTCCTTCACGAGGACAAAAATCATTTGAATCTCGCGTAATTTTTTAAATTGGGTTAACTTAATATTTGTTGTACAAAGTTTGCTTTTAAATTTATGTGCATTTAACTTCATTTTGAACTTCCGAAAATTCTGTTTTTATTTTTAGAAAGAATGCGATAGATGAACTTACGCAATTTTCCATTGGAAAATTTTAACCTGGTATGAATTTTTCGCGTAACCCCTTTGACACAGTTTTGAAGGAAAATAATTTTGATTGCTATTAATATTTCATGAATATTTTAATCAGTAGTTCGTAATGTAGTTTTTCAGGTGGATTTTATTAGGTCGCACAGTTTGAAATTATAAAGGGATCCGAATTCCACTTGACATCCAAATCACTAACCGAAATCTGAAATTCTTTTACAGTAAAATTATAAAGCTCTGGGTAGTGGCCGCATTTCTCTTAAATCGCTAATTTTCTTAAATTTGAGAGACAATTAAATATATTGCGTTTGACTGAATGGCAACACACATTATATAGCCGAGTTTTCTGATTAAATTTGAAATATAAATATCTTACGCTTTGCAACTGGGCAACACCAAACATTTAAGTTGCTGAATTTTTAATCAAAAATTCGTTAAATTGTCCTAAAATCTATCTATATAAAAAATGCACTCCGTAGGGTAATTTGTGAGAAATCATGTGCAGACAGTGGCCTTCCTCTTCTTTCTTAGGTCAAATGTGCCAAATTTCATCAAGATCGGGATAAAATGTACACTGCGAAAAAAAAAAGAAGAAGAAGAACAGTTCTATAATCTCGTTGTGCTGAGCCGATTGACGAAATTCAGTTTGCGTTTCAGTTCGAAAGCGCGAAAAGATATGCATTAGATTTATACATAGCGTTGTTCTGATATAGGTTATTTTGACACAAAATCGGGCTTTTTCTGAAACTACGTGTCTGTTTTTTTTTCCATATTTTCGATTCTAAGACTCAAATTATGCCAAACTACCAAATTTTGTAAAAATTGCACGAGTAGTTTTTAAAAAATTAGCTCTCAAAACTTTACCTCCTCAGTGTTAATTGAATTTGATATATATTTATTAATATCTCTTTTTTATTAAACTTACTTGATTCTTTCTTTCACATTTCGAAATTTAGGTTCATTCCAAATAAAATTCATCCATTTTTTTATGATTAATTTTTTAAATTTATTTCTTAAATATTTTTTATAAATTTTTCCAAACACATTTTGAATTATAATCTATAAAAGTTTTACCATCGTCTTATAGTAGATGTATTTCTTAGCATACCTGCAAGAAATTATTCAAAATTTTAGTTTTTTATTCTAAATTTCCTACGATAAATTTATATATTTGCGCGCTTTGAAATTTGGCATATTTCTTAAAAGCGATAATAATACAAATGTGGTTTTATGCAGTTTGTTAAAATGATTTGAAAGTATGAACAACAGCTTTTTTTCCCGCTCGTCTGCAATGAAAAAAAGAAAAAGGAAACTAGATTGTTATAAAGTAAGAAGTTCGCCAAGTAAATTATTCTTGGCGAAGACTGAAAAAAATACGCCAAGATAAATTTTTTTTATTTATACGTAAATTTTGTACCAAATTTTACAAAATTTAATATTTAGGCACAATTTCAGTCTTAGAATCGAAATATGGAAAACAATTGGCATACCATTTCAGAAAAAGTCCGATTCTGTGTCAAAATACGGATGTTAGAATGATGCTGTATATAAATCTAACACATATCCTACGTCGCGCTTTCGAGACATAAAAAATGCAATTTGAATTTCGTCAATCGGGCCCGTAGCGCAGGTAATGTAGAACTGTCTTTTTTTTTTTTTTTTTTCTTTTTTTTTTTTTTTACATATGTTTGAAAGACAAACACACGAACACTCTTCTTTATTGACGCAATGGACCCTCGCTTCATAAACTCGCTACAACAAATAGTATTAATAGCTCTATTAATTTGTAAGGTTTTAGTTAAACTAACCAAGTTTTATTTTAATTTAAATCTTTCTATCTCCTCTCTGTTTCAACTTCCCGTCAGAAGAAGCGCGCGTTTTCAGCTTATGCTAATTTTGAAGTACAGCCAAGTACTATTTAAGCCAGAGGTAGAAACCTCTCGGTGTGTGAGAGCTTTGCCTCAGATCACGGTTATTCCGCTCAACGTTCGCCTGACCAGCTAGCAGTTTAAATTTATAAGCCATAGTGCTTACTACGTGATTGCATTGTAAAACAAATTAAAGTGCGGTAGTATTTAGTATACCTTGCTACGCACCCTTTTCGGTAGAGGCCAACTTCCGCGAATTGCTCTACGAAGCAAAGTTGATTTAATTTCTATTTTAGGTTTAGTTTTAAAATTTGTTTAAGTTCGACCCAAGTGCGGTCTTTTACTTTCTGTATCTCTCCCGAGTTGGGAAGTGTGTAAATAATAGTGATTTAATAAAAGAGGATTTCAAATCCCTTTCAAGTGCAGTTATTCGCCAATACAGGATCTACACCAGAACATAGCGTACCTTCCGCTCCCTGTTTCAGTTCAGGACTTGAGGATAAGGACCCTATTACAGACTTTACTATGTTTCCTAAAATGATGCACAGAACACTCAGTCCTGACAAATTTGTACTAAAAAGGAAAAGGTGCTAATTGCAACTTGTTGACATAAAGAAATTTTGATAGTAACATCATTATTTTATTATATTAATTACAGAAATTGTATATTCGTCTAATCATGACGATGACACCTTATTAAATTAGAAATGTCGTTAGCTCCTCTTCTTGAATTTCGTAGTACAAGTATATACTTGCTTGTCGAAATTCTTATACATTAAATTTTAATTTCTACTACTAAGACACAGATGTTCTCGTGTTCACTAATCCATATCCAGTCAAAGTAGTAATACCCAATCGTACAGTTGTAGTACTCACGCACCATAATGTTGTCGCATGCCGTGAGTTCGTAGCAGTTTCCCTAAAACCATTAAGCCAAATGAAGAGAAGTGAAATTAAATTTCATTGAAATCAACAGCAGCTTATATAGTAAGATAAATAATAATAGATAAACCAAGAAGAAGGGAAAAATTGGTGTTTTGTTTTTACTTATTAGGGGGAAAAACCTTTTAGCCCTAGAAGAATATCGCCGATCATAAAAGTCGCTGAGCTAAGTTAAAGCAATAATTTAACCCAGAAAGTTGTTCTGTAGAGTAACAATGATAGACTTCCAAAAAAAAATCTTACGGATTGAATACAGCCTCCTATTTATCGTATTGTTCAAGAGAAAGAGTAAACATACCTGGAAGCAACGTGATGAAAATGTGTTTCCATGAAACCACAGAATATCCATATCAGCTTATTTACAAAATTATTACTGAAATTCTGTAAGAAGGTTTAATTCTCCTTGAGCTACCCATATAATTAAATCGCCGATCCATTTAGAATTAAAACATTTGCAATAAATAATAAAACAAATACATACAAAATGATCACACATCCGACTGAACAAAGTTTTACAGTAAACAAACATAAAATGATTGCACAAAATTTACTAAATATATAAGAAGAAAGGCATGGCAACATAAAAATACATTAAAGCAGATTAGAGCAGCAGATATCTACTGTTATTACATGAGCTGAGTAAATTTTTTAGACTAAAGAACTAATAAAATGTTTCGTTTCGAACCTTTTTCTCGAGGTGGAGTCACCATCCTGGGAGCCTTAGGATTGATCAATAACTCGGCCGGCTGTCTTTATGCAGAGAGAATGTAACATTTAATTTAGTGATTAGGATTTGTGCATACCAAAGAGCACTGTAGTAATTTCTAGTGGTTATGAGCTTATTTTTATTATATTTATCTGAAACTAGTGGAAGTACCCGATGCCAGTTAAGTTAGATTGAGAGTAATGTATCTAACAACAAAGAGAACAACACCGCTGCAATTCTTTTCTAATAACGATGCAAAAAATACGATTCATAGTCATACATTTTTTAATCTGATGCGATATGGAACCCAAGTAAAATGTCTCGATAGAAAAATTAACTAATTCTCTCTCATTATATCAGCAACAATGACAGGCAGTTTTTAATGATTTTCGTTTTTTTCTTTATGTACATTCGTTGTCATAAAAATTTGAGCACCAAGAAAAAGTTGTCAGAATCAAACGAAATTTTACAAATGTAAGTACTACTTTGATATAAGTAAGTGATTAGAAAATTAAAGAAAAAAGGATCATTTATTGCAGAAAAAGTACACATGAACGGAAGTTTTAGTATTCTGTTGGACCACCTCTAGCGCGAATGCACGATGCAATAAGAGGGGGCATTGAGGCATACAAGTTCCGTATGGTGTCCTGAGACATCTCGTTCCACAGTTGCAGTAAACGCGCCTCTAGTTCGGCCAATCTCGTAGGCTGTCCAGTTTGCTGCCCCAACTGATCCTAGATATGCTCGACAGGTGACAAAACTGGGAATCGAGCAGGTGTGATAAGGTGTTAATATGGAGGAAGCAGTCTTGTGATATCCGTGCTGTGCGTGGCCGAGCATTGTATTGTTGAAAACAGGCTCCTGGGGGCCTTGCTATGAGTTGCAACACATGTGGCTGAAGGATGTCATGGACGTACCGCTGGCCTGCCATTGTGCCATGGATCAATATTAGGGGTGACCGTGAATCGTGAGCAATGGTAACTCATACCATCACACCAACTGTGGGAAAGGTGTGTCTTTGTAAAGCGAAGGCAGTATTGAGGCGTTTCACCATGGGGCTTCCACACAAGAACACGATTGTAATCACTGGCCAAATTGAATCTAGATTCGTTGCTGAAGACGACATGGTTCCATTCCGTCAAAGTCCAAACCTGTTGTGAGCAACACCACTCCAAACGGAGGGGTCTGTGGGTGGGTGCCATTGGCAGCACACTTAATGGGCGCCGCGATACCAGATGTCCTTTACACCAGGCGCCTTCCGATGATTCGTGAAGCGTGCGTGTCTTATGATATGACGGTATTCTCGACGACTGGTCTGTCGAGGGCGTTCTGAGCCTGGTCGCTGCGCAAATGAGGTCTCTTCTATCCACTGGTTCCAACACTTCCTTACAGTAAAATCCTACGGCCTATTTGACGAGCTACTCGCCGAGCTGGTCACCCAGCTCCCATCACCCCGATGATGCTTCCCCTCTCGAACTCTGACAGCTGCTGATATTGGCTTCCATGGCGGCGTAACGGCATGTCCACCTCAGCGTTTCCTTAGCAAAAGATTAAGTACACTCAGACAAGCTCTGCTTACCTGTTTTATACCCCAAGAAGTACGAAGTTCAACGCCCTCTAGTGGCATTAGGCAATGCGCAATCACGCTGCATTTCTAATCATTTGCATATCTACCGGACATGTAGCTTTATGCCAAGTTTCGTTACGATCCCACAATTATTTCTTGGTGCGCAAATTTTTATGGCAATGAGTGTATATAGATTTTGTAAAACTTACAAATGTTTCATTAACAGACTCTACGATTTGAAAGCGAGTAGTGGCAGCAATTTTCAAAGTAAAGCATTTTTATCTCCAACGCGCGAGACTATTGCCACTGGGAAAAATGAGCGCCAGAATTAGTGCTTTCAGAATTTTTAATATATCGACTGATTAAGTTGTACGAAGATGAGAACAGTCGAAGTGGCTTCCCACACATTTTTGGAATCGGGAATAATGTATTTAATGTTTGGAAACGCTATTTTTATTTCATTAGAAATTTTTTATTAAGAAACTCTGCGATTTGAAAATGAGCAGTGGCAACAGTTATCCAAATAAAGCAGATTTTTATCTCCAGCGTGCGAGACTGTTGCCACTCGGAAAAATGAGAGCGAAAATTAGCGTTTTCAGAGTTTTTAGTTAATATCTTTGATTTTAGCTACTGTTTTTGAAAAAACGTGGATGTCAACCTTTTCCAGAACAAAGAAAAGAATGGTAGAAAGTTTGGTGACGATAGCTGTAGTAGTGATTGACGTAATCGCGAATAGACATTCTTCTTTGTATATATTAGATATTGTAGCTTTCTCAAGCATTTGGTACAAACATGTATTATTATTCTGCTAATTCAGTTCATTTTAGCTATAAATCTCGTGATAAAACTTAAATCTTTTTATACTTTCGAACTGCATACATAACATCTGTATATAAGAACTCTATTAAACAAAAAATATTCAGATTTTTGATAGTGAGGCTCACTTTGAAAATGTATAATCTTAAATTTCTTTCCATTAATCGAGCTATAATTTAAATACGAAAATCAGTCTGCAGAGTTTTATTTTCCCTTCTAATTCTGTAGACTAAAACTTACACGCAAGGTTTTCATTTTTTAATGTGAGAAATCATAATATTTTAACAAAACAAAACAAAACATATTTAAGTAAATAAAAAAAAGTATTTTCTTGGACTGTCTGCGAGTCAGATTAATTCAAATTATTCTGGCTGGCTGCCAAAGTTAACTAGAATAATTTTCGTATTCAAGTACAAACATTTTTCTAAGGCTCATGTTTTTATAATTCAACTTAAATATTTTCAGCTTAAATATAAGATAAGCTAAGAAATAATTTAATAATTAATAACATGCTACATTATTAGTACTCTGGTCTTCGTATATAACTGAAAATATAGACTCAGATGTCCCTGTGATATATATTATAAAAAGTTTTGGAAGAAAGATCTTTAATTGCATAATTTAGGGATAATATGATTTACTGCATATTTTCTATGAAAGCACCAGTTAACGCAGAAAAGGATTTCCAGTTATATTTTCGTTTTCGTTTTCATAGCAGAGTAAACCTTGAATAATCCAAACTGAGTAAGACCAGGATGGTCGAATTCTTTTTCAAAAAGTCGGTTTTGATGTTTGAAAATGCGACTATCTTAAGTAAACCAATTATTCTGGAGAATTATATTATTCGTTTTAAATAAACAGGAATTTGCATCTAAAAGGAAAGCATTTCATTTCAAAATCAAACAATATAACTTGGGATAAAATGTAATTCTAATTTTTTTTATTATAAATCACAGCTAAAGTATCTGCTGATTTACCAATTTTTAAAGAACTGATAATGAGATATATTCCGATGACCTCAGAGAACACGTGACTTATGTATAGCTAATCTAAACAAACTAGGTCATTCTTCTTCTTCGATTCTTGCGGAATATATCTCATTAGAATATTTATCTCGATACGAATTTCCGCAATTCTTTTCGTGGTTTTTAAAGCAGTTTCGGTACTTTGGTATTACCGCAACCACCGTGGTACAAGTGGCCAAATTGTAGCAGCCATGCGCATAGCAATTCTTCAATTAACCGTATCGATAACTACAAGTTTAAATAATCAACATCGTTATTTTCTTCCATGTTGTTTTGGTTCTATTCGAAGTTCTAAAGAAATTTTGGAATATGCGCTTCTAGGATCTATCTGCAAACGAAGAAAGTTCTGTGAAATTTTTGCGAGAATATATTCTTTTGCCACAAAGGTGGGAATGCTCAGATTCGCAATTGATGATGTCGTATTTTGTAAGATGTTTTTGGCAACGTGAAATAGTGTAACGAACACGGCGGCATTCGAAACGCTATTGGTTCGAGAATGGTCGTCTGCTATTTACTACAACAGTCAGATTTGTATACTGCTGGAGATAGAATTAGCGAGTGTTAAATTTTGCTTGAAAGAGTTAGAAATGGCCGATAAGACTGTGTTAGATTGAAATAAATTTAATGCGGGAAGTACCACTTGTAATTAGTTTTATAGATTGTTTTCTGGGATAAATATCGAAATAAAAATTAAAATATATACCTAATAAGATGTACGGTATGAAATAAATAACTTTCTCCGACTTAAAATTAACATTCTTTTTCTTCAAAAATCGCCAAATTGCGACAAGGTAGTTGCGATAATATGAAAGTACCGAAATTTCTTATTATTTCGCAAATATCAGAATTTTCGACAAATATCGGACAAATCTGTGAATTTCTGACTTTTTTAATATTAGTTTTTAATTTTCTGTGGTAACTGGTAAATTAAATTTTATAGTTGTTGTGGATGTAATCACATATTCTTTTGTATAATTTTATAGTTTCATTTAAGTAGACAAAGTAAAATGTAAAATAAGTACGAGACTGTGACTGGTGAATTCGGTTAGCCCACCATATGTAAGGACGCAGTTATTCCCTTATGATAACCTTACAAATGATCTTTGTAGTAATAACTGTTGTTGGCTGTATTTCATTGCGCCATTCTTTTGATATTATCTCGTTTCTTGTTTTGTGTCTTTTTCTTATGTATGTAGCATCAAAAAATATGTAAGCCAAAATTGTAACTTTAATTTGCAATAGTACCTTGACTCTGTATTCTCCTTTTTGTCTTAAAAACAGTAACTGCTTATAAAAATTTTCTCTAAATTGCGTCATTTAAAAAGTAAGTTCTGTCATATGATTATTGCACCGCTTATGACCTATATGATTCTTACACCGCTTATTACGGCAGGTACTTAATATAATAAATTTCAGTTTGATAACCGAAACTTTTAATTAACAGCTGATCAGAAAATTGTGGATTTAAACTCAAATCATCCCCCCTTTCATCTTTAACATGTTGCATTCAGCTTTTTCGCTTCCTGCTGCTCACTTGCTACGGCTGCTGCTACTGTTTCAAATATATTTCATAATTCTATATCCTACTAATGTAGTTCTTCACGAAGAGGCCCCACTTCACGTGTTCCTATTACAGTGTTACTTTATCTTTTTGGTTCAAAAATGCTTGTCAACGAGAATAAAAATAATAAAATCTGGAGTCATTTTAAATTAATCCATGCCTTGTGATCCTTACATAATTTTCGGGCACCTAGATGAACCCTTTAGCTAACAAGATTTTAATTGGAGCCTAAAATACTATTTATTAATCTCCAGTAGGAAAATTGTAAACAGGAACTTTGCATTCAGTTTCCATCTTAGTAATGTCGCCTTAATGCTGTTGTTTGCAGTCTATCAGTTTGTCACCTCTTTCATCAATTGTGTTGTCATAAGATGTAGAACAGAAAAAACTACACTCAAGAATGGGCGCACATTCTGCGCCCATTACCATGCATATTTTATATTAAAATTCCAATGTGTTAAATCGTTACTACTAATAAATAGGTAATATTCTAGAAGAGAATATTCAAATGTTTGCAAACATTCCCAGCTAAAAAATAATGTGATGATGAAGAAAAATGTGGTGATGTCGCAATGGAGCGGAGAACATGATTTATGGAGAGATGGAACTTAAATGCATAAAAGATGTTGACAATCGTGACGATTTAAATAAACATTATTCGTCCAAAACAGTGAACCTCTAATTCTTTCGTCAGCAATATTTCAAGTCATTTTTATGCTGCTTTCTGTCAGAATTCTTCGAAAATGCTGTTGAAAATAATCCGCTTCAAAAACCAGGTTAGAAAATGGAATTAGGCTTTACTAGATTTCTGGAATACGATAAAAGTCTTTACGAAAATTTCGTAATAAATTAATTTCTAAAATTTCGTAAAAAATGAAGTCATTTTTCTTTGCTATGAATGACACCAAACACCAACAAAACATCAGCGACACCCCGTTTTAGATTCTATATCGAACAACTTTTTTTCGAAAAGCTATACACACTGAAAGAATTATGTGTATTTATAGAACAATATGCCAAACCAATATGCCCAATTAAATAGACATCTTGATCTGATATAACTATTCCAAAATAGGATTTACAAATCCCTTTTCAAAATCTGATTGGTTTAAAAATGCAAATTTAAATTAAAGGTGTATAAAATAATTTGGATTTATATTATTGCCATGTTTCTCGTACACAAAATTCATCCTTTCCCCCTCATCCAAAAAATGTTCGTGAAATTTTTCAGGAAATTGTTAGTGTTGATTCCAGGCTACAAAACTTCGCGAATTTTCCAACCTTAACCCGCGACTTACCCTGCGAATTTTGCTCTTGTTTCTACAATAAAATTATTGCCCCAGTGATAATTTATTATTCATTTGCTTTAATACGAAGTGCAATCCCTCCAGTAATCTCCTAATTTTTGCACCAATTTTTTAAATTTTTTTCAAAATTTTACGTTTAACCTTTGTTCTACGCAGGTATCCATGACAGTGAGAACCGCATTGCCTATATTATTGAGCTTCGCAAATGGACAGACATATTTTAATTTTAGCAGATTTTTTAGTCCCTAAGCTACAGTTATGAATAATGTACTTAAAGGTTTTCAGTCCAAGTAAAGGTTATCCTGAATTAAAGAAATAAGTCTGTAAGAAGAAAGCAGAGAAAAGAGAAGTTAAATGTAAAAGCACTAATTCTTAGGAGAAGTGTCAGTGGTTTAAGAACTAAATTATCTAGCTTTAGAGGAACATCAATTAGAAAATTACAATGAATTTCGTCCATTACAGCTGTATCCTATTCTAGACTTTTTCAGGATTTTTTATCGACGTCTGGTTATTAACTTTTGGATAACAATAGCCAAGAGTTACATTGTTTAAGAAATGAAAGTATCGCTCGTATACTTACTTATTTTGAAGGGAGAGTTAATGACTATGCGAACTGAAATTGGTCTAGTTTTTTTAATATAGATCTAGCTTTGTTTTGTTTATTTGCTTCCTATGCGATTAATGTGTTATGCTAGTAATTATTTTATGATTGCCCACAGAGTCATTTTAAAAAGATCCTGTTAAATAAATACAAAAGTAAATAATGTCTGGAGAACTCCACTGCAAGTCATTAAGATCAGTTTCGAGTTTCCACCTCCTTCCGTAAAGCCGCCCTTTTCTTTCTGTTTTACACATCTGTGTGTGTTTTTTTTAACTTCCTTGTATGGATTAATAATTCCTTGTATTTATAATCATGAAACGTTTCGGGTAGCGTATTTCAAAGAAAATATCCGTTTTGACCGCTCTCGAATCCATTTGAACCAACCATGTTTTTACGCGATACCTGTTTGTGCGGATAGAATAAAGGACTCTTTTTTCATAAAACGGATTCCACAATGGATTTAAAATGGATTCAAAAAAGAATTTTTTTTCACATCTGTGCGTACCCACGTATGTATGAATGTATCTCGCACAACTCAAAAACAAGTTGCCGTACAACGTTGAAATTTCATACATATAACTGCTAGTTGCTCATCTTCCTTCTTCGTTGCAATCGGCCACATCAAACATTTAGTAATAAATATGCTGATTCTGTTATCCGGCTCGGTGAGCTCAGTATTTTATTCTTATATGTCGGTAAATTGTGCATTTTTTGCTTTAAATGTGATTGAATTATGTTGTTCTTTAAATGTAATTGAATTATGTTCTTGTGTCCGAGTTAAAGTCTGTATATCTTTAGTTAATCTGCATGCAATAGTTGTAGAATTATCAACAATTTAAAAGTGTAACAGGCGCTAGGCTTAACTATTTGCTTTACATTTGGAACTCTTAATAGAATAGAATATGAAGACAGTTGGTGCACCAGTTCAGTGTCAGTTTGCACAGTGGGACCGGAAGTTGACTTTTTCAACACCGAAAATTTTGTCTTTCTGCCCGCTGGTCGAATTGCTTGTTTTTGGGTAAAAACTCTAATTTTAATTGGAATTTTTTTTTTACTGTGTTTAGTTTTTCTCTGAATTTTACAATTTTTAATGAAGATGTTTTGAGTTTTATGTATTTTGTTTTTTCGTGAATTGTGAATTGAATTGATTGAATGAGAAATGTACCTAATTAAATTGGAAGAAATAAGTTTAAATGGAGAGCAGCAACAAATGTATATAATTCAATAAGCCTACAAGGAAGTCATGTTGTGTCCACATCAAATATTTTTTCTAGCTTTTGTTGTTGTTTTAAATAGTTAATAGACAATGGCGTGTAAAAGAACCAGTCATTTAAAGTATTAAATTATACACTTTCTCTAGAAATATTTATTCTCTGGTTTATTTAGTAAATCTAATGTATCGAAATGCTAAATTACTGCAAGAATAAGAACAGATATCTTAGAAGTGACATTTGCTTCAAAAAAGCGTACAGTAAAGGCTGCCATTAAGATACTCCCCGTCTATACTCCGGCTATAAGATTTTCAGTCAGAAGAAAGCTTGTCTTCTCTCAAGTCCGAGAACTTCTGATAACCAGTTTAAAAAAAAGAAACAGGTTAGAGACTAGCTCAAAACGTGGAATACATTTCAACGAATTGTAATCAGCTTCTTTACAAACAAGAAAGCGGATAACTCGAAATAGCTTGAAGAAAAAGTGCTCTTGTCATACCGAACATTGGACTGTAGCATGTCACTGAAGATTTACTTCCTGGATTCTTATCCGGATTTCTTCCAGGAGAACTGTTGTGCGATCGTCAATGAGTTTGACAGTTCTGGGCTGTAGCATGTCACTGAAGATTTACTTCCTGGATTTTTATCCGGATTTCTGCCAGGAGAACTGTTGTGCAATCGTCAATGAGTTTGACAGTTCTGGGCTGTAATATGTCACTGAAGATTTACTTCCTGGATTCTTATCCGGATTTCTTCCAGGAGAACTGTTGCGCGATCGTCAATGAGTTTGAAAGTTCTGGGTTGTAGCATGTAATTGAACATTCACTTCCTGGATTCTTATTCAGATTTCTTCCAGGAGAACTGTTGCGCGGTCATCAATAAGCATGGAATTAATGTCTAATTCTTAATTTTCTTTTTAGCATCTCAAAGTACGTAAATGAGAGTAAATTTCACTTTAGAAAAGTCCGACCAGTCAAACGTTGTTGTCCAGTAAAATAGAGACTTTACTCAGCTCGGAAAGATTGAGAAAGAATAAGGCGTCAAGTAAAACTGACTTTAAGGAAAAAAACGATTACTGGCGTAGATTTTACTTTGGCAGAAGTGCTTTCAGGTATTCAACACTTTTCCTTCTTCAGCTCCTACATTATTCAACTATTCAAGCTGCCTTCTTAGCTGCAGCTGCAAACGACGATAATATTGAATTGTTGAACGCTCTTATACTAAAATACAATCTACGACATTTATCTCTTCTTTCTTATGTTAAAAGTTTATAATAGGTCACCCCTTGATATTTTTGACGACTTTTTGGATGCCAAAAGGGCTGTGATGGGTCCCAAGATGGAAACAACGCCCGGAACATACGTTGCAAAAACGATAAAAGTACCGATCTTGTGTGTTCGTGACGTCTTATCGTCAGTCTCGGATGACTACTGCAAATTATGTAGTTTCGTAATTGGTCCTCCTTCACTTGATCCGCGCCCACCAGGGACGAGCGGTAAAGACGCTGAACACTGGTAGTTCGGTCCGAGGTTCGAATCCCGCGAACGGGCTGGATGCATGGGCGTTTTCATGGTTTTCCCCATGTGTAACGTGTATACGAGCCAGTTTCCCTTAGAAACAAAGCAAAAGTCCTCGGCGAAGGCATCCCTCCCTTTAGCCCTCGTGTGCTTTGCCATAATTGAATAACCTAACCTAATAACCTAACCTTCACTTGATCCCGGTATTAGCGATGCCACATAAATGCCGTAAAATAGGAATTAAAAATGTCATCCAAAGACTGCCTAAGTCGCTCTTTATGTGGCTCCACATGCCCTCAGTGGTGTTGGTATGAGCGCCAGTTTCGAACTCCTTTCTTTGAACAAACTCACTCATAGCCATCCGAGTGATCCTTAAGTTCGACCAGATGCATATCTTTCGTACAAACTTGACATTCATAGCACGAACTAATTAAACCTTCATTCATACACCAATCAGTGATAGCTTTCTTATTCTTTTGCTCTAAATTATGGAAAAAAAGAACGAGTATTCATCTTACCAAATATACTTCTTTGTGGAAATGATGAGAAAATGATTAATTAGAACCAGCAAGCTAACGATAGCGTAGTTCAGTTAACAACAATTAAAATTCTAATTATTCAAATTAGGTCGAAATTTAAAATAAGTAATTTGTAGGGGGGTACACATACTATACATCACATAGCCTTCAATCACTAACCTGAGAAGTTCCAGTTACAGTAGAACTTCAATTATCCGAACTTCGACTATCCGAAATGCTTTCAGAATTGAAAAATATTAAGACGGAAACGAACGAAATGATTCTGATTACGCTCGATATTGCCCTTTCGTCCGCGAAGCTAGTGTAGGCGCAGCGCGAACATTATTGGGATGATGAGACACCGTCTCATAGTGCATTCAGTTTCTCTATATTTTCCTGTCTATGAAACTGAATACATAGAAGTAAGATGTTTAAACAGCCGCCATATTTTTTCCACAACTCCCATGCGCGCAGTACTCTCTGTTTCTTGCATTCCTGTATTTTCCTTTCTTTATAATTTACGACTTGACTGCAAATGATCAGCAATCGAGGGAACGTCAGCTCGAATGTGACCACATGCAGTTTCTCATTGTCAAGCGGGTGCGCGATTTGGCTGTTCAAAAACGGATGAAGATAGTCAAACGGTTTACTTGAACCGAGATGTTCAGCAAGCAATGACTTTCAGCATCTGTAAGTACTCTACAGTACGCTATGTAACATGTAAGTAAAAGTGTTGCTTTTTCATTTTAATTTATTAAAACCTCCTTTTCTTTAAATGTAGTTTTTTCTTCCATTTTCAACATACAATACATACAGTAATTAATTAAAGAGTACGTAGACCCTTCCTTTCGAAAAAATCCAATTATCCGAATTTTTGATTATCCGAAAGGGATCCAGTCCCAATTGATTCAGATAATTGGTATTCTACTGTACATTAAAATTGGCAAAATATTGGCACGTAACAAAAAGCGGCTGCCATTACACTGGGGAAACACAGTCGGTTCTGGGGTTACCAGAAAACCGGTCAAAGCGTCGGTATTTGAGGCCAAATCAAAGGGCCCGCTTTCCCCTATGCTAGAGCCGACCTTTCTTACATTTAAGTTTATTAAGCTGTAGCTTTGAAAGCTAGATGTAACGTAGTTCCTCGAAATGTTAATTGAGTAATCACATTTTCATACGGAATAACTAGAGTCTAAAATTAAAATGAATAAATAAATAACGGATTAACAGAGCTTTTATAAGCATGCAAACGTTTAGCTTTTACATAGAAAGCTTTGTACGATTACGCGGTTGCAAACTTTGTGCGATGTATGAATACAGAAATGAATAAAATATGAAGGGGTTTATCATGGCCCCGTTTTGGATATTCTCTGAGGATTTAGCTGCGAGTGAAATAAACCTCTTTCGCAGTTTAGCCCAACTTAAAACTGCTTTCACAAAAGCGATACAGGTATGTACTGATACAGATAACTTCTTTTCGTTTGTTTACACTTTTCTGGAAATTGCATAATGTCAACAGTATCTTTTCGTCAGAAGAAAAGAGTGCCTCCAGGGAGGACATACTTCGCATTGAAATTATGAAAGAGAATATGTATTGAGCATTGACTTACTTGAACACACTTAAGAGAAAGCCTGTGTGTGTTTTTTTAAACGCCTGAATCAAACAAACTGTGGACAAGCTCTTAAATGCTTTCTGAAAGATTTTAGTCTTGCTGACAAAAGTAGTACCTAAAATTTGAGTTTGTTGAAGTATTCAGTTTTATTCATTCTAGATGAAAATTGGGAATTCTCTGTTCAATTTTAACCTTCGGAATGAAGTACTTTTTAATGCCTTTTCAAAAGTTTCATTCCTCTTCGTGCTTGAAATTATCAGCAGAGAAATGTTTGATCTTCGAATATTTGTCTCGGGTTGAATGATTCACTATAACCTTTATGTGTGCTTTAAGCTACCATTATGCAACAACACTTCGAAAACTGTGTTCAATGTAATTACATACTGTGACTCTATATTAAATATTAGCACGTATTTGTTTTTTATAGTTATAAATATACCTTTATTTGTTTTGAAACTGTCATGTTTTGAGTTAGGAGTTTAATGTTTTCTGTTATAGCGATATTATAGCAATGTTCTAACAATCTGCATTAGTCATTAAGATACAATAACACGCCTAACAAATATTAATTTAGAAATCAAACAACAAAAATCAAAGTTATATTTACAAATTTGAAAATATAACGCTGATTTTTGTTGTTTGACTTCTAAATTAATCTACATTAGTATTTAAACAGCATAAGGTGTGATCTTAATTATTTACTTTGTAGAGACATTAAGTAATTTTGGAAGCAAGAGTGATAAAAAATGAGCATCCCCTTTGCCGAGAATCGAACCACGGACCTCTCGGTTAAGCGTCGAGCTTGCTGACCACTACACCACAAAGGCATGCGAAGAAGGGAGATGTACATTATATACTCCACCTTTTAAAGAGCGACTGGGGTTTGGGGACCCAGTCGCCAAATCCCGGTGCTGGAGAATCATTATCACCACCTTTTTAGTTCGGGGGCCAGTTGTAGAGACATTAGGTAATTTTGGAAGCAGGAGTGATGAAAAATGAGCAACGCCTTCTCCGAGAATCGAACCACGGACCTCTTGGTTACGTGTCGAGCGTGCTGATCACTACACCACGAAGGCATGCGAAGAAGGCGGGAGATATATCTTTGCTTTTAATCGATAACTTTTGCTTTTAGTCTGTTTCTTCTAATGTTTTCCTGAATTATGCATACATGTTTGTATAAACAGTAATTTACTCATACAAGTTTGCCTAAATGCATGGCGATATTTTATTAAAATGCAGTTAATCATAATTATCATTATCACTAATATTAAATTCATGTAATAACGGTAGACGTCTAGCTAAGCGAAACTCTAATTATCCGGATGTCTAGTTCTTTCTGCAACATGTATAGTGATGTGTATCGTTAACTTGTTTACCTTTTTTAATTTTTTATTTTAACTATTAAATTGCTATTTTACTATTAAATTAATTTACATAAGTATACAAGATGAGCATATTGTCCTACAATATTAAGGAAATACATATTTCATAAGTATTAATGTAAGTAATTTGCATACTCTATACATGCTTACTGTTCTCACATTTAATCTGTGAATCATTGCTGTAATAGAAAGTATAACAAAATAGATAAATGAACGTGGTGCTGCCATATGATAGTTCACATGTCGTGCAATCAATGTGGTGTTATCATATGACAGCACCGTGTTGGAGGAACACTGAAACGTTGTGCTATCGAAACGTAGTTAAAGTGGCGTTGTGTTATTGAACGTTATACTATCGAAACGTAGAATGTAGTGCTATATATGACAGTACATGCGTGGTGTTTTGTCTGTATAAGGAATTTTTACCTTATAGTATACAAAACATTAGCTACACATTCATTTAACATGGACTAGTCTGCCAATGATGTATCAGCTAGAAATTACTTATACGAGGCGATTTTTATCTTGAAAAGAAATATCTCAGCGTTTAGTGTGAATATGTGCAAGACGAAAGACTGAGTGACCTGATCATGAGTGCAAGAAAACTCACTTCCAACATCTCTGAAATGGCCGATGTTCTGTGTGTGTGTTTTTTTCCTTTCTTGCAACAATATCTTGGGTGTTTAGAGACTGGCTGTTGAGCAAAAAAACTTCAGTCAGATAGGAGAGGTTTGGTTGTAAAATAACAGTAAACGTAAAAAAAAGTGAAAAGAACCTAGCATGAGCTGTCCATCACATTAGAAGTTTAACAACATAACAAATTGCAGCTCAAAACAATTCAGGTAGCATATCCATATGCAAAACACGAAGGACTTTGCGACGAAAGTGTTTTAACAGCAGGAAACCATAAAGATGCCCGAGATTATCACAGATAAACAGGAAATCCTGAATACTATAGGTCTAGAAATATCAAAACTGGACCCCTGACAAGTGGAAAAATATCTTGTTCTTCTCAATCATATAGATGGCAGCGTCAGAAAATAAAACGAACAGAACAATTAATTATGTTCCTCATTTCTTCTAACGCTCACAAATCATTATGAGAATATGCATTTACAGCTTTTAAAGCCTGAAAAATGCATGTCTCGGATGTTGTCGTCATGCGATGTTTTGTATGTGCTTTATTTTTTACCATGTTATTTTCGACGACGATGTTTTTAAACTGCGAAGTTTTTGAATCGCTTTATTTTCGATGACGACATTTTGAACCACAATGTTTTGAAACTGCGATGTTTTCTCTCTGCGCTCTTTTCTCCCACGATGTTTTGTACCGCGAAGTTTTCGCCTTGCGTTGTTTTGTATACCGGTGTTTTACAACTCCGATGTTTTCCCCTTGCTTGCTTTTATTCCACAATGCTTTGTAAGACGACGTTTTCGACCCCCCTTTTTTTCGCGTCGTTTTCGTCCGGGATGTTTTTGCCTGTAACCGGACATCAGCACTTTGTTGGCTCCAAGCCTGTAATCAAAGTTAAAGGCGAATTCCCCCCAGCGTTTTCATTAGAGGATGTCTCTAATGTTTTGGATACTCAGTGTGCAACAAAATCGCACATCTAGTTAGTTATATGAACCTATTTGGTACACATATTTTTTTACTATCCTGTTTTTTAGTTGGGAGTTTTTATGCTTGAGAATGCAAAATATTACATTGTCTTAGAGTTAAGTATAATATTTTATATTTTTCTTTTCTAATAAGTAATTATCAGTCGCATTACAGTAAGTATTGACTTCATTAACATCAAAACAAATTATACGGATCTATTCTTGTTCCAATTAGTCAAATAATTGAGTTTCAGTGCGCTTATTGGTATTTAAAGATATTCAGAATAATCAGCAATTTGCAGACAGAACTAGTTTTAATATTTTAAAAATAAACATGTGCTTTAGAATAAAGTGAAGTTATCTTACAGTATTCAACCAAGGCCTATAATATTACGAAATATCATTTTCTAAATTTTAATATTATGGATGTTTAGACTAAACGTGGAATTACCTTTCTGTCATCATTTTTTCTCTTGGGAATAAAGGTTTCAGCAGCTACTTTAGACTAACTTAACTTTTACATATATCATCTAAATATCAACTTTTTAGAAAATCCATAGAAATAAAATAAAGTGCTAAAACTTCACAAAATTTGGGCTTGTCAAAAACAAACAAGAACACAAAAACTGCTTCTTCTAAGCTGGACAGAACAGTTGATTTAGTTTAAGTAGATTAATTCAAAAGGCAATTACAACCTAGAATGAAAGCCACTTTGAGATTGTTGTAATTTAACTAATGTAAATTAATGTTAACCCACTTACTTCACAAAAAGGTAAATTTGTATGGTTATTTCAGCAGCAGTAATCACCAAGTCTAACAGCGCTCAGCAGCAGGACGAGAGTGAATCCTCGTTTTAGTCTAGAGATTCTCAGTCTATGTACATTTGTGGAATCTTTGAAATAACATTCATATATCAAGAAAGTTCTACATAAACATTGCATATACTTAGACACATGTTTATAAATGATTAGCGTATTCACCAGTATTTCTTACAGGAACCGTAATGATATGTGGGAAAATAGGGTTTTAAAGAACCTCGAAATTAAGCTTTTAAACAGCATGCTACGTATCTCCGTGTTTTTCTGTTGGGTTTTTAACTGATAAGTGATTGGAAAGGAAGCTGTTGAATTGGAAAGAAGTCTAAGAGGTAAGGAAAATTAAAGGGATTAAATATCAGCGAATGAACAGATATCTTGCAATAAATATTTAAAAGATGAATGTTTATTCATTTGAATAGAACAGAACACGAGAAAGCCATCTACCTTAAGAAAAGAATTCTTTCGCGGAGGATTTTGTGAAAGAAACTGAATCATACGTATGTTAAGCATGCGAAAAAAAATAATCGCGCAGTCAACCTCTTCGACGAGATTTGAAACGTGTCGAAATACCAGTATTCAGCGATCTTAACTATCCGGTCACATGAAGTTTTGCAAAATAAATACCCATTTGTTAAGAATTTGCAATTTGGTTTATAATTGCAGTTTTTAGTATTCAAAGATTTAATTGCGGTGTAGAGACATTAGGAATTTTTGAAGCAAGAGAGATTGAACAATGAACAACGCTTCGCCGGGAATCGAACCATGAACCTCTCGGTTACGCGTCGAGCGTGCTGACCACTACACCACGAAGGAATGCGAAGAAGGCTGGAGAAATACCTTATAACGGTTTTGGTTTGGTTTATTTAATTATGGCAAAGACAGATAATAGAGTTATCTGCATAAGGGGAACGATGCCTTGGTGGAGGACTTCCTAAAGAAACCTACTTCGTATACACGTTACACATGAGGAAAAACACAAAACACCCAAGCAGCTAGCCAGTTCGCCAGAATTCGAAACCCTCACTAAACTGACCCGTTGTAAGACAAAAAATCGCCCGAAAAAAAGAAACGGAAAGAAGGGCACCGAAAAAAAAAGGAAACGGAAAATTAGTCACCATTATTTTGCAATGGGAAAACTAAAGCCTGTTTACAAATGTGGCCCAACTGAGAGAGAAAAGTTTTATTATGACAACCATAACTTCAGAGTAGAGGAAATTTCTGACGTTGAGTAAACA
The DNA here is from genome assembly GCA_000611955.2 of Stegodyphus mimosarum. Classification (NCBI taxonomy): domain Eukaryota; kingdom Metazoa; phylum Arthropoda; class Arachnida; order Araneae; family Eresidae; genus Stegodyphus; species Stegodyphus mimosarum. The sequence continues at coordinate 7,701 of KK112560.1, read as the reverse complement.
AAAATAAGCGAGCTGGTGTCCTGCCAATTGTAAAAATACAGTGGTGCCCAGCGGGTCATTGTCAGGTCATGAACAATTGCTCTGTTTGTATCCCATGTAGTACAGCCTTAAGCTGTAGTTAAGTGACACACTAACTATCGCATAATTGAACAAGAACTCATCTAAGTGTTGGTATGAAAGTAGTAATATAACTGAGGGTGAAACAAATATATTTACAAGCAAGTGGTGGAAAACATACGATTTTGCAGAGGCATCTCGAAGCAAATTCTTTTCCAAATAACCTTGGTAGGCTGCAGCTATCTCAGGGTCTTATCCTTAATCTTATCCTTAATACCTCCCTCACGACAGCCCGCTAAAACACTATTGATTAAATGAGAATTTGGCTGTTTTGCCCTATTCCGTTTGGCGATATTATTTAGCGAGATTCTAGAGTTCCCTTTTCTTTCTGTCCTTACTTTCCGCTACTCTCCTTTCCGTTTCCTTTTTTTTGGGGGGGGGGGGTTGGCGGGTAATTTTTTTTCTGTCGCACCGAATTTACCAGTGTTCAGCGACTTTACCACTCAGCTGCTGGTTGGGCGCCGATTTAATTATGAAATAGCTGTTTACATTGCAACTTTGCTTGTTAGAGGAAAAACTGTTTCCGCTTGTTAAATAGCACATCAAAATACATCACAGGTACAAACATATCCGTGATAAAATAGCATATTAAGTAACACAGCACAATTTGAGACATTCCACGAAACAATTGCTAAGTGAAATGTCTAAATAATGCATAAAATATAAAATTTCTTTCATTGCATTTCGAGAAGCGTTCAAGAAAACTATTAATCATAATCATAGACAAATTTTAATATTTTAATTTTCAAAAATCAAACATTCAGGATCTGAACTAACGTAAAATAAAACTTAGTCATTAGTCGTAAAAAATCATCTTTTTCAGATCTCCTTAATATTAAAATATTATTAAGAAGTATTATTATTAAATATTATTAAAATACTATATAGAATATTAAAAATCTACTGTATTGTTCTTGAAATCTAAACATAATAATAAAATGAATGAACTATGTGCTAAATATATTGCCCGTACGAATAGAATTGATATGTACAATATTTTCATTTCATTTTACAAATTCGGAAATGTAGTGAAATTTCTAAAAACCTTAAAAGCTGTTTAAGATCTCGTAAGGTTTAAGGTCTTTCAGTGATGTAGACTCTGACGAAATCTTTGATAGACGTAAAGCAACTTATCACTAAGTAAACGCAGAAACTTTAGAAGAGTGTAAAAGTTCCTTTTATTTTAAACTCAAATCGAAGAACAGAAAGCCCACCTAGTGCTTACATATCCTCAGCATTTATAGCGAAAAACTCAAGGTAGGAAGTCAAATGTAAAGATGAATTTAAATATTTAATAGCCAAATGCTACACAGAGCAATTCGATAGCGAAGTTGGCTCGGAATTCACCGGCGTGAATTCAGCTATTGGCGAGTAGTAATACGCAAGATAGGAACTGTTATCTAGAATAGCCAAACTAGTAACGTGGCCTCATAATCTGGCTATAGTATTTTAAATTCAAACGCCTGGAATGTAGAGTCTGTGGGATACAAGGCCAAAAATGACGGACATCTCTTAATTGCGTATTCTTTTCTATGGCCATTACGTTAACTTAATCTACAATTTCTAATATTGACTCTTATGTCGAAAGATGAGATTTGGCATGATCTCTGAATGTAGTAAAAAAATGAAGCAAGACATGATGCCTCACATGTCAGGAATGACATACTTTTCGCTTCGTGAAGGTTTTGCGGAGCATCAAAACATTCTAACTACCTTTATAAAATACCGCTATTTCTTACCAAAGTCATACTTTTCTGCAGTCATCTCAACAATACTGATTGTTATTTTCCCTTTCAGTCAATTTTTTTTTCCAAAAAGCTCCGAGTTTTTTTCGAATTTCATGCATTAAACGGAACAGGTACTATTTGAATCTTTCATAAAAAACGAAATAGCATAAAGCGAGGAATTCCTTTAACTATTACCAAAAGCAATTAAAAAACACAAATTTTATTGTTAAAGCTGTTATCGCACAAAATATTTAGAAAGAAAAACTTTTTGTTCAACTTTTCGTTTGACATACAATGCAAAACAGACAGTCATTGCGTATCTTTCGTGTTACCGTGTATAAGAAAACAGGGATTCCACCATGTATAAGAGAGGAGGGATTCCATAGCAACCGTAGCCATGATCTAGATTTGTTTTATAATTATTTCATTACGGCAAAGCAAGCAAATGCTATGTGCCTAAGAGGAGGAATTCCTTCGTGCAGGACTTAACTGAGCGCAAAGAAAAACTGGGAAGAAAAATTATGAAATCATAAATACGAATCCGGAGGAGACTATAAAAACGCCCACACAGCCAGCACTTTCTCCTGGAATCGAACTCAACTCGAAATATAGTGTTCAACGACTACCGCTTTAACGCTGCTGGGTCCATAGATACGGAGTTTTGATTAGTTGTAGTACGAAGAAGTTAAGGTTTATTTGACTCTAGCAAATCGCTCGAGAGCTATCTACCTGAAGGAAGGGATGCCTTCGTGGAGGACTTTCTAAAGGAAACTGGCTCGTATACATATACGCATTACGAAAAGGCCCATGCAGTCACTCCGCTCGCGGGATTCGAATCTTGGACTGAACTACTAGTGTGCAGCGCTTTTAACGCTCTGCCGCTGGTGGGCTGTAGTATGAACAACTTTTAACTTTTCGCGGAAGGGAGAAAAAGTTGCATTTATTTCAGGGGTAAATCTGGTAGAAAATTGTTCGAAATAGATTGGTTTTCGGAAACACTACGCGGTAAGGGAATACGGAGACATGGTTTCGAAAATATATTAAACAGTATTATTCTAAAAATAATTTCTCTCTAAACATAATAATTTGAAGCAAAACCAACGATTATATATTTCAGATAAAATATTTCAAGAATTCAGATATCTGTTCTCGGTTATAGTCATTTTGAAAAAAATGTTATGTCTAGAATCGAGCCAAGCAAAACAAATCCCAGACATAACACTTTTTTTTACTCCCCCCCCCCAAAAAAAAATCTTATGTTTCAAAGGATTTCAGACCAAAATAGATAAATAAATCATAGATGCATTCTTTGTATCGTATGATAAGTCAATACGAATATTTCATATTACATTATTTTTAATAATTTGTTATCATTGCATAACGTCTAAGGGAATTTTAATAAAAAGAGGAGGAAATTCCTTAAATGTTTATTATTCAAAATAAAAAATTTTGAATAAAAATTATGTACATCCATGACAACGCGTTATTAAATGATCAAAATATTAAATTATTCCTTAAAATGTAGCGTAAAATTTATTTGAGCAATATTAATATATTTTATTATCTGATTTTTATAGAAAGTTTCTGTCTTAAGTCTGAGCTTAATTCAATACGCAGACAGTAAGCATGCTATTTTAAGCAACTTAACGCAAGCATTAAATGTGTGTATTTTTTCTTTCTCCTCCTTCTACGAATTAATGGTAGTATTAAATTCGCTAAAAATTTCGGGTATCATTATTTCAACAAAAATACCCCTTTTGAGCACTACAATCCATATGAACGATATTTTTGCTTGACATGTGAACGTATGGGCAGAGTAAAGGGTTCTTTTTACACCAAGCGGATTGTAAAATGGATTTAAAATGGATTCAGAAGAAATTTTTTCGTAACACGTGTACGTACGTACGTATGTATTTATTTCCCTTAACTCAAAAATAAGTAGCCTCAGGACGTTGACATTTTATACACGGGGTTGCTATAACATGCAGTTGTGCACTTTCCTTTTCGGAAGACAGTCAGGTTGGTATCACACCGCTGTCTGGGGTATCTCCAGACTCGCCTTCGCTAGCCATCGGTGCTCAATTCGAAGGGGGACTCATCACTGAAGACTATTTTACTCCAGTCTATGACATTCCAGTGCGAATGAGCCCGACACCACTGCAAACGGGTTAACGTTGTGCAGAGGTCAATGGTAGTCGACGCAAGGGGCGCAGTGACCTCAACTCGTTTTCTGTGAGCCGTCTCCTTGTGGCCACTGAAGCACTAGTTGCACATACAATCGATGATAATAATGCATCTGGAGGAGCTGTGAGTGCCTCTCTGACGATTGCTCGATCTTCACGTTCTGTCGTTTCTCTAGGCTTACCGTTTCCTTCTTGACGCTGTGTGCGGCCATGGTCACCTATTCCTGACAACATCGTCTAATAGTGGCATCGCTCCTGCTCAAATGTCGAGCTATTCGCCGATAAGACCAACCGGCTTCTTTGAGCCCAACTACACGACCTCTCTCAAATTCTGACATCTGCGCATATCTTTTGCGCACCTGTATGCGGGGCATAGTTTCTGTCTACCAGAGTTCACGGAATGAAATTCGTGAAGAATTTATGACCTGGAATCATAATTTCTCCTACAAGACATGGAGGTCTGTGCGTCCACCCAACGAGAAGCCAAACCAAACACAGACACTGCCTCTTCCGTATGCATCTCTTTCACGGATGTTTGACGGATGATAACAGATTCCAGGTTCTCTCCATATCAAATAAAGCCTACTATAGCTTTCTAGACTAAGCCTGTACTCAGCCTCTCTTACTTGGCAACATATTCAAATTTTACATGGTTTCTCTTATTTTTGAGGGAGTTCGCTATTTTTGTGACTTTTCTTTAATTTATGATAAATAGTGTATAAAGCTATAATGTGATTTCTCTTCCCTTTCCGCATGCCTTCGTGTTGTAATTGGAAGTATACTCGACGTGTACTCGAGAGGTTCAGGGTTCGAGTGCGAGGACATTGCACATTTTTCACGTCTTAAAAAAATTAATGACACTACAAGAAACGACCGAACAAAAAAGATGGTGGACAATAATTCGTCATTACCAGGATCTGGTGACCGGCCACCTAATCCCGAATCGCCCTTTAAAAGGAGGACTATATAAGGTATTTTCTCTTTCCTTTCTGCGTGCCTTCGGAGTGTGATTGGAAGCATACTCGGCTTTTATTCGAGAGGTCCAGACATCGAATCCTGGGGAGGGCACTTCCCTTTTTTTCATGTTTTCTCCTTCAAAAAGAAACCTAATGACTCTACAAACATATGATTAAATATCGTTATAAGAATTTCGGTATTATAATCTGTAATATAATGATGAATAAGCCGCACATAATCAGTACTGTATGCGTGTATACCTTTCCTTTAGTGGAAAGACACCTTACATTGCATTTACGTCTTAACCTCAGGTGAAAGAATATGTGTGAATGAGTCGGATTGAATTCTTAAGATTCGAAATTCAAGGTTGAAAAACCTTCATTATCAAATCTATAGCTAAAACTGCTGTTTGTTAATGGCCAGAATAATTTTATATAAAGAGTATTGCTAAGCAAAGAAGAAATTTTGCGTTTTCAATGGGTAAGTGTAATAAAATTAATAATGTGAAAACTTTATCAGACTTCCAAATTGATTTTCATAAATACCAGGTTAAATTAAGACATCGAAATGAATTAAATGATGAAATAATTGTTCTAGGTTCCGTTTGACTTGAATGCATTTATTTGTAATATAGTTAAAATATTCCCATATTAAAAACAACCCTAATCACTTACAAAATTAGCTATTTAAATTCACGAAAAGCGTGGAAATGGACTGCTATCGATGTATGAGGAACTGTTCAGAACTCAGAAATTACTTACCACTCATTCCGCTTTTTGGTTCGCAAAAGTCACTGGTGCTTCTTTTTTATCTAATAAGCGCATAGTACAAAATGACCCTAGAAAGGTTTAATTTAAGCAAGCAGGCAAAAGATTAGTTAATTAAGGGAATCAGGGCGTGAAGGACGTAGAAAAATGAAGAGAGAAGATTAATATATAGCAAACTGTTTTATTACTGAAGTGTGGATGTTTATTAAGAACAAACTGGAGCAGAAAATTGGTCGGCTGTTAATCGACTATACGAAAACCATAAAATAGATAGATATACAAGTTTTAGTTTGTGAGAATTTGATAGTTGGGAGACTTAGAGAATTTATTAAAACTGCATTTCGTAATATGGGCTGTAACTGGTAGAAAATGGTAACATTTCTAATGAGCAAGAAATATATAAAAAATAGCTAAAATTAAACTTCAAAGTTGCAGTAGTTAACGTACAATACGGTACAAATAATTAGTACCATATATATCCCTGCATAAGCTGATAAACTTTAGCAAGTCTATTATCCCCGAAGTCTGCAGTAAACGCGTTCCAAATGTTCTTTAAGTAATTCTACCATGAAAATGTTACAGATTAAATAACTGAAAACGTGTTGTTTTTGTTTCATTTAATTCTAATATATTATTCATGTTTTATTTAATTTTAATAAGCGTTAATAAAACTTTCCTTGTTTTGGTATTCAACTCATAATTTTCAAGCAATTCGTAAAGGTCTCGGTCTTTTTGAAGCAGCTTCGGGTTAATGTTATTCTTTCTCCGTTTAACCCTTTGGCGGTTGCAAGATTAAGCAGTTCTTTTTTCCGAGATAGGCGCGATAATTCTCAGTCTTAAATCTGCAATGGCAGTTGGTTCGTTTGCGTCTAATGAGATGCACAAATGGAACTCGTTAATGACATTTGTTAATGCAGTGCTTTTTTGGTCAGGAAATTTTCGCTTTACGTACATATTAACGCAACCATCTTAGTAGAAGTTGCCAAATTTTCAGAATGCGCCAAACTCTGACAAACATTCGCATAATCATTCTTCCGGCAACCATGCTCATAACAGTCTTTCAATCAAGCAATGCCGCCATTTTCCTATGTGTTCTTTTTTGTTGTATTCCAAGCTCCAACGGTTTAATTAAATCGTGATATTTTTTTACTTAGCTTTAAAATATGATCTTGGGAAATTTGTCAGCAATGGAAGAAACTGCCATAAAATTTCTGCAAAATCCATCAGAAATACAGAATTTTCCTGAAAATTTTCTAAAAGGAACAACGACGAAATTCGTTTCCAAGACAGCAGCTATTGCCGAGGTTTGCGCGAAACAGAGTGCTCGCAGTTCTCTGACATTTTTTAAGCGAAAACAGATTGCTGTGTACTTCGGAAGATGAACACCGAAAAAAAAAATAATGCTAGATTTGAATAAGAATGAGAATGTTTTACTTTTTAATGTATCACATAATCCTTATTTAACCCTCTCGGCGTTTGGACCCTCTGGCGGTATTGTTTCCTAAAGCGTTAGCAGCTTTGTCAACAAAGCTTTTGAAAAGTGTTATACGTGTCTTTCACAGAACTCACCAAAAGCGTTAAGCAGTTTTTCTCAACCCCCCCCAGACGCACCTGCAGAGAATGATCAGATGAAGTGATTTAGTGTCGACTGTAAAAGTATCAATCACTGTCAGAACATTACCCTTCGGGAGATTTCAAGTGTCTGGAAAGTGATCTGACTTGTAGCAGTAATTGTTCGCTTTAGTTACGGAGTATGTTCCAAAATGAAAATTTTGTGGAAACCTGAAATCAAGACATTAAAAGAAAAGAATTATAACTGTTTAATTTTTTTTTCTTTCATAAACCTGCATTTTTATGTATGTATGTTCATAAACCTGCATTTTTATGTATTGTTATGGACAATTTATGTGCATACGCCCGTAATATCAAGATATTTTTGTATTTCTAATA
>KK112559.1:176060-186253 GCA_000611955.2 Stegodyphus mimosarum | reverse complement strand
CCACCAAATATTACAGCCCTGTATTATATTTAAAGAAATTAAATAATGAAGAATCTGCATAAGTGTGTGTATGTTTCTCGCATTGTGATATACCAGCGGTACAAAGAGCCATCAAATTTTGAACAACATGCGTCATCACCCGAATATGGGCATCTGGAAGTCCAAATTTAGAATTTCAGCGCGTGAGACTGTGCTTCGAAAATTCTAAAGATACATTCTTTTAAATAATTTGCGATATTGTTGTTGGTTTGAATTTTATGGTTTAAGTAATATTATGGTTAAGTGGCGAAGAACATGATATTTAATAAATAAACGAAACACACAAAACCTTAAAATAACGCCCCTTTGGACGTCATATAAAATCTGAAAACTTTCAGTCTTTTTATTACTGTTTTTCGTCCAAAGGGGCAATTTACCCTGAAGGACTATTAATTTCGTTTTGCCATTTTGCATTGATTCACTACAGGTGTTATTTCAGTTTTCAAATTGTTGCCATCAAATATTAGCGCCATGAAAAATATTTAAAGAAATAAAATAATGAAGCACCTGCATATATATATATATATATATATGTTCTCCCATTGTGATAAAACAACGGTACTAGAGCCATCCAATTTTGAATAACGTAATCTTCCTGCGAATATGGGCACCTGGAAGCTCAAATTTAAAATCTGGAATTTGCTTTATTTTCGATTTCATATTTTGTAAAACTTTAACAAATTTTTGATTAACAAATTTAAGAATTTCAAAGCGATGAATGGCAACGTTGTACAGAAAAAACGTTTTTATCTCCATCGCTCGAGACTGTGTATCGGAAATTCTAAAGATATGTTCAATTTAAAATTATTTTGAGATATCGCTCTTGAAATGAATTTTCTGGTTTAAGCGCGAAGAACGTGATATTTAATAAATGAAGGTAACACACAAAATGTTAAAAAAAACGCCCCTTTGGACGTAATTTAATATCTGAAAGCTTACAGATTAATTTTTTTTAATATTTTGTTAAAATTTATTTATAACATTTACATTTCCTTCTGCTTTACAGCCAATACTGTTAAAATTATTTTTAAACATATGAATAGATAAGAGACCGTGTTAATTTATAATGGAAAATCTCGAAGCAAAAATTTTCTTTTGCACGGAAAATTGAAAATCTCCATGCAGCCAATTCGATTTGCCCGTGAATATTAAATCCAAAATGGAGTAACAATGTTTAGTAATATTATCTAGTCAACGGTTGATAGATTAATTTCATCCATGCTTGTTAAAATATTCTTGAAATTACATATAGCAAACACTTGGGGGGGAAGGTGCTTTCTGTTCTAGTTTCCTGAAAAGTGATGAAATGCAAATTTATTCACTAATATATTTCATAAGATATCACTTAGAACTTGAAGGAGAAAAACGAACTTGTTTGTAATAAAAATATTATTAAAGTTTTATAATAAAAGTTATATTTTGGTGATTTCTTGCAGCTTAATAAATGGTAGATAAACTATACTGTTTGCTAAAAGAAACAATTCAAAATAATTTGAATAGTAAAGAGCCTCTCAAAACACACAGTCGTTTGAATATGAATATATTCTTTCGCACTCAGACGATCTTCGCTCTATCTGTGCTCAATGAATAATGCCATTGAAGCACTGGTATTACAAGTTAGATTTAAATCTCGGCAGTACAATAGCTACATGTCCTTTTCCTATGTGTAAATTAAATGAAAATTTGTTTTCTTTAGAAAGTCTCAACAAAGATTTCCCTGATTTTAGGCAAACAATATTTGCATGCTTTGCATGAATGCTTTAACTAACAAGTGGAAGTCAGATTTGTTTAAACTTTGCTGTTCGAATTTAATTTCCAGTCATATTCTTTTAAGTTCCTTTTTATAAGATTTCAAATGTTGTAGATAATATCGAAAGGATATACATAACGCACTGTGCTGTGATCAAGAAAAAAGTGTATGTATATTTATTTCACTATTAAAGATTAAATGATAAATTTATTCTGTGTAATTAGAAATCACTATATCTTCGACTTTGTGCATTGAAACTCTGCACATGCTGCTGCGTGCTATGCTTTCATTTAGTTAATTTAACTAGATTAACTGAACATCAAGACCTGAATCTTTATTGATATAAATAACAGTACGTAAAAGCTAGATAAACAGAAATAAAGTGCCCGATGAAGATTATATATATGCTTCAAATTTTTCCTTTACATACCAGGAATATCGGAACATCCAAAACAGTGCATCACACAACAGATTCTCAATAGTATTAAACAGAAAGCAGTCTCGCACAAATTCTATTTCCGGTTTCGAAACATGATAAGTTGTTATATTAAGAATAAAAAATATGTAATATTAGTTTTTCTCGCCACTGGTACGATGGCAAATCAGCAAGCAAAATTTCGTGTTCTATTCCAGTTTCTTTGCCGCATCCTTTTAATAGGACTCTTATACCAGGCTTTGGCTACTCCGATACTATTCTTGAAAAGTACAAATTAATTTGCTTTACAGACGGAAGTAAGATGAAGATAAGTTTGGTCTTACTATTGCTTTTATGGACGTAAACAAGAAAGAGACTTCAAACAGTATAGGATTAATGATAAAGGCTCTGCTCTTCAGGCTGAGTTTCTATGCTTAAACCTTGCTGTGAGATGGATTCAAAATAGTGGTTTGAGATCAATGCGTGTTTTAATATGTAGTGATTCTCTTTGTTCACTGCAATTATTACAGAAAATTAGTATTTCAGAGAAACTTGCTGTTCAAATTCAGGTGATTATTTATGATAATGACATTCATTTTCTTGGGTACGTGGGCATTGTGGAAATTTTGGAAATGGGAGTTGGCTAATGCTCTGCCAAAGCTAGCCACGAAACTTCAGATTGATTTAAATTTCCGTTTTCCTATTTCTCACTGGAAGTGCTTTTTATAGAAATGATGCAATCTGTATTTGGAACAGAAAATAACTGATGGTACCAAAAGCACAATGGAAGGAAGGATTTTTTCCTATAGTTTTTCAGAGAACAAAGTTGATTAATTTTCGACAGATTTTAAAGTAACTATACTTCTGACTGGACATGGCAATTTTAAGAGCTATTTAAAGCTATTTTTATGTGCTTCAAGTGCTTATGTGCTTTGTGTAGCTGCAGTAGCCGCGTTGAAGCTTTAAAGCACACTCTTCTTTAAATACATTAATCATGTCCAATAGAGGAAGATAGTTCAGGAAAATTTGAAGTGCCTGTCCGTATCTTGGCCACGAATTTTTTCTGAAATTTTCCTGGTAAAAGACACGATTTCTGCTTTTCTAAAATTCGCTCTCAATTTACATTATTTAATTCTATTTGTTTTATTACTCTCATTTTATTTTTTCTTTTGCTTCTTATTATTTTGTATAATTTATTCCCGCTTGCAGTACTATAATGCATCTGTTTATTTATTTTGTTAGTGCTGTAACATACTTGTGTAAACCTCGTGGTATACTTTGTGGAACACAAGGAGTTGATATTAGAATTAACAAAAATATGCATGCAAACAGAAATATATTTACAAAAAACTTACAAGACTTCTCATTCATTTGAATTCACTAACTAACTCGTAGATTCAATTAGAATTTCTGGCAGGTAACGTGATATATCTGCACAGCGATTCAAAAAACAGACCTTCCGACTGCAAACCGAACATATTTTTCAACTACACCACGAAGGCACACTGTAAGCAGCCAAAACTACCTTACAAACGGACATTCGTTCGCAGCTTCCTACTCACAGAGTTTTTCAAAGGAAGAAATCACGTTTGGGAAGATTTTCAGAAAATTCGTTCTTTAGCTTCGAAAATGTGTTTTCTGCAAATTTCCAGAATTTCACCAAGTTAGTATGCAATCTCGAAATCTCAATAAACTGGCGAATGAAACTGCCACCAGCACCGTTAGAATGGTGTCTACCATCATGTTTATTTCTACTTGAGCTATGTATACAATTCCAACTTCAAAATTGATTCAGAATGAAAAAATACCTACAAATGCGAGAACGAACGCAAAAGTAATAGACACAGGCAAAAATTCCAAATCAAACAATATAAGTAAAATATAAATTCAAAATTACTAAACAAAGCGCGCTAATTGAAAATATGATAAAATAAAAACAGTACAAATGTGCATAGAAAACAAGTTACAGATATATTTACAAAAATATATAGCACTATCAGCAACTATTCTCCTGTGATAAGAAGAGGCTAGTTATCTCCCCAGAGATCAAAAGCGAAACTCTACAATGAAAAAAAATATTTCCGACTAAAAATGGTGACATGGATATCATTCTGAACAAACCCCGGATTTCCTTTCTTTCCTATTCCTTTCTTTATTTCTTGTTGTTCGCTTTGTAATTCTTTTTTCTCTTCGCGGTTGACGGAACAAATAAACTAAAAAAAAATACAAAACTAATGCGATGTCCTGGGATTAAACGTAATTAAACAATGACAAACAGCTGGGAGTGAAAAACGAGCGTACTAATAAAAATTCAGTTGCAATGGTTTAATGAAATTAGGATACATCTGGCGCTGAAGCGGATGAATTTCAGAAAATGTTGGTTTAAAATGTTGTTTTATTCTTTCCTCTTTGTTTTAGAGTGAGAGACTTAATAAAAGTAAATAAATTAGCATCGAGTTTATGGTACAATCAGGGAGATGCACGATAAAGATTTTGTTAATTTATTTACTTTCAGTTTGCCTTTTGAAGTGCCTTTTCTAGCCGTTCAAAAACACGAATTGCGCGACATAAGTGATTAAAATGTCATCTTAAAAATAGAATTTATGAATGCGTGCTTAATTCGATCGTCAAGGATGGTTCAACAAAGAAGGGGAAGTTCTTATTAATATTAAATAGTAATTTTGATAAATAAATCTCACTAGGAAATTGCGCAATAAGCAGGTTATGCTGTCATTGTTTTTGTACTTGTCTTTGCTTAATAATTATGCCTCGATGACTAACAAACAAGTGGAGGGGAGTATTTAAAACGGAAAGATTTTAAAAATATTTCGAAAAATTTATATTGTTTTCATGAAACGCATAAGATCTTCTCATGGCAAAATAAAGACCGTAGACGTGATTACGCCACAGAATCCGACGAAGTCGAAAAAAAAGGAAAAACTAGCACTAGATATCATATGAAATGTTGCCATTCTACGAAATGTAAAGCCTTTAAATGTTGTATCTCCAATAAGACATCGCACATAACTGATTTTCAAATAACTTATATTCAGCGAAGCGTAAGTTTAGTCTGTCTACCTTTGAAATTTAACCAATTTTTATTAATTAAACTTGAGTAGTACAAAAGCAATAAACGCACTTCGTAAAAGTTTAAATTTTTATTGTACGTTTTTCAAAGTGCATCTTATTGCTAGAAAAGAAATAACATTTCTCATTGATTAGTTAATTGCGAAGGCAACCACCTGTAATCTATGTATATATAAATAAGAAAGTCTGTGTGTTTGTCCTCTAAGAACTCAGTCACTACTATAGCTATCGTCACCAAACTTTCTACAATTCTTTCCTGGGTCCCCGAAAGGGTCGATGTCCACCACCCCAAAAAATAGTTAAAATCAGAGATATTAATTAAAAACGCTTAAAACGCTAATTTTCACCCTCATTTTTACGAGTGGCAACAGTCTCGCACGCTAGAGATAAAAACCTGCTTTACTTCGAGAAGCGTTGCCAATTCTCGTTTTCAAATTGTAGAGTTTGTTAATAAAAAATTCCTAAGTTTTACAATGAAAAAAATATATAGCATTGTCAAACATTAAATATATTATTGACGATTTAAAAAATTCTTGGGAAGCCATTTCGACTATTTCCATCTTCTTACGACTTTAATCTATCAAGATATTAATTAAAAACTCTCAGTTTTCCGAGTGGCAACAGTCTCTCGTGTTTTGGAGATAAAAATGCTTTAATTTGAAAAGTGTTGCTACTGCTGGCTATTAAATCTTACAGCCTGTTAATAAAAAATTTGTATGTTTTACAAAATCTATTTATCTACCCATATGCATATATATATATATATATATATATATATATATAAAGAAGAATGCCTGTTTGTGCGTTTGTTTGTTTGTTCGCGTTTGTATGTTTGTTTATATGTTCGCGATTTCTGATCAATTATGATAAATTTTTTGCCACATTTAATGGACTAAAATTGAATATAGATGACGTTTTGGATGGAGCTTGAGCCTTTACGATTTGATTAGAAAGACGAAAATCTTTAAAAACTGCGTGCCGTTGTTGCTATGAGAGAGATATGTTGTTGCTATGATATAATGAGAGAGGATTAGTTTATTTGTCTACCAAAACTTTTATGTGGGTTCCATATCGCATGAGCCAGAAAAATGTATGACTATGAATCGTATTTTTTGCATAGTTATTAGAGAAGGATTACAGCGATATCGTTCTCTCTGTTGTTAGATGCATTACTCTCAATCTAACTTATCTGGCATTGGATACTTCCGCTAGTATTTATTATAAAAAAGAAAAATGCATAATAATTTTAATGAGTCCATTTAGTATAAGTTCATTGAGTCCAACTAGTATAATCCCACAAAGGTATCATATGCTTGTTAAAATAAACTAGAAGCATCACTTTTTCGAATACACTATTTTGCTAAATCTTTCCAGTCTAACCATTACAATAGCTGCAACGCAAGTTATTTGTGAACTGTAGTAAATAACGCAAAATTTCATTAATATGACAGCTGTTCCTAAGTACGCTCCGAAGAATTTAGAATAAAAAATACTTCAAAATTTGTTTTGAGATTCACAAAAGCATTTTACTATTTAATACTTAAATACGGAATTAGGAAATATGGATGAGGGTACTTGAATGTCGATGGCAATATACTTATCTTCTCAAAAATATTATTTTGCGTGTTCTAATGGATTTTTCAGTATATATTATCAATACTGAAATTAGCTCAATTATCAATTGTTTAATTTAATTTTTTTATTAAAGATTTTAATGATAGAGGACATAATGGCTTTTCCTTACCAATCGTCCGATATGTGTATATATATATATATATGATGATTTCAAAGCACAGCCGCGATGGCTGAGTGGCACGGCGAGAGGAAGGAGTTGATACCAAACTAAATTCAGCCAATTATCATCCTTATTTACAGATTTCCAGGCACACTAGAATAATTCCTTGTAGACAAGTAAGAACTGTACTCTTTAAACATAGCAATTACGGTAATTTCTTATATATAATTTATACAGATAAATGGGAGTGACGTCATTTTAACAGAGAACAGAGGATACATTCGCAATGTCAGAAGGCAGGGAAAGGAATGCTGCAGAATAATGACGTAAGGTTGTTATACCAAGTTTGATGTACAAATATAGCTAATCTATGATTGTTCAATTTTAGTTTTAGTTGCTGTTTTCAAGTAGCGTTTACATACCGATAGAATCGAATTTGGGAGACTAGATAAATTTAGGGGGAGAGAACCAAATTTAGAATGTTAATTTTAAGGTCACCAAATATTTTTAAAGCAGCTGTCGCATTTTGTCATATATATATATAGTAAAAAGTAATAAATTCTGAACCAACTCCACAAAAACATGAAAGAAATGAAATTTAAAACTAGCGCTATCCCGAAATCCATGGATAAAAAATATAAAAAATATCCCTTCAACTCAGTTTTTTTCGTTAGAAGAAATTCTGAAAAAACATTAATTAGAAACAATATTAACTATTAATTAAAGTACATAAAAATACATAGAAGAAAGGAATGGAAATGAAAAACTATTTTAATCTGATTCAACGGTATCAAGAGGAGGTATATCTCAACGAACCCCCTTTCTTAGGAAAACCAGTGTGTTTCTGTTCAACAAAAATTAGCTGTAGCTGAATAATCATTTTAAATTATTTAATTATTACAGCTCATCCAAAAATTCTGAATGCCTCCTCTGCGCAGCTGCCTTCCTTTCATATGAAGTAATACTACAAAAATACAAATTTAAATGAAATAAATCCATGTTTCTTAATAAAACTATAATAACATATACAATTTACGAATATTAGAATTAAAAAAAAACGTAATAATATACAAAATCTAGAGAAAAAAGTATTACATTATGTAGATGATACAGCATCATAATTATTTTATATCAAAATTTATTGCTCCAGGTATTCCCACGCAATATGCAGATGAAAATTGATCATTATAAACAAAAGGTAAGAAATTTAGAGCCAACTTTGCACAAAGAGCCAAAAAACGTGAATTTCAATAACCATAAATTTCAAAACACCCTATAAATATAGGGTTTCTTTTGCCATTTACTCTGTCTTGAATTAACCAAGTGGCTTCGCTTATTCGCATTCTGCCATTGTTCTAAAATTTAACCCCATATACAAAATTTGGGGGTGCAGAAAGCATTGTATGCCCAGAATTGCTTCACCCGATAGCAAAGTTATGTTGCCTTCAGGCGTTTCTGTCTACAAGTCCATCATTCCATCCACGCAGTAAGCATGTCCAGGTTACATCTACGCTACCATTGCCAGTCCATGACAGACAACACCCGCCAAGTTATCTCAGCTGTGATTAAAAAGTGAATTGGTGTCTTCACAGATTAAAAAGTGAATTGGTGTATTGGAAGTCGAATATCAAAACCAATACCGAAACTTTTAATTAGACAATGAAATTACAAACCAAATCCTTTCTTTTTTTGAACTAGTCCTCCCCACCGGACAATCCACTTCGCTTCTGCTTTTCCTGCTAACGCTTACTCTTTTCAAAATTATATTTTTAAATCGTAACGGTAGCGATAAGACCAAGAGCTATTGCACTCATTTTGTTTCGTGCTGACATTTTGAAATGCTTGGTCAATTAAAATAAAAAGGAATATTTAAATTTGCCCCGACTACAAATATTTTTTATTCAATTATTCATGAATTTCTATCTGGAACGTATCTAAATTATTCCCTATTTTATCAAACTCGATTTCCCGCCAGTGCTTTAAAATGAGCATTTCCATCAAACTGGGCATGACAGGTTGGAGTGTAACTTCACCTGTGGCCAAGAAACAATCGGCAGTTCCATGAAACGGCCTCCATTCCTAGTAGAAGGTAACTGTCCAATGAGAATTGTATTAATACATTCCATAATAATAATAAAATAAAATAATATTAATTCTATATAAAACAAATTTCACTCAGTCTTAAAGTGAGAGATCAACTTTTTTAGTATGAAAGTATAAAATGAACAATTATACAGAGGTCAAATTAGGCCTCTGTTTCTGAACCAGAACTCCCATAATATATTCTAACTTTAAAGTATTATTCATTAATTATATGATATTCACTTATCATGATTTCAAATTACTTCTCCGTATTAATTTCAATTTTTAATTGTATCACCCACATTCAATTCAGTACTTATCCAGTTTTTAAGTCATTAATATTTCTTATTACAAGAATATTCAATAACATAATAATTGAAAAAAATATAAATAAAAACACAATTCTGTATCATTCTGTAATAATCTATCCACATTAAATATTCACTTCCTTCTCAAAATAATTTGAAAATTCTTATTCAAAACTTTCGAATTATTCAAAAATATAACTATTAATCATACTGAAATTTAACAACCTTCCCTAAATAAAATAATTAAAAAATCTAAAATTCGTGACTTAGTTTATTCAGCAAAATTGTTTTTCAAATCTTAAATTTTGATTTGATATTTTCATAAATCAATGCTATACTTTTAAGTCCAGTTTAGTAAAAAAATATATCATCAGTTTGTAAATCATTTGTAACATAAAATATTTGTAATAGCATGAATGATGCAATGTTTTGTAACGTAGCAGCGCTTAGGGAAAGCAGATGTGAAAATAATCTTCTAGTACACATACTTGAAACACATTTTCCCAGAATTAGTAAATAAGGACATTTCGCCGAAAAAAAATTTAATTGACCTTCGAATTGCTGATGCACTGAAATGGTAATTTTTTTAGACAGCCGTTAAATTATATCATTACTTTACCGCGACTTAAGATATGTATTAGATTTATATATAGCATTGTTCTAATTAAGGTATTTTGACATGGAATCGGACTTTTTCTGAAATGGCATGTCAATGTTTTTCCATATTTCGATTCTACTACTCAAATTATGACAAACTGTAAAAATGGCGTGGTTTGT
>KK112559.1:58290-169383 GCA_000611955.2 Stegodyphus mimosarum | reverse complement strand
TATACTCTGTATCCACAAAAGCCCTTATATGGATTTGACTTTTGCAATCGTTGGTCGTATAAGGTATTTCTACCGCCTTCTTAGCATGCCTTCTTGGTGTAACGGTCAGCACACTAGGCGCGTATTCGAGAAGTCCGAGGTTGGAATCTCGACGAAGGCATTACTCATTTTTCATGTGTCCTGCCTAATGTCTCGACAGTCGTTGAGACAACGAGACAAATAGCCTAATGTCTCGACAGTCGTTGACGTGTAGTCAAAATCAGAGATGACTCAAATATTAATATTATGATATTCTTTTATTTAAACGAATAATTGTTTGTAAAATTACCAAATTTTTCTTTTTATTGGTCCTCCGTTTTTATAAATATACCTAGATAAGCTTTTTATACTCATTTAAAAAAAACAAAACGCAAAATTTGTCGTCCATAATACAAAAATTGGTCGAGATATTTGATTTCAAAATTTGGGATTTTTAATGATATTTTTTCCAGTCGTAAAAATAATCGTTTTCATTTTCTTCCGTTATCGCTTTCTGTTGATACGTAAATAATATCAGTGTTCTGGGAAATTCTGTGAATAAGTTTGCCTTTTTGGAAGAAAGAAAAAAAACATTAAATTGATCTAAACTGTTCCCAAGAGTCTGCAAACCAGTGGTCATCACCTTACACATGAACACACATAAAAAAATTCTGAATTGATATTCTATTTTTAGTTAAATCCAAAGTTAAGCATTTCTTTTCCAGTTTGTGTACGGTAACTGAATTTACAGAAAGCATGGATCCCAAATCTTAAAATTAATTGTCCAAGTTAAATGTGCTTAACGAGAGAAAGGTTTTTTATATATACATTTTTTTAATCTTAAATGTATGTTGAATTTCACCAAGCATAATAATTAAGGAATCGCACTGATCAAGGAATTGTACTGAACATGTAAGGTTTCGTAAATTTTGTAAATTTCTGAAATTAAAATACGATTTAAAAAAAAGTTGAAAGTGTCATATACATACTGAAATAAATATGCAAAATATAATTTAGAAGGCAAATTTTCTCCTGATTCTAAATTTGAAATAAATAAATTTAAAAATATGTAACTGATAATCGGTCAAGCCTTTCATTTGCTTTAGCGTAATATCATCCGAAAACTGACGCATTTTGAAAAGCAAAGCACCGGTCTCTCTAAACGAATTGAAACTTTCTGGTATGAGTGCTAGGCTATATAACATTAAATTTCACCAGGTCAGACAGAACACTGTTAATTATCAAAGCTCAAATTAAAGTTCTCGGCTCTGCTACACTTTCATAATCAATATTTTAGCAAAATATAATTTATAATACATATACTAAATATCTACAGTTCAAATACAAATCTTTTATAGACAGGTGAATCAATGCTAACTACCTGGCATCTTTAAGTAATTTTCATATAGTGTGTTTTTATCATTGCAACTGGGTCAGCAGGCATGCTTCGTAATGAGAACTTGAAACTCCACTAAAAATTGGCAATGAAACACCTGGCATTTGATCGATGACTTACATGCAGCAGATTAATAATTATTTTTTAAAAAAGAAGATCTGAAATCTCTCAAAGCCCAAAAGGGCTTTTCTTAACGTTTTGCATGTTACCTTTATTTATTAAATATCATGGTCCTCGCACTTAAATTAAATTCAAAGCAATATCACAAAATATTTAAAAACAGCGTTACTTTAGAATTTAGTACACCCAGTCTCGTGCGCTGGAGATGAAAATGTTTTTTTGCTTACAGTGTTCCCATTCCTCGCTTTGAAATCGTTGAGTTTGTTGGTAAAAAATTCGCTAAAGGTTTCCAAAATTTGAAAAAAGATAATAAAACAAATTCGAAATTCAAAATTCGGACTTCCAGGTTCCTATGTTCGGTTGGAGAACTACGTTATTCAAAACTTGACGTCTGTAGATACCGTTGTTTTTTCACAATGCGAGAATCATTTATGCAGTCATGCAAATTCTTCATTATTTAGATTCTTTAAATATATTACATGACGATAATATTTGGTGGCAACAGTTTGAAAAGTGAATCAACGCAGAAAGTGAAACGACACAAAATGCCGTTTTGAGACTAATAGTTCTTTGGGTTTAAGGCCCTTTTGGGCTAAAACAATTTAAAAAGATTCGTGAAAACTGTTCTTTACATTTCTTAAATGCCTTCCCATTAAAATAAAATAGAAAAGAAATCATATCTAAAGCCACTTTAAGCGATCTATCTATTGCTACAAGACACTAATAAAACAAGGAAGACAATGATGTAATATTTGTTTACAAAGTAAAAGACTATAGTGTTTTTATTCATAAAAGCAAAATCAATACAATAATTACGTATTACTTATATAGGTATTTTATAAATTCAAAGGAATATCACTAAGCATAACCTCTACGTTGAAAACGAACAAAACTCTTAATTGCTTTTTGAAAGGATAGATTTTTTTAAAATTCATTATGAAACGTATGTATGCACACATTTAATATAATAAAATGTCTGCTTACCGTCTGATGTCTCCGAATATTTTATGAAATTAAACAATGAAAAACTAACCATGGCACACATGCTGGTAAATATATAACAATCGATTTCTATCGCTCTTTTGAACTTTGTGTTGGTTAAAACGTTACCACATTTTTCCTATCCGTAAGAGACCTTTCTAGCATAAATATTATTTACTTCTTGAATTGAGAACAAATTTGAAGTTATTACTACATGAATTTGAATCAAATGCTCTAAGGTAGTTCTCTGAGTAGGTTTCTAAAATTCAATTTTTCCTCGTCTTTGCGTTTAGAGACAGCATACGAAAATATCTACAGAATAGAGAACAAGTATTTAAGTAAAATAATAAGTAAAACTTCTGGTTAATAGTGCCTAGAGTCACATTGTGTCTTGTAAGATTTAATATATGAAGATTTTCTCTTATTGGCGGATCATGAATGACCTTCTCGTTAGAAATAATTGAGTACATAAAAAATTCAAATAATTCCGGTCTGTCTTTGTTACTGAAGTGAATGCAAGTATTTGATTAATGCAAAGCACAAAAAAAATCTGTCTGTCTGTCGGAAGCGGTACCTTCCCAGAAGGATTTTAATAATTGTTGTCTATTTACATCGTGCAGGAAAAGAAGCACTAAAACTTCATACAGTAAGCGTGTTTTGAATTCGAGAATAAAACTGAAGATAAACTAGAATAGTATCCCCGCGAGAGCGAAAATTCAACTTAAGTTTTAATTCAGCCAGGTTTTAGTTAAAGCAAGCATCAATTTTCATGAAAGTTGATTGCTTTACCATTAGTTTGTTATGTATCTTCAAAGTTGGATGGTTTCCATTAAATTCAAACTTATTTGATTTTAAACAAATGGAGGGATACAATGGTTGATCCCTAAACAAAGATGGTGAAATTGTTAATCTAAAGAAATTAAAAATAGATACTGAAACTCTAAGCAAATTTCAATAAAGGCTCACAGTAATTATGGATGTTTGTAATCTTCCTTATCTGATAGGCTATTTGGAACAGATACGTGAAATACATCATGGCGAAGATGAGAGCTTGTTATTGGCTCCTTAGGTGACAGTAGGACTTTGTCCAGCTATGTCCTAAAACTTTCTAGAAGAACACATAAAGGATCTAGATGTCTTCCTTCTATCTTTTCCTCTCACTAACTAACGAAAAATTTCAACTTAACACAGTTTTAAATGTATTCATGTTGATCTGGGATTTGAACTTACACTCAAGGCTATGACAGCGGATTTTTTCCTACCACTCTATCAGCAGTGTGGCACGTAGATAACGAATATCAACCAAAAAAATTAATTTTAATCATTAAATAAGCCAAATGAGACAGCATTTAAAATACGTTATTATCTGGTAGAGATATGCCGTGCACAGATAAAATATCTGCGGTCCTACAACTGATTTTTAAAAATCTCAGCACCTTCTTGAATTTTTGAACAAGTACATTTAAGGTGTCATTAAGTACAGTAATTTTAAATATGACATTCTGGGATAAAGATGCCGGCATCTTTTCGAAGATCAGTATTTAAGTTGAACGGAAATATAGGTGTCATGACATTAATCATGACGTATATTTTTAAGTAAGAATTTCTTTTACTCTGTTAATCAGAATCACAACATATAAATCACACTGTGTTTTTATATAACAATAATGGCACTTCTGTGAATACTATTTTTATGTTGAAAACGATTATTATATAAGTCTCTTTATTCTTTAACTTTCAGTATTTCTTGAATTCGAATTACCGGTGTTCAGTAGTTTAAATTATTGTGCCACTGGTCAGACGTTTGAGTTCAAAGTGTTTCCCAGAAATAATTTGCTTAAGCTTATGGAATAACAGTCATTCAAACTATTAACTAATTGTTTGAATTATTTAGATCATGGTATAGCATAGGAAGAATCTGGGGTTGGCAAGTTGCAGCTAACCCTCAAGATTTATTAAAGATGTTTAATAATTTTCATAGTACTATGGTAGCCTCATCTTTGCAAAGCTATTCTTAAAATTCATTAAATTAGAGCTGCTTATTTCAAGTTTTATTAATAAAATGTCTATTATTTTCAGTATTTTAATGATAGAAACATGATTTGAGTTTTCGGATTGTAATTTAAAATTTTCTGTGGTCAATGGTTTCAATTTTTAATTATTTCGGCAAATTTCAGAATTTATGTTAACCGTCACTAATTATTTTAATTTATATTTTATTTATCAAAGTATTTAATCTTTGATTCATGATTTAGTGTGACCTTCCTTGTACCTCAGTATTAGCCTCTACATGAAACTCTTAGGTACAAGTAATTTCTCATGGATATTTATTGGTTTTAAATGAGTGAGCAGTTTTCTAATTCTCAAATAGCTTACCTCTGTTGGCATTTAATGTAATAAATTATCAGTATTCATTCTTTTTCAAGTGCCATTCCATTATAGTTACATTTTAAAAAGAATGAAGCAAAAAATTTGCTGGTAATTACTTTTTAAGCTGTTAGTTTTTTTCAAATATCAACACAACTCTTAAATAACCTTATTAAGGAAACTACGTACTTTCGCAGACAAACGTTACGTATTTATTAAATACAAACAACTCTTAACTCAAACAGATGCAAGTCTTAACTCGGTAAGTGGCAAAGTATTTCAAAACGGAAGCACATATACAGATTATGGAATTTCAAACATCATGGTAGATATACGAAGAAAATTATAAACGAAAAGTTAAACAGTTACGAAAAGTAAAATATTTCCAAAAAACTGGCGTAAAATTGCATGCCATAGTTTCGACTTTAAAATTAAAGCATTCAAATTTTGATGCACTGCGAAGGGGCTATAAATGAATCTGTTTTATTTTGCTCTTAAACATACTGAAAACAGTAGTATTTTCATGAACTATACTGAATACATTCAGATTACTTCAAACAGCACGAAAACGTTCTGAATTATTGATCAAATAAGCACTTCAAATTCTTTAGAATATACGAACAATTTCGAGACGCAGCTGTCGCAGTTCCTTCGGAAACGTTCTGACAAGTCATTTCAAAGTAACGCATTCATATTCTTTAGATGTTTTACAAAACGAGTCAGAATATAGCTGAGGCCAATTTCTCCGTCTGTATAATTATCTCTGATCCAATCAAAAGCATTGCAAGCTTTATGAATAAAGTTAAATCCGAAAAATGCAATGACTTCCAAGAGTTAAGAACGTAACAATAAATTCGACATAAATTGAAAGGTAATGTTTTGAATGACTGAAAATTCGGTTAACTAAAATAACTAAAATTATGGTAAAAAAATATACTTAGGTACTTTCATAATTATTTACAGATCTACATAATATTGTGTACATTACAAAAATGAAACATAGCTTGTAAATTATGCAAATGATCGAAGTTTTTTTAAAGAGGGTTGGGGCTATTTCTTACCTTCACAATGCTCTGAATCGACATTCCATGCGCATGCCTGGTACAACAGTCAAGCGCACTAGAGGACGTTAGCTGCCATTCTTCTAATAAGGCAGTTTGTAAGTTTTTCATAATACCTGTAAGGGGCACACAGTCAGAGACAGAACGTCAAAGAGCATCTAAAGAATGTTTCTTGGGATTAGAAAGGATGAGAATGGTAGCCTTCGTTAATGCTTTTACTCTCTGGCTCAGGCATGAGACTTGCCATATGTGAAAGTATATTATCGTACAAAACAATGCAGGAAACGGTCGGATCAACTGCTGTAAAATATCCAAATAATGTCAATGATTTCAATCGATAATTCTCAGAAGTCACGGTATTTCCTTCAAAGACAAGCAAGTTGTTGCAATAGTTACAACAAACAAATACAGCGAACAAATACACACGGCGCTATAACGCTGTTAGCAACTAAAGGTATGCTGTTAAATGAAACTGCTATGTTTGTTCCGTTGCTATTCAACTGATTTCCGGTTGGCATATTACCAACTCCACTTTAAGCGTGTTTTAGCTCTGACGTTTAAAAAGAACATAAATTCGTCCTACTTAGGCATGCAGTCTTTCTGAGATATAGCTTTTGCTGCAGAATCGTTGCAAGTATTCACCTTCCAGCTATTATAATGGTATTGTTCTCCGCATTAGGGTAATAGCTCGTTGATTAATCTTATTTAATAAAGCCAAACACCTTTCATCAGAATGAGCGTTAAGCCCTGGAACAGAGAGAGCAAATCTTTTGACAACTGACCCAGTCTTCTGAAATTACATCTAAACGCAATAACTTACCCAAGACTATTAAAGAATTTAGTGGCGTCTTTAAAAGTCTGCTCTCCTTCAAGCTGACGATGTTAGGAATTCAGTTTGAAATATTTCTTTCTCTCATTAAATGGCAGAAATTTACCTTTTTTGTTGGCATACTTGCCGTAATTGGTAGTTAGCTATCTTTTACTTCATTGTAATACAAGCAAGTAGAAAGAGATATATCGTCGTTCATCAACTACTTTTAAAGCCATAAAGACGAAATAGACAGTTTGCATTATCATTCACCAAATATCAGCTAAATACTTGTTTTTATGTGATATGTTAGTCAAAAATGTAAAGTGTCCGCAAAAATAAAAGATGTGTTTTATCTAAAGCAACAAATGGTTTTTTCAATTAAAACCCCACTGCAAGTTATTCGTCAATCCCTGACAGCATGAAAAAGTAACGAAATTTTCTTCTTACTTCTAAACAAAAATTAGAACATAACAGAAGCTCTATTTTTCAGTGGATTTTGACATCGTTTATGAATAGTAATTGACTGATAACACAAAATCGCCAAGTCGTCTTGTGTGAGACTTAACAGATCATATTTAATAAAACGAACAGTAATTAGTACGATAGTAGTCTTTTGAAACCCGCTCGTCAGCAGTTTAAATTCACTTCCTGAAAATGTGAAGAATGTCTTCAGATAACTTCAATTATTTCTAATTTATATATCATGTTTTATTTTATTGCTATTATTTATTTCTGGCAAGGTTAGTGTTTGTATTAATTCTAATTGATCACTTTGTATTTGCATTTTCTATTCTATTACTGTTGTGAATTTCACTGAAGCAGGCATTTCGAAGCTCAGTAATTACACTGTATACTGAACGTACTAAAGCGTTGTTATTTTCCTATTCAACTGAGTTGCCTAGTGTCTTTATATTCATTCCGTATGCATTATTTTGTCTTTAAAATATCTGGCTCCTTTCCTTTCTTCTTCTTAGTAAACATAAATTGTTCTAAAGATTTTATTCCCCTATTATCATGATTCATGCTTCTTGAAACATTAAACATGCATTAAATTACCTTATTCAGTTAAGCCAAAGAAGTCGAGTTTTATATACCTCCAAAATTCAAAAGATACCATATCCTTAATTTCTAATTATTAACTATTGTGGTGATTTTCACATGGACTCACTTTAAGGTAGCCTTTCATGAAGACATTACAGTTACAAGCATCTCCACCTTATCTGAATATTGAACTTTTAACTCATTCACGTAATAGCGACTCTTCACTAACTCCTATATTGACTCAGATTAAAGAGTGTTATTGAGAAAAACAAAGCAATACATTTTATACAGAATTAGCTAACAAGAATTAGTTCCGATTTCTAATACCCGTTGAAATGTTTTTTCTTCATTTCCCCTCTCCAGGTTTCTTTTTCGGCGGGGGGCGGGTGTTAGTGGAGGAGAAGAAAAGATATTACCTACATAGATGAAAAAGTGTAGGTGATCAATCATTATCTTATATCACAAAAGGTGAAGATAAAAAAAGAATATACGTGGTGTAGAGGTACTCAGCTGATTAATGTTTGCATTTATGGAATGTTGAATATTGCCGTACTTTTATCTATATTCCCTAGACTGTTTATAATTAGGAGAGAATTTATGACGATATCCGGATTTGCCCTGCATATCTTCACCTATAAAAATTGGTAACTGCTTGTAGAAAACGGTTCAAAATTTTAATGAGTTTTTTTTTTTTTGTTTTGTTTCTTCTGAGTGTTTATTTTCAAAATTTATACGAACTTTTAACACGTAAAGATACTAACTCAGTATCTGGAAACACTGGAAAGTATCAAAATCTTTAATTTAACTATTCTTTATTTTGAATTTGAAGATGGCAACGCTTTGTAAATCAATTTAAAATGGAATCCTAAATTATACACTTGTATTTTGAAAAATAAGTTACAGAGTCTCAATTCTTTGGTAAGTATACACTAAATCGAGATTCTTGAAGAACTAAGCAAATTACTGCTGTGTCTTGTTAATCAAACACTAACGTGAAAAGGATGTAAAAGATCCTTTTATGAAGAATTCAGATAGTTGAATAGACATTTCTTGTGTTTATGTTAGCGCAAAAGTCGTTAATGTGCACATAACTTAGCTAATCTGTAGATTAACTGATTTGCTTCGTTAAAGTGCGGAATCAAGAGTTTTTTGCATTTTATCTAAGTAATGTGCACATTAACGGCTTCCGTATCGTTAATATTCAAACTTTTTTTCTCGAATTTCTTTTCCCTCTCCCTCCACTTTGCACATTACCCACAAAGCACTTGCTAATCTGCACATTGCCTACTAGGCGCTCGTTAAACTGAAAATAAGATCTTGGCTGGACCAACAGAAACGTTCCTGTACATTTAAATTAACATAATGTTGTTTATTTATTTTTCGATATCTAAAAAACCAAGTTACTAGAATCAAACAATCAACAAATTAGTTGATAGAACCAATCCATCAATCTATTAAAAAACTATAATACAAAGAATAAAACAGTTCAAAATATTATTACAATTAAGGAAATGAATTTGCAAAAGATACGATAACATTATGCTCACTCATTAGTGCAATATAAAGAGTGGCGACACTTTGAATTACACAGCAAATGGATTTTGCCACAAGCGCACCTATTTGTGGTAAATTTAGATTTTTAGTAACTTTTCTGAAGCCGTAAC
This sequence comes from Stegodyphus mimosarum, assembly GCA_000611955.2. NCBI lineage: Eukaryota > Metazoa > Arthropoda > Arachnida > Araneae > Eresidae > Stegodyphus > Stegodyphus mimosarum. The sequence goes on along the minus strand of KK112559.1, from coordinate 159,924 downwards.
CAATCAGCAGTTTAAGTTTAAATAGAGGCTATTTTAAGCATGCAGAAACTTTGCTTTCGTTCCAAAGATCTTATTTGCGCTTTAACGAGTGCCTATTAGGTAATGTGAACATTATCCAGGTAAATCAAATTCGCTAACACAACCTTGTATTTGGCGTACATTCACTAAAAACACTCAATCGATTTCGAGGGCAGCTACAGATCCCTCCTCATCAGGAGAACAAAATACAAGAAGGGGAAAGAAAGTCCAGTCCATATAAGTATGGCCGAAGTGCTGCTAGTCAATGCAGCGTTATCGGCTCCTGTGGGGAAAGAAAGCTGAGTAACGGCTTTTTTTATACTCTCCGGTAGAACCACGCGCGAGGAGGCAACGCCATCTATCGAGAAAATAATCATCAAGAATTATGTTAATAGAATTTTAAAAGCGCTAGGAAGGACTGGATTAGACTTAAAATCGTTCACTAAACTTGCTAAATCTTTGTGAATATGAAAAGCCTCGAGAAAATCCAATTCACCAAAGGAAGAAGCTTTTTGGATAATTTTTGCAGATCCAAAGTCAAAATTATGATTAAATTTCCAACTATGATACGCTATTGAAGACTTGTTAATTTCGCCCTTTCGGATATAAGATTCATGTTCCTTGATACGAAACTTTAACGCTCTTTTTGTTTGGCCAATATATCTCAAGCCACACTGACACGATATATTATAAATTCCCCAAGAATTAAAGTCAGAAACAGAATCTTTTAGAGTCGAACCGTGAATTTTATTGATAGGGAGGAAACTGACCTGAAAATTGAATTTGTGGAGAATCCGTGCAACCTTATAACTAACAGAAGGATAAAATGGAAGCACGACAAAGTCATTAATATTGTTTCTAACAGTGGAATGTCTTCTATGATGGGAATCTGAAAACTTTTTAACAGCTTTATCAATGATCACGGGAGAAAATCCTCGGTCAATAGCAACTGCTTTTAAATAATTAAGTTCATTGGTAAGCAAGGATTCTGTGGAACAAACTTTGAGCGCGCGAAATACATAATAGTAAAAAGAAGCCATTTTTTGCTTAACAGGGTGGCATGACTTAGCATGGGGTGGTAAACAAACTGCAAAGGGTTTACGGTACACAGTAGTGCTAAAATCAATTTCATTGCGGATTATAAGAATATCAAGGAAGGGGAGGGAATTGTTGGATTCAATTTCAAGAGTGAATTGGATGGCTGGATCAATTGAATTTATAGTAGATAAAATCTCGGATAAATCGTCTTTATTACCGTCAAAAAGTGCGAAAGTGTCATCTACATAACGAATCCAGAGACGAAAAGATAGTTTATCAAATAATTTTTCCTCAAAATAGTGCATATAAATGTCAGCAAGTACAGGACTGAGAGGATTACCCATAGCTAATCCTTCAATTTGACGATAATATTCATTTTGGAAAACAAAGTGGGTTTGACTGAGAGAGACTTTAGTAAGCGAAACCAACTCATCAATTTCAGTATGTGTGAAATGGAATTCCCTAAGCCTAGTTTCAAGACATTTTAGTGCTCCTTCGACTGGAACATTAGTAAACAGTGATTTGACATCAAATGAAACCATAATGGAACGCAGTGGAGAAATACCTTTAAGTTTATCGATGACTTCAGAAGAATTTTTTACAGTGTGAATATTGTTAGCAAGTAAAGGAGAAAATCTGGAAACTAAATATTTGGCCAAAGGATATGATGCTGTACCTATGTTGGAAACAATTGGTCGAAAAGGAATCCCAGTTTTATGGACTTTTGGGAGAGCGTAAAGCCTAGCACAGTTAGCAATAGGTGGAATAAGTGATTTCTTCAACTGTGTTGGGAGTATGTGAGAAGATTTAATAGTTGTTTTAACTTTTGTGAGGTCCGAAGTTGAAGGATCTTTAGGGATCGAGCAGTATGGGCCTTCATTTATCAGTTTAGAGACTCCAGCAATATATGTGGGTTTGTCCATAACAACGATCTGTCCGCCCTTATCAGCTTTAGAAATAATAATATTAGTATCAGAATGAATTTCACGTAAGGTCTCTCTTTCCTTTTTGGTAAGATTCAAACCCAAAGATTTGTTATTAAAATTAACGTTATGAGTAATTAGGTGGCGTATTGTATCCTTCTGCGTTTCTGAAATTTTGGAGAATTTGAAAGCTTTTTCAATAGGGGCGATGATTTGAGGAACTGAAGGTTTAGATGTCTTTGAAAAGTTGAAGTTATATTTTAATACTTTTAACTGATCCTCCGAAAGATTCTTGTTGGAGATATTAACTCATTTCATGTGTTTTAAATTATACTTTGTAACGCATTTCTCTTTGATTTTAATATCATTGTTGTTTCCATTCCCCATACGATAATTGGAGAATAGTTCTCCAAAAATAGATTTCCATATGCTATGTTTTAAGTTCAAAATAGCATCTACAGAATAACAAACAAGGGTTGTTAAAATTGTTGATTTTCCAACAACTAGTAGGCTATTAAATCAATACACTATGAGCAGCTTTGGGGCTCTTTTCTAAGGATTAAATCTTATTTTCTCAGACTGTGGTCATTAATGCATGCTTTCTAATAACTAATGATAAAATATAATAAATTAAAAATTAATTACTAGCAAACGTTAAGAAGCACTTTTGGACAGAATTTCTTTCATATAAGTTGAATTTGATTAATTCATTACAGTAGTTCATTAATTCATTACAGTTCTCAACAAGTTTTTTCTGATTTCGATCGCTGATCGAAATTTTAATGAAATTTTTTTAAGACTCAGTCACACTCATTTTCATTTTGAAAAAACCACAGAAGTATCATTCAACTAGAATGTTCAACTTCCGGTATCGATCCCCTGGCGATTTGCCAGAGTTTTGCGGCATTTAACAACTCGACCATAGCTGGACCTTCCACGATGAAAACTTTTATTAAAATAAATTAGGAGTGTTATTTTATTAATTTTTAAAATCATTAAATTAAGCAACAGTTTTCGAACGAATGGCCCCGAAACATAGAACCACATGCGACCCAAGGAGCAATTTTATGCGGCCAGCGAATAAATTTCTAGTAAATTAATTAGAATTATGGCACATTATGGCATGAAGAAATATTTAATAATTTTACTATTTTTAGTCCGGTTTTATATTATTTTCATTATCGTTAAAAATGAAAATGGGGGATGGCCAAAAAAAGTATAAAAGAGGCTAATTAGTTTACATTGTGATACAAATATTATTCAAAAATTTAATTACACTTTTTTTTGTACATGTCGAAAGAAAAATATTCTCAGGTACAAATTTTTATAATAGGAATAATTAATCGCTTTCCTTGAAAGTACATTTATATGTAAATAGTTTCATTTCACCGTAGATAAAAATCAATAAGTCTGAAGAAAAGAACTAGAGCATGTATAATGTATAATTCGCGATAAAGACAGTCTACGTGCGTCTTTTCTAATATTACGAATTTGATAGAAATCGAAATGTCACGAAATAGTAGAGCCAAAAGCAGTGACGTTGACTGCCGTAACGATGTGCTCAGGTTTGAATGCCGGCGACGGCATGTATGTTTGTAAACGTATATTGTCTGTGCGGTAGAGGAACACTAAAAATACAAGCTCACAAAATTCAGTACACTCAAAATTGGGATGGCATTATACTTGTATGATCATTGGTGAAATTATGGTGTTCGTATTACTATTAATATTTGTACCTGTAGTTGAAAGCTATAGTAAGAAATTAATTTATAATTTTTTGCATGGACACATATGTATTTTTCCTGTGTGAGAAAAGTACACGCATTTGCATAAATTTTTAATTTAAAAAAATTTAATAAATAAAAGAATAATAAATTGCTATTATTTATTTTGAAGTTTTGACCCACTTGATGAATTTTCGTGATTTGCTTAAAATAAATATTTAATGGTTAATACAAAATTTAGAATTATTTAAAGCATATGTCAAAGTGAAAATTTTATATTTATTTCTTAATACGTTTGAATTACAAAATATAAGCGACAAAAATTTGTAGTGAATCCCATTCTTTAGATTTTAGACAGAGAATATCGGTAAGTATAAATTTGAATATTTTCCTATGCTCCATATTATTACCGTTTATATAAATTTTGATAACTATTTAGTAAATAAAATTAAAAATGTAAAAAATGTAGTTTTTTTTAAGCCTGTAGGGCGTTAGCCGAAAAGTATTATTAATTTCGTTTTGGCATTTTGCGTTAATTCACTTTTCAAACTGTTGCCTATTACAGCCCTATATTTCAAGAAGTTAAATAATGGAGAATCTGCATAAATAAACGTATGTTTCTGGCATTGAGATAAACAACGGTACCTAGAGTCATCAAATTTTGAATAACATAATCCTCGAGCGAATGTGGGATTAGGATTTTAAAGCCAAATAAGGATTTGAAATTCGAATAAGGATTTCAAAGCTAGCAATGGCAACGTTGTACAGAAAAAACATTTTTATCTCCAGCGCACGAGACTGTGTATCGGAAATTCTAAAGATATACTCATTTTGAAATTATTTTGCGATATTGCTGTTGAATTGAATTTTATGGTTCAATTGCGAAGAACATGATATTTAATAAATAAAGGTAACACACAAAGTGTTAAATAAACACCCCTTTAATCGTAATGTAAATCGCTTTTTTTCTGTTTTTTAATAAAAATCTCTAATTTTTTTAAAAGATAAAGAAAAAGAGAAAAAATAAAAGGGAAAAGAAATTCGACCCGTTATTGTTTTGAGACAGTGCATTCAGACCTCATGCAATGTTGAGCTTTGTTATATAAATTGGAATGTTTTCCTTGCATCGTTTTATCTAATTTTCGATTAAAATTTAGTCAATAAATTTAGTTAAAGAAATGTTTTGTTTAAAAAAGTTTATTTTTTTTATTAAAAGAAAGTCGGTCATTCAGTTCCTTCACATCGTGCATTCGGCGCGCAAGGAGTTTCAGTTGGAGACCATTTTTTTACATTACTTGAGATTAAATGCTGATGGTTATGAAAATAAACTAATAATTTCAAGAGCGATATTTAAATACACTGTTCTCAACCGAAGTCTCGAAACGAAATGAAGCGTTTCAAAATTTGAAACTTACACTGCGAAATTTTGGAATTTAAATACATATTTTATGTGATTCAGGGAGCCCCAAATAAAATACTTTTGTGCATTTACATGAGGTTATATTCATGACCTCGTTCAAAAGGCCGGTTTTGGCCTAAAATCTCCGTGTGTTTTTCATTTAATATTTTTAAAGGCCGCATTCTTAGATATCAAAGGAACCTTTTCTTTTCTTGAAATTTTGATTAAAAGTAGGGATATACCAGTTTTTCTGAGAGACGGCAAACCGGAAGTTACTATTTGTCACAGCGGAAATCCTCAAGTTTATAGTACAAATTAAAGATGCTGTTGTCAAAATTTTTTATGTCATTTTTTAATAGAATAATTGTAAGCATTTCGGCATGTCTGGAGAATCTGGCAAGTTATTTTTATTATTTATCTTTTCATTTTCGTTTAGCAATGTGAATAGTTATGTGTATATGTCATGTAACATTAATCTGAAACTCTAAATGCAATTTTTGATTAATTCCAGTTTTCATGATTTATCTTCAGAACAACCATGATAACGCCAAAACTTTCTTATAGAATCACCTGAAATTTTGCACATTAGTGAACATGATGCAAAGTAGGAGTTAAGACATTAATTAGCCTTACAAAATTAAAATCACATAATTTTCCTTCAGTAGTGTATGTGTTGTTACGTTCTATGGTTTCGCGGATTTGGAGTAACTGATGGTAATACTTATGAAGTATCAAAACTCCAGTAAACACTATTGCACACTACAGTTCCAAAGATACGTCGCAGTCGTTAAAAAATTACATGAAACACTCAACAACTCAGCCTTCAGGCTATCTGAGTATAACGATGCTTCACAGCAAAGCACTAAAGTATTGTTTCTGACTCAGTCGATCTCTCTTAAGCTAATCTCTTAACTCAAGACACACTACTACATAACTACTGAACAAGACGCTTCTACAGGCAGGGTATATATAGCTTTAACCTACCCGAGAGAATATTCTCTGTAAAAACCGCCAAGACTGTGTTCTAGAATATTCACGCTCCGTCTGCCGCAGTTTTGTTGTCAAATGTTACCAAATGGGTGATTCCTCGCCAAATTCCGCAACCCTAACGCTCGATTTTTGAGTAGTAAATATGTGAGATTAACATATTTGGCAATATATTACTAATGAATCAATATTTTTCAGTTATTCTACTTTACTGCATGCTCCTGGTTAGTACAACTCTGTGTGACCAAAGTACGATAAAGGCAAATATATGCAGATTGCAGGTGAAAATTGGGGGTTTGGGGCCTTTTCGTTATTAAGATTCAAAATTTATTGATATTTATCTTCAGTAAACAATATCAATATATGGAAAGAAAACATACTTTAGCAATTTAAAATACAAATTTGAATTTTTAAACAAGGATTACGTGACATATTAAAAAAACAAAAGACTTGCATTCTTCTTCAAATCTTTCTGTATTTTTTTCCTTATTCATCTCTCGCAGTGAACAGTGATCTGTTTTCGCTTAAAAAGGCATTAGAGAATTGTCAAGACTAGGCTTCGTGCAATGCAATCTAGGAAATCTAGCTAGGAAATCAGCGACAATCTAGGAAACGCATTTCCTAGTTGTTCCCTTTAGTAAATTTTCAGCAAATAAATTTTACTGTAGTTCCTGTTTAAAACTATGTTAAGTCAAAAAATATTACAGTTTGCTTATGAAAATTGTTGGAACTTGGAATATAGCAAGAAAGAAAGCATATGAAAATTGAGGCGTTTATTGACTGAAGGATTGTTATGAGCATGGCTGCCGGAAGAATGATTATGCGCAGGTTTCCAGACTTTGGCCCGTTCTGAAAATCTGACGATTTTCTGCTACTGTGGTTGCGTTAATATATAGGCACTTTATTACATTGTCCTGTCAGTAATGGTTTGTGCTTTCATTAATTTTGATCTAAAAATGTCAGTTTTTTGCATGAATTAAAAAAATAATGAATTTTTATCAATTCCGTACTGATTATAATTAAGTGTGAGTGCAATCCAATAAAAGATCTAATAATATCAATACCTACAAGAATATTTAGTTTATCACACGAGCCAGAAAAATGTCATTTCAGTTGAAAACTACTTGTATCATGCCATGAAGACGTACCGTGTTTACATTATTCTTTCCGCTTCGCCTTGAATGGTGAAAACATAAAGTTATCCGTTGTCGTAAAAATAATAGCTGTCAAAATAATAGCTTTATTATGCTCAAAAATAGTAATGTAAATGGATAGCCTCTACTCTAGAATTTCATTATCTGTTACAATAAAAATTCCAATTAGTAAGTTTCAGTTGAGTATCATCATAAAACAATTTTACTAAATATCAGTTTGGGGTTACCAGTCATAAATATGTCATTATGTTAATAAGAATTATTTCAAACCCGAGTCGCTATACAAAGATATCACAAATGCACATTTAAATATGTGGTTATCCGAAAACGATTAGAAACTACTGCAATATATACTGAAGTCTGATGGCAATGTTTTGTCCGCTGTTTTTGCTGCATACGTAAATTCATATTTTCAGCACATCGTGTTAATTTTCAGTCTGTGTCGTAGTACTTACTGATATTTATTTGAGGATGCTTGTTAATTTCTTGTCTTTCGTTTTTAAGGAGCAACGTTTTCTGTAGAATATATTTTCAGTAGGTAAACGCAATTTCACTCCTTCGCTGCAAAGATTGTGTGTGTTATCTGCTAAAACTTAGTAGCAGTATATTCAACAAAGTGTAAGGTTTAATTTTGCATAATTGTAAATCATATTTAATTTTATTGAATGTTCCTGTGATCCTATGCCTTTTGGTAACTTAGTATTAAAAATGACTATCATAATTTAACTTCTATAAAGGAAAACAATAAATAAATTATTAAAAATGGGTTAATTTACATTTAACCAATTTTCGAGATATTACATAAAAGTGTTCTTTGTTGAACGTACGCTGATGGTGCTAATTTTTACAAATGAATGAATTAGATTATTACTTTTATAATTATATGATTCAGATATATCACAAAAAATTAAAAATAAGTTGTGTTATTAATTAGATCATATTAATTATTTATAGTTTGATAATATACTCTAGGAATAACTACTAACCGTGAAAGATGCTTTCGGGGTGAGTTTGAAAACGTGGCTCATATACTTGCTGCTCAAGGGAAAAAAGCCATGAGTATTCCTGTGCAGTCACCCGGATCTTAACACGTGAGAACTACCAGCGTTTTATTACTCAGTCTTTGGTAGACCAACATGGTATTGAAAGACAAGTCACATATTACTAAAACATATGCTATATTTTTTTTAAATCGCTCAAATTATTACGCAATCTAAAGCTTAAATTAAAAATATGCATTAAAAGATATTATTAATAAAGATATTAAAATACGTGGAATGGGAACATGACTAGATATTTAAGGGGAACAGCAGTAGTCTGGCAAACGTTCAAGTCATGTGGATGCTAAAAGGTGTAATACAGTAAAGTGACACAACTAAACCTAACGTGAAACCTGGAAAGACTAATCGATAGGCATTTCTAATCTTAAAAATTTATTCATCTTAGACGTAAATGCAGATATTTGAGCCTTTTCTGAAAGAAAAAGTTAAATGTATTTGTTGACAAATAATATTTTGTAATTATTAAAATTTTAATCTAATTAGAATGGCTTTAATCCTACTTTAACAAGACTAAACGTTTTAGTGTTAAAGGCAAAAGGAATTTCCCATAAATAAGTTACGAAACATCGTATCTGTTTGAAGCACATCAAAAAAATTCGTATGTATATGAAATGATATTCACGAAGTAGTGCCAATTTAAGGCATAGGTTCTTTGGGAAAGAAACTCATTTTATAGCTTCTTTAGTTAGAAAAATGAAGTGAATCCAGAATAAAATGAATATCAAGCTGCTCAATAGAATCGCATTGAGAAAATGCGTTTAAATGTTTGCCAAGACATCACGAAATCTTTCTGCAGACGACGTTTCGAGATGCGTTTATCTCTTTCTTTTCACCGCTATCTTTAGGAACTGGAAAAGGTTTCTTTTCAGCTGTCTTTATCTGCTAGTTCAAAGAAATGTAATGTGTTCATAAAAGATGTGCATGAAGAAAATTATAATATATTTATAACAAAACTAATTCAGTCATCCTTATTCGTATTTTTCAAATATTCCGTGAAAAGTATGGAACTATCGGTAATTTAGAAAATTAAAATATTCAAATGCGAATTTATTAAATAAAGCACTAAAACTGATTCACTTAGCAAATGTGTAGTCTTAGACAGCAAACAAAATTTAAGCTCGTATGCAGATCATCTTGTTTACAGTTACCTATTAATGAATTTTTGAAGTTCAACATTCAGAATATCTTCTATAAACCAGTTTTTCTAAATCTTATAACCACGGGATTGTTATCATTAGAATGATAAAAATATAATTTATAAGCAGATATAATGTAAACGGTTTGTCAGAAAAGTTAAGATTCTTCGTTAGCGTCTATAAAGTTACAATTTTTCTACCTTTATTTAAAATACGAACTTGACAAATTATTAATCACTTCTACGAGAGAGAGTATTTTTGTCTTACCAGTAACTACTACTAAGCTAATCATTCCTAGAGAAAATCTTACGAGAAATTAGCTGGCTTAAACGAAATTAGCTATCATTTAGGTTGCACTTGAGTAAGGTTCTACTCAATTTCTCCCTTCAACTCCTGGAAATGAAGACTTAAACGAATTGTGAACAGGATATCTTTTCTAATGACGGACTCTGTAGCAGATTGCAGGTAATGGTTTGGAGACGATGGGAATTCAGATGACCCTATTCATTCCATTTTAGGAATGTTTCCTGTTAAGGCTTTTAAAGAAACAAAATCTCAGTGACATAAGAAATTAAAAAATGATGCACTTATTCAGTAAAATATTATTCGCTGTATATATACAGAGAGAGAGAGAAGATGTTTACACATTTTTATAATGCTTTTGCCATAGAATGTTTTTAAAAAATTCAATATTTTGGAATAACCTTTTCTGGAAACAGCTTATTATTTGAAATTAGAAATATTGTCTGCTACAGTTAAATGTATTCTTCTTTCAAAATGTCGCAAGCAAGCAATCTGTGGATTGAAGGACACGTTTTCGAGCTTTTCAAGGAGAAATAATTCCCATTCCATAATAAAAAATATATTAAATGCATGCTATTAAAATTAGAAGTGCAAAATAAGCAACATTATTAATCAGAAGCGGAAACAGTATCAGCCATTACGTCTATAAATAAAGAAGCCTCTAAAAGAATATCCGAAAAACATATACACTGTTGTTAATGTTTCTAAGGTTATAGCGTTGGGAACAAGAGAAAATTCGTGAAACAGAAATCAGTCTTAGTCCTTATATATATTTCTAGCAATAATAAATATAATAATAAACCAAGATTTAGGCCTTTAAAAACTAAAAACCATAACGTTCACCACCTTTTGCCTAGGCATGTGGCTCATTGTGGAACGATTTGTAGAACTCCGCATGAAAACTATTTAATACGAGATAAAGGGAACTATATTATGATCCTTGATAAAGCATGGGTTTACCTAAATGACTGAAATAAAAAAAGCTCCATTCTTTGTCAAAAATTAAAGAAAAATGCACAAATCATGTTCCGTCAAACGAAAATAGTTTCAGTAAGGGGTTTATTATTGTCGCAGGATTCTTTTTCAGTGAGAAATTAAAAATGAGAATGTAGAGACATTAGGTTATTTTGATGCTGGGACGTGAAAATCAGTAATACCGTGAAAAAGGAACCTCGGACCTCTCAAATATGCTCCGAGTGTGCTGACCATTACACCACAAAGGCCTGCTAAGAAAGCGGGAGAAATGCCTTATATACTCCCCCTTTTGAAGGGCGACTGAGGATTTGGGGACCCAATCGCCAGATCCTGAGGGTGGAGAATCATCATCCACCACCTTTTTTAATTCGGGCGCCACTGTGGAGACATTAGCCCTTTTTGAAGCAGAAAACATGGAAAATGAGAAATGCCCTCTCCGGGACTCGAACTTTGGACTTTTCGAATACGCACCGAGTCTGCTGATCATTACGCCACGGAGGCATGCTAAGATTGCGGGAGAAGTACCTTATAAGAAAAGTGATTAAAAAGTATTAAAGTCAACTCAACATAATATCAAGAAAATGTTTCACGTCCGATATTTGCTAGAGAAATTTCATTTTTTTATACCTGTGACTTTTAAACTGTAAAACGTCATCAAGACAAAACAACAAGCCATACTTCGAAAAGTACACCTGCGCTCCTTAAAAAAAATGAAGGCAGGATAGAGGAACCGCATACATAAATTTTCAACTTATTCCTGTTAAGTCTACTACTTTATTGGAGTTTACTGATAACTATTTTACCTGTAGTCGTTCTAAAAGAGCTCTAAGCGCAAAGGCACCATAACTGATAGATTCTGGAAAGCAGTGAAAGAGGAATGGTTAATATCTTTTATGAAAAGCCCTTCTATCACAGAAATAACGACGCAAACATGTAGTCAAGAAATAGGCTATCAGGCCGAATTTTTAAATAAAGGCTTTTGGCATTTTTAAACGTACCTCCCAGACAGTATAGTGGTTAGGGGAACCCACTGCGATACAGAAGGGACCAGGTTTGAATCCCGGAGAAAAGGCATGAGTCTAATTATCCGGCCATTCATAAAAAGAAATAGTGACCCACCTATTAATTGCTTTCGCAATACAGGTGCCGTCACTTTCGGCCTTAGTAGTGGCCAAGTCGGCTAAATGCTTGCAAAAGCAAAAAGTAATTCCACGCACAATTTTTAAACTCTTCTCTTTTATTTGTTTTGAAAATACTTCTTTCATGACAAAATTATTATATTGGCCTTCCAAAACTTAATTTAGATTTTGCGATGTGAATGCCTTAAACTTAAATCGCGCTTGAATTTCGTCTTAAATTTTGCAGTGACAAATAATTTTTCTGTCAGATTTTTAGAACAGAAACAATACTAAATAAAAATAGAATTCCAGCTATGTGTTGTAACGATAGAATGAAAAGTATTTATAAGTGACTTTTTTATCTGAAATAACATGTAAATAAATGGTAATTGCAATAAGGGAACATAAATAGCAGAACGTTAAGTAAAAATAGTGAAAGTAGGAAAATTATTTAAAGAAATATTACAAAAAGAGAAAAAAAGGCCCTGGAATCATTCACTTTATAATTCTCTTAATACGTTAATTATATATAATTAAGGCAATTATTATAATTCTCTTAATTAAAGTAGCACAACTGTCAGTTTTTATCTCGTTCTTTTAACTTTGTAATCATAACAAATGTAATCCACAACCCCGTAAAGTATAAATTTGGCAGTTCTTTTTGTATTGGCTCAGTATCTTGAACTTATTGTGCAGAGTACTTTTATAATTATTTCATATATTATGGTGGATAAGTGCAATATTTGATATTATCTGATGGAAATAAAATTTTGCAGACGGATATTATGCTAAACTATCATACGTAAATGTATATGCTTTTAGCTGTAAACTTTCTCTTTAGTTAGCCATAAATAGGACTTGACATGTAATCCGAGTTTGAGAAATTACAGATCTTTCTCGATTAAAAGATTTGTAAGGTAATTCAGGATCAGCTGTCGTGTAGACGTTAGTGAAATGACCTCTATAGCTGCAATGTGGAGTTGCTATGTGTCTAGTGGCAGTGTGTGCAGGTTCAATGGCTTATCGATATGCTGTAAATAAGTGCTAAGGTACATAACATGAGAAAAATACTACATCTAGTTCGATAGTTTTTAAATTTGTTTTAGCCTAAATGGTTTTGAACTTTGATAAAATTAGATTATGTTTCATGTAGATGGTTCTGAGTGCTTACGTTAGCTTTGATTCGCAGTCAAAATTGCTTAGAATGGTTCTTCTTGCACTGATGTTACTTGTTTGAGATGGATCCATTATCTGTCCAACATGTGCTATTTTAAAAACGATATATGCTTGATAAAAACAAGTTGAATGATAAAGCTTTAGATATGTGTCGTTGAGATTATAAAGAAATAGTCATACGCGCCAGATTTCAATATCTATCACCTTTTTTAATATTAATAATTCCAAAGGGCATTCATTCATGACAGCTGCATTAATCTTTCTAAGTTCTTTTTATCAGGACACGACACTAGTAGTTCCTTCAAGTTTAGGTTACTACCCACTAGAAGAGCATGTTGCTTGTGGGTTACATGGTTTTCTTACGTCTAAAATGAATACGAACATGTCGTCCTCAGAAAGCTCTCCATAAATGCATTCTTTGGAAAGAGGGTGAATCTGGAGAGGTTTTCATAACAAATAGAATAAAACGTTTAATAGTTAAATGCACAATGACACATTTACCCAAGTGTTCGAAACTAGCTAGAGATATAAGAAAAATTTCAAGATATTGGATTGATATCCTAGACCATTTTATACAATAGATTACATACGTTAGGCGCGTAGTGAGAATTAGCAGTTTTCAGAAGAGTAATTGAATTTAAGTGGCTGAAAATCACTGCTGGTGAAGTTGACATTATGCAAATATCTCATGTTACAGCGAGTTAGATTTGAATGTCCAAACATAAGCGAAATAGACAGTCGGTTGGTACGCCAGCATTTTGAATTGTTTTGTCCAGGTCAGTTTAAATGATGATACAAAGTGTTTACATCTTTCGAATGGTAACTATTGATGATATTCGTGTTTTTATGGATAGAAAATAATAACAGATAGTTAGCGCTGGTTAGCTTTTGGACACATTGAAGCAGGACGGTCAACAAATATGTTTCTGTTTCCTTTAATCTTGATCATTCGGTCATTTCTCGAACGTGGAAACAATTATAAACAAATCAAAATCTTCTCTGAAGTGCCCAGCGCGTGTTTAGTCGATCAAGGATTACTATCAGCTCTGAAAATCGGTATCTTCTATAGTACCCAAGCGGAATCGATAAATGTTACATCCACGGATGCAGCATGACTTGGTAAGGCATTATACTTTCGAAGCCTTCATAAGATGAGTTTGTATGCCTCACGGCCTAATCTATAATGGCAAGTGGTGTTGCTAGACTCAGACTAGATTGGCACAATATACGTCACACGTACGAGTCCAGATAAGCCTTGGAATCAGATGATAAGCGTCTAAGAATGTGGAGAGAACACGATACGCGGAATCCTGCACAGAACGACATCGAATATTAAGCATTAAGAGATATTATCAGTCAAAGAGATTCAATGAGCATTTAGCATTAGGTGTGGGATGAAATTTCAAAGGGATATTTCGCTTTAAAGACGGTTTTGTGGCGGCTGCGAGTTACAGGGATGAAGCTCTACACAACATTGTGAAAAATCTACGTGGAAGCAGCTGGTCTTGAATTCCCTCTCTATGGATGACAATGTCCTCTCTGTAGAGCTAACATCTTTAACGAGTAGCTAGATCCAAAGAGCATTTTTCCTATGGAGTAACCGCCGTATTGCCCCGATCTTAATTCGACTGAAATCTATGAGATGTTTCCGGACGTGCTCTCAGCACGTTTATCTTCTCTAGCCAGTCTAAGGTAATTGGAAACTCTCCTAATGCAGGAATAGATCTGCAATGGTCACTGAAAGCATGGGGAATTGATGTAGAATTAAGGTCCGTGATGGTCTTTAAACAGCAGTCTGTTAATGCCCTAAACGTGATGTCATCATATAATTAAAAACAAAATTTTAATAATGTTTTAACCCCATATACAACATAAAACTTCTTTCATTTATATACGCATTTGCTTCCTTCGTGTGCAATTTGGTGTTAATCAAGGCTTTACGTTTCCATTTTTTTTAATCAGGGTTGCGTGCTTAAATTTTGGAGACTAGATTTCTTACATATGTTTCAGTCGATTCTACATTGGAAAACGAGATATATTGCTACCGTGAATGCGACTTGCGAGAACTCATATGTGTCTGTCTAATTCATTAAAATGTGTTTGAAATAATTTAAGCACCAAATGCAAAAGGAAACATTTAAAATTGACTGGTATTTATTTTGATATGATATTAGCTTTTCGGTATTTTGTCGATAATTAAATCAATTTCGACGTGTAGTTATAAAGTTGC
The DNA here is from genome assembly GCA_000611955.2 of Stegodyphus mimosarum. Taxonomy (NCBI): domain Eukaryota; kingdom Metazoa; phylum Arthropoda; class Arachnida; order Araneae; family Eresidae; genus Stegodyphus; species Stegodyphus mimosarum. Next base: position 144,682 of record KK112559.1, on the reverse strand, counting down.
GATGTATCGGTATTGGTTCGTCGGTATGTGGGAAAATTTGCGTATGTAAGTAATACATTGTGAAAAGTCTAATTTAAATTTTTGGTATGTGTAAGAATATGCTTTCTACAAATATACAATAAAGACAAATGTTACAAATTTGAATACATAGTTATATGTTATATTTTAAGATTTATTTATTTATCCAGTAATTTTATAATATTTCTTTCCGATACTTTCGATCTTTATTAGAATGAAAATTAGGCAGTTAAAGTTTAAGAAGCAGTTAACAGTTAAGAAATAGATTTTAGCAATATTTCGAGAGAGTGGAATGGCAAACCCATTTTAGCTATTTTTCCTGCACATCAAAAATTTATTCATGCCATGGTGTGTAAGGTTTTAGTTAAACTAACAAAGTTTTATTATAATTTGCCTTTTACTATCTGTTCTCATTTCAACTTCGCGTTAGAATAAGTGCGCGTTTCAGGTTTATGCTAATTTGAAGTGGAGCCAAGTTCTACTTAAGCGAGAGGTAGGAACCTCTCAGTGTGAGAGAGCTTTTAGTCTCAGACAACTGTTACTCTATTCGACGTCCGCCTGACCAGCTAGTATTTAAATTCTAAGCCGTAGCGCTGTTACGCTATTACTTATTGAAGTAATACTAAGTGCGTTAGTATTAGTTAAATCTTGCTACGCACCATTTAGCATAGAGGCGAACCTCGCGTTCATAGCTCTGTGAGCAACGACGACTTAATTTCTAATTAGTTTTTGTTTAAATAATTTAGTTGTTCAGTTTAGACCCAAGTGCGGTCATTATTTTCTGTATCCCTCCCGAGTTGGGAAGTGGCTGTAAATAATTGTGGTTTAATAAAAGAGGATTTTAAATCCCTCTGAAGTGCAGATCTTCTACCACTTAACCACAGTTTTCTACCACAGAACATAGCTGCATTCAGCTCCCTGTTCAAGATCAGGACTTAATGATTTACACGAAGATGTTCGCCAAGAATATGCACCATACATGCAGTCCTGACAGGTGAAACAATGTTTTGTAGGAAGTTAGAGATAAATATTGCTTTGTTATAGGAATTACTATTAGCTGGAGGAAAGCAAGTTGGAGCCGAAGCTTCATAAGCGAAACCGTAAGTGCATTTTATCACTTTAATATTTTGTGTCAATCTGAACCCTCAAGTAGCTGCCGTCAATTCCTGTTTGTTAACTTTGAGCCTTATTTCTAAAAGACTACAGAAATTTATATAAGCCCTTAGACATTTTATTTCAGAGCATGTAATGTGAAAAATGTGAAATGTCCTGGCTCGAATTCTGGACCTTCCGATTTTTAGCCAGACGTGCTTCCCAGTTGCATCTAAAGGCATACGATAAGGAAGGAGAAAAACAGTATGTATTAGCAAATAAATATTTGATTTAATCTTAGTGCAAAGTTCAGTTTATAAATTATTTATTCTTCAGTGACGCTAATCTGTCTATGGAATGTAAGATTAAGCAAGCAAGGAAACTTTAACATGAAACTTACACTGAAAGTGGTGAGCCGAATTAAAAAGAAGCTACATAAGTATGAGAATATTGGTGTTAAGATATTAAGTTGCTTTTAGGTGAAGTTTATTAACATTACTGAAATTTGGTTATCATTCAACGTTTTGCAGATACGAAAATACAACTTTAAAAATCGCCTAAAATTCCATTTCTTTAGAGCATAAAATTCAGAAAATATTAAAATAGTATATTTGAGGATCAAGGGTCCACAAAAAAGCTCTTATTAAATATAAGGATTTTATACTTGTTAAAATGCACTCATTTATATGATTAATGTTTGCAGTTTTATGTATTATAAAAGCGGGAAAATATAAAAGCAAGTTTCGGAAATATGTGCTCACTGGCTGCGAAGAAATCACCCAGCTTCTAGGAATAATACGACTTCTTAAAGTGCAACAGGAGTTCTGTCAACAGGCCAATTCATTTTATTAAGAAGTAAGTTTCTGAAAGTAGTTTTAATAACGTCTGAGAAAGCATTCTCATGTTGCATAGCATAACCCTTTATTAATTGAGCTCTAATGTTGACTTTTTAGAGGTGAGACGGCATGTTATTTGGCACTATTGGGATTTTTATGAACAAATTATGCGAAATGAAAAGCGACATTATCATGTTTGATCATATAATGTTATAGTTGGACTTTTAATACAAAGTTTTGTAATTGCTTTATGTGAAGTGAGAAAATGAAAGCTCTCAGCAATCTGCCCATCGAATCTCTGGAAATAAATTTGTTAATATCTAGACGAACAGAAGAAGAATAAATTACGTTTGAACATAATCCTCTTTGACTCCGTTATAGGGGGAATGTCAACATTTCTTTAGTGACTACAGGTGCAAATAAAACAGCTAAATTTCTTGGAGGCATTTCATATCCATTAAATCTTTTCGTTTTAATTTATATTCCAAATAATAACAATTACCTAGCTTTTAGGTAATTGGATTCTTCATCTATTTCGTGTTCAGATTTACATGAATATTCATTTTGTTTTCTGTTACGTAAGGCGTTTTTATTCATAGACAGAATCTTATCAAAATTCCTTTCTTTCCCTTTTTATAATTTGGCGTGTGATTCTGAAATCTCATCTTCTAACTCGCGTATAAAGAGTGTCGTACAGTTCTAGTTTTGAAACTAATTTCATATGTTTTACTTACATTACATTGATTCTTGTAGCTAACTGCGTTCTCTTTTGAATTTACAGTAAATATGTTTTAGGAGTTATTCATTAATGAAATTTCATATATGAATCTGACTAAAGTAAACTATCCTTACATTCTGTAGTACTTTCTGCCAATATGAACATATATTACTTTTTACAGAAACCTACCTGCCTCGTTTTCAATCGGAAGCACAATGCATCTGATGAATGTTCTTATGTATTCTTAGCATGCAGTTCTTTATTTTATTCATGCAGGTCGCCAGATGCTTTATTTGCATAGAAATATAACTGATGGCATGGCAGAGTGTGTTACGAAATTATATGCATATATTCGCAATATATCTTAAAAGTGACATGCTTTTTGCGAATTTTAAAATTTATGATTTTGTTACATATGTATGATAGAATCAGGAAGAAAGAGAAAGATTACAATGTAGTTCATGGTTAATTCTCTGGTTACGTAATGTTTTGCACTTAGCAACTTCAGTCATGAATTAAGTCAAGCCTTGGTGTTACAAATTTTATAAATCAAATGTCAGCTTATTGCTGATGAACTTCAAGGTCTTCATGTGATTTATATGCGTTGTTTAAGAGTTTCATACAATCAAATATAAATAAAATGAGTAATAAAAAAAATTACACTATTAAAAAGTCAAAATTGTCAGTTATTGAAATTGACTGATGAAATGTGGTTTCTGATACCAATGCTTAGTTAAGATGGAATTGGAAATGATGAAGAAATTTATGTAAGTGCCAATATAGTCACAAAAGCAAATGATGACACAACAAATGCTATTGCTTTTGAAGTAAATATAGTTTTCCAAAAATGGTCTTCGAGAGAAATAGATTTGAAATTAAGGTAGAATGTTTATAAGGTATTTCTCCCGCCTCCTTAGCATGCCTTCGGGGCGTAAAGGTCAGCACGCTCGGCGGGTATTCAAGAGGTGCATGGTTCGAGTCCCTACGAGGGCATTTCTCATTCTTCCCATCTCCTACTATGAAATAACGTCTCTACATGTTCAAACAAATAAAAGGTGTTCAAGCAGGCAGAAGTGCTATCAGAAATGCAGGCAAAATATGAAGTGTAGGAATCTAAAATAAAATTGTTATTGGACTTGTTCCAGGACCGTCAGAACAAAATTAAACATCAAAGAATACGAGGTACATTATGGAAAAATGAGAAGATGAATGATGGGAAACCACTTGAACTTGGAAGGTCTACTTGATGAGATACTAGTCACAGAAAATTCTTACTATTGATAAAAACTTAAGCACCTGAAATTTATTTATAGATCTGTTATGTAATACATTCTTAGCTACTTCAGTTGTTGAATTAAAATATCTTAATTGTAATGATTTATCTTAATTCTGTTATCAGACTTAAAGGTTATTAATTTGTTTTTATTTTGTAGTTGATCTTAAATTTATTTGCCTTGTTGAAAAGTAATTGTTGTCATTTAATTTATTTTGGCAGTTTTGGTTAACTCTGATTTAAGTTGCTTGAGTAATTAATTTTTCTTTTTCCTTAAGGTAGTTTGGTTAACTATTTAAATTTTTTGTTTAGTTAATACTTATTCTTAACTTGTTTGCTTAATGATTAATTTCTTGTTAAGTTGACCCTTAAGGTCAATTTTTTAAAAGCACTTTTAAAGTTTTTGCCTTACACAAATTGGTGTTAAAGTTTAATTAAATTTTGTTAATGTACCCCCTTTTCTGTTAAGTTGGGATCCATATTTTCTGACTATGGTGGTCGTGTTTGGTGTTGTAGAAAACATAAAAATTTTTTCTATGTGATTATTATATTTTAATTGAAGTAATTCCCTTCGGTCTTGTATTAAATTAGTATTTAAAAACAAATCCTTAATTCTTTTCGAAAAACTTTTTACGTTGCCTTTTGAGAAATCAAGATTTATAACTTTGTTGTGACGTTCGCTCGTCCTGCCAGACAGTGGTCTGGGAAATATCTTTCATTAAGTGAGAAATCTGCACCCTGCTGGATCAGCTTGTTTTGTATGCAGCTACGCAACGCCAAGGTTGAGGGGTCGGGATGATTCGTTTCCTTGCAGACGTTCACCATGCTAAAATGGGAGCCTGGTCGAGACAAGCTCCTGCTGACAGGTTGATGACCTTGGAGGATCGGCGATTACTCGCCTACATACAGCATCCCAACTCCCTTGCTTGACCTTCCAGTTTGGATTCTTTCCCCAGGGTTGCCATGCCCTTGGCTTGTTTTGTACCATCTCGGATCGCCAAACGAGTGATTGGCGGAAGTAAGAAAAAGGTGCAGCGATCTACGAGAGGGGGAGACGTTTGGCAGATGAGAGAAGGAAAATTTTTCGGAAGGTGGTCACGAGTCCAGAAAGCAGTCGCTCGTCCCAAGTAGCCGTCTACGTGAACCGTGAAAAAAATGTTTGAAGAAATGGAGGAGAGAAAGCCACCTATGGAGGGCGACGCAGTGAGGACGAAACCCAATAGAAATGGAGGAGAGAAATCCACCCATGGAGGGCGACGCAGTGAGGACGAAACCCCGATAGACAAAGGGAGAATGCCTTCCAAATTTATCGATAACTAACTTGTTTTTTTCTCTATTTCCCACAGATTCAATATGGCTGAAAGTGCCTTCCTTGCCCTCTGTTAAGTGGCAGCATATATCTTCATGTACGCTGTTACGTAATTTTTGGCTTCTTGTTGAATAACGGTATGAAAAATTTTATTTTACTTTGAACAACACCTCCACCACCAAATGTATCTTTTGTACTAAATCTGTTTACCTTTAATAAATCATATATTTAATTTAACTTAACTTTCTGTTTACCCTTAATAAATGAAAAATTTAATTTAACTTACCTTGTAATGTTTCACTTATAACTTAGAACACTGGACCTAATAGATTAATTAAAACTTGAACGGGTTGTTATATTATATTAAATTTAAACACAACGCAATGTTAATTCCTTCTGTTGGAGTATTATCTGGTACTATTTACTGTTTTATTTGAACACACAAGTTTTATCGTCTAAATGTTGTTTTATCATGTCTGTCACAAACTTTTACACCCATGCAGTATTTGTTATAGTCATGTGATTTAGAATTCTTATTCATATTCTTGACTTTCATGTGTTATTAAAGCTAAAAAACTTAATCTAGTAAAAAAACTCCAACAGATCTTCCTTTCTTATTTGTATTTCCTATAATACAAATGATAATAGTAAGCGATGAATTATCACAGAATTCTTGTTGTTTCCAAACAGCAACAAGCAACAAATAACTCATTAAACATACTATATCAAGAAATACATTTTTAAATACTTTCTCCAGCCTCTGACAGGCCTTTTGAGAGCATGTATTTTTGTAGAGCTGAAATAAAAAGTCATGAAAGTCATGCAATGAAGTGTTTAATACTCGCTACCGTCTATATGATCTTCTCGCAGTATTAGGATTTTATATTTTGGAGAATAATATATAGTAACCTTGCTAGAATTCGAGCTGTGAATCTCCCTATTTATAGTCGACAATGCTTTCGAATACGCTTCCAAGGCACGGCATAATGATGGAAAAAATGCTTTACATTCTCCCCCTCCCAGTTAAAGAAAGATTTGACAGAAGGGGCCCATTTGCCAAATTCAAGTGATCATAAATAATTCTCTATTACTTTTGAGCCGCTGTAAAGATCATTAGGCATTTCATTTTGAGTAGAAAATGTGAAAATGTACAATATCCTTGCCGAGATTCGAATTCTAGTTCTCCCGATTGCCAGTCAGACATGCTTCCAATTATACCCCAAAGGCACGCGGTTAGGAGGGAGAACATATCTTACTATCTGAGCACGTAGATAATCATGTCTACTAAACGTTTGCACTGATAATAATATTTGCATTAATGACTATCATTTACATATATATCAAGTGTAAATTTCATACAACAGTTAACAATTACTTTTTTCCGTCTTTAAGCAGTTTTTAATCAGAGTACTAAGGAAAGTTGAAAAAAAAACCTATTTTCTGAAAATATCAGGTTTTATTCAAAACCTAAAGAGATAATTTCATCATTCGTATTATCGCACAATGAAAGTTGAAGTTTGAAGCGCCCTGAAAATTATCTGCTAAACACAAGATATTGTAAAAGCTCTTTTCATGCAAAACTGATTGACGCTTTCCTGCAGTTATACCAGCTTTGCTAAGTTAGTAAATATACAGGCAATCTTAAGTCTCGTTGCTGAGTTTCCAAGTAGTAGTAGCAGCGAAAGTAGTTCTACATAGGAACATAGTTTACCAAAACGAAAAAAATTAAAGACATAGAATACCTGAATAATTATTGCTACACTAATGAAGTATTCTTTTGAGAAAGAAGAAAAGGAATTTCATTATATTATCCCATAAATAATTCAACTTATTTTCTTCATACATCTTTTATTTTTCAAAATTGAACTTTACAAATTTCTTTTTTTTTTTAATGTACTATCATTCATACTCGTCTATTTCTTAATGGTTGTAATGAGATTTTATTCCACTAGGATTTGTAGGAAAAGCGCTCATCTTTCTCTACAAATCTTCGAGGAACAGGCTATAATTTTCGGCTCGGGATCACCGTGGACGCTGGCTTGCGCTTATTGTCCCGTCCCCATATACAACATTCGTAATTATTAGTTACTTAACTGAACCATGAAGCAGAATGTGTCGAATATGCTTCTTGTAATTTAAACTTAACTTTTAAAAACAACTGTTAAAATCGAACTGCAATCTACAAATAAGGAATTGAGAATAGCAACAAGGTAAAAGCAATATTTGCTTTTGCAGTAGGTTGATACAAGGATTCATCCCATTCCCCCTCTCCCCTAACTTTTATTTCTACTGATAAAACATCATCGGTTTAGGGATGCACCAATATACAGTTGTTAAGGAAAGACAAGTCAAATTACAATATATGAGGTAAAATAATGAAACATGTCCGTATGCAAATTTTAATTTCCTTGAATATTCATCACGTTATAAAAAAATTTAAAGAATATGACGCCCGCCGGCAAATGTAGCAGCAAGTGAAGGTTTTACGCAAGAGATTTAACATTTTTTCACGTGCGCTACAGCGACTAATTTTTTATGCATGGAAGCCATTTATTCAACTATTGAATGAGCAAGGAATACGAAAACAAATCGAAAGATTCTACGACTTCTCTTTTGCATTAAGTAGCAAATTTTAAATTTCCATCGATAACTAAATTTCTTTGAGCCTTATTTAATGTAGTGAATGCCTGGGACATACATGTCCAAGCCCTCGCTGAAATTTCGGTATTTCTTCCCGACATCAATTATCATTTTATAGTATTATTAAAAAGAATGAAAACGGGGGGAAAATTACAGATGTTAGCAGGAAGTTCAACAGCTCGATGTCTACAAGAGGCAAATACATTGCGCTATCAGCAAGAAGAAAGACGTGCACCACAGCTTTTATCACTTTGTAGAGTCATTAGGGATTTTTTGACAGCAGGAGAGATGATAAATGAGCAATGCCCTTGCCGGGACTCGAACCACGGATCTCTCGAATACGCGCCGAGGGTACTGTTACTACAGTACGAAGGTATGCGAAGAAGGCGGGAGAAGTACCTTATACCCTCTCCCTTTTAAAGGGCGATTGGGAATTAGGGGACCAAATCGCGAAATCCCGGTGGTGAAGAATCATCATCTACCACCATTTTAGTTCAGGTGCCACTTGCAAATACATTAGGCATTTTTTTAAAAGCAGGAAATTGAAGAAATGTGCCATGCCCTCGCCGGAACTCGAATCACTGACTTCTCGAATATGCGCCGAGCGTGATGACCACTACACCATGAAGGTATGCGAAGAACGCGGGAGAAGTACCTTACAACTTAAGTGGCCTTCTACATTCTATGTTTCAGGATAAGCTTCTTCATAAAATGGAAATATGTTTTAATTGATTTGTTAAACCACTGTAAATAGGTACACCTTCTGAGTTTATTTTAAAACAGAACGAAATAACCATAATTAGTTTACTATGAGTAAACTTTACAGGACTAATTTTGAAATAAGTTTGTTTCGCTCTCAATGCCACAGTTGTTACTGCTAATGATTGCCCTCTTTCGATTGCAGTAAATTATTCCGCGGTATTATGCGCTTAACATGACAGTTCGGAGTGTTAAGTGCAATTGTCATAACATGGTATCTATACGTAATTTCGTATTTATTAATGTTTGCCGTGAATTAGTTAAATAAAAGCTTTGTTTTGTAGGTTTTACCAAATTTTTGTATTTTAAATAAGCAGAATTACACGAAACATATGTTTGACGGAAATAATGAAGAATACGAGTTTTAAAATAAATATTTGCGGAAACTCTAACTTTGCTTGCTGATATTAAAAATTTAAAGTTTCACTGTTAGTGATTTACAAATGCGGTTAAACATTTTAATATGATTTACAGGTTTTACATTGCAGGGAAGATGTATGGCATTCTTTACCGTCATGATTTAAGGCATAGCTAAAATATTAAGTATTTTGTAAGTCGGAAATAAGGGAATACTACTCATACAAAGATATAATCAAAATAATATTTATTTATTTTTCCAGGTTGTACTTTGCCTTACTATTTCGATAATTTGCAAATAAATCTTATCTTTCAAAATAAATCTTCATCTTTGAAAGGTACTATCAGTTGACGTATACAGATAGATTTGAAAGAGTCTAAAACAAAATAATTTGGTATAATTTGATGAGATATTTTAATCATGAAAATTTATAATATAATAAACAGGAATTATACGGATATTACATTACAGAAGCCAAAATTCGGAGAAGTAGAAAGAAGCACAAAAACACACGACTACTCTTATGTAATAAATATGAAACAGTAAATTTAAAAAAGGATGGAAATATATTTTTAAAAAGAAAATAAGTAGACTCTGCAGTCTATATGTCTGAACAGTCTTTTTTGAATTTCACTAATACTGCGAATTCTTTCCCACTAGTTGGAACATATCAAAATGGTGTCAAGAAGTGCAGTATATACTTAAGTGTTTACTAAAACAAATCCAAATAAATACTTAAGTGTCGCAAGCTTTAATTTAATTAATACCTTATTTTAACTGTAAATATTTTCTACACTTCTACTGTTTCGTATACTCTATCAGAAAATACAAATTAAGTTAGCTTAAATAACACGTAAGAATTTAGGTTAAAAGTGACACCTAAGTCCTACTGAGCTGTTGTCCTTGTTGCTGGAAAGTTTGTAGTTCACTTACAATTATGCGAGTTAGCAGAGGCTTTAATATCTGACTTTTAAATAATTTCGCTATTATTGTATCATAAATTCACAAACAAGGGAACCTAAATTTTATGTTGCTCCTAGTTGTGTTTTCAAGCTGAGGTTCGGAAATATATTTTAGCTGCTTTTATATTTTTTGTAAGTTTGTGTTGTAGGTTTATAAATCCAAAGCAAGGAATATCAGTACGTAAGTCTATTACGGTTATTCAATGTTTAATTTAAATGTAATTCAAGTGTACCTTTATAATGTTAAGTAAAATCTTTAGGAACGCTTTGAAATTCTATTTACTGAAACAGTATGAAAAGTTTCAAAATAATGTAAATGAACACTCTGCAAGCTTTATTTAAGTGCCTCGTATTATGTAGTCAATAGTAATGTACTCAGTAACTTCAAGAGCAAATTCTCTAAGTGATTTCCAGCATCACCTTCCTTTGTTTTGAATATGAAGAGTGGGAAATGGGAAATTACAACAGCGTTATCTTTTGGAAATTTTTTCAAACCGCCTGTCAGATCTCATTGGTATGAGCGAAAGATATGAAGTTTGATAAAAAATTAAACATTGGTTAATATAATCATGATCAGTATTTGTTTCTCAAATGGCGTAGTTCAAAATCCTACACAAAAAAAAATAATCACTTATTTTCAAATTGAATACTTTTTCTTATCTAAAATCTGACTGTGAAAGGATGAAAACGGGTTATGGATCTGAAATTTTCTTCCGATATTAAAATGATTTTTCATTGAAAAAACACTGTCTTGAAATGAAAAAATAACGAGGCAAATAATAAAGAAAGTGAGCATTGAATTATGAAACATCATCAAAAATATTCCGCTAAAATCCTTTTTTCCGAGGATTATATTTAATAACATTTGCTTTAAATAAAATTTCCATAAGCTATTTAATATAAATTCTAAAAGAATTTATTCTTTCCGGGATTCACGAAGGAATAAACCCATTTACCTCAACAGAGCTTTTAGGATTTAAAAGGACCTTTATGGGAATAATGAATGTATTGTTACTATTATTATGTTTACAACGAATATTTTCATGGGAGATTTGCATTTACATGATAAAAAGAGTTCCCAAAGAAGAAATTCAGAAATACAAAGCACTGAATTATGCTCACGAAAACGTTAGTTAGTAATGTGATCGATGTCTTTGCAACTTCTTAGAAGGAAAGTTCTGAAACCATAAAATCCTAGCATTGCAGAATAACGCTTTTTCACCCTTCTTACAAATCCTTTTGATTTAAAGTTGTCGTAAATTTTACCCATCAATTCAGATTTTAAGCATAAGAAAAAAATATTTAATACAGCTAGAGGCGTTGTTTATTTTTACTTCTTCTTTTGAAAGCTCTTTTCTGCCATTGCCTGTTTTCTTAAGGATAAGTTGTTTCAGGCCAAACTGTAATTGCAAAAAAAGTGCACTTTGGTAAGAATTCGGTCTTTATGGATTCTGCCTGATCTTCACATACAGCCATTTGACTATTCTTATATTTCCGAATTATATATTATTGGTCTCAAAATGTCTTTTTAGACTAAAGATGCATACATTAACTGTTATCATGTAGCTTAATAAAATTTCAGAATAGAAATATTTGGGTTATTTTAGGGATACAATACGACTACCTCAACAGACTATTAACATACGTTAAAATGAGCATGATGTAAGTATATTATGTCATTTATTGTTCTAAGTGATTACAGTGTTACCAATGAAACACCTGAGCGAAAATGGCACTTGTTACAAAGTCAAAATTTTACAGGAGTAAGGAATGTATAAAAATACTTTTTGTGGACATGTGGTACTAAACGAGATTAATTCAATTATTACTCTAACTTCTGCTTTAATTGTTTACTCTATGAAACTGCACACATATTATTGTATACGGGAGGGAAAATGGAAAAAACTATTACACCATTTCTAGTGATCTTAACGTAAAAATAATGAATGAATCTGTGGGGAAATTTCTTTGGGTATGAAATGCACAGATAGTGAAACCATTTTGAGGAGAAAGTCTTGCAGAGTCATTAGGATATTTTGAAGGGTAAGACGAGAAAAATATGCAGTGCCCTCTTTCGAATATGCGCCGAGTGTACTACTGTTACAATAGGAAGGCGTACTGGTAGGAGAAAGAAATACTCTCCCTTTTAAAGAGCGATTGGGGATTAAGGGATCCAGATGCCAAATCCTCGTGAATTAGCTACGTCACTCGTTCAGTTAGAGCCCCAATTAGAATCCTTAGGTTATTTTGAAAATGGAGACGTGAAAACGGTGAAGTACCCTCACCGGGACTCGAACCCTGGATCTCTCAAATACGCGTCGAGTGTGCTACCATTACACCATTACACCAAGAAGGCATACTGGAAGGAAAGGGAAACTACCTTATAGTTTAAGTCCATCTTTACTTGTAAATATTTTCTGACTGAAATCGCATCACTATGACGTTGTAGTAAAACGTAGGTATGAAATTTGTGGTCTTCTGTAATGTTACCTGCCTCTTGAAAAGTTTTTATACGAATAACGGAAGTTTTCGCCATCGGAAATAGCGCAGTGTTTGTCATGTTAGCCTATTTTTCTTCTTTAAATAATTCTTACTCTTTCAATGTAGTCTTGGTTTAAGTAGCCAAAACATACGATGAAAACTAGTAATTCCATTCTTAACCTTTTTGAACAATCTTAAAAGCTTCACTGGCATGACATGAACAGCTAAATCTCCATTTAATGGCATTTCAACTCTGCTAACATTCATGAAATGTGTAATGAAACTATATTAGAGATAAGCGTTTTTGAATTGAATATCTGTAATAAAACTACTTTTAATTATGTCTTGTAACCTTTATTTTATATTAATAAATTCCAGCTCAAACAAATGCGTGTTTTATTTCTTGTAATTGTCTAGATACAAAAGTGTTTGAATAAGCCTTGTTTCTGTTTTACACTAAGCTTTATATATTTATAAAGGTTTCTATGACTGACATGAACAATAGCATAGCTAAAGGCATATGTGTTAAATGCCGGAAACGTTTAATGATCTCTGTGTATAAATTGTTTAATGCTGATTCATAGTCTTTTTCTTTCATTATCATATTTCCTACTCAAATCAAGTCTACTCTCATTTTCTTCCTAAATCCTTTCTTTACGAATTACTTTTGTAACTTGTTATGAAAACGCTATATATATATAGCGCTTATAGCTTTGCAATTTCTTTGGAAAATAGACTAAATTTATTGATTACCAGTGGTTTGAAGATGTTTTTATCTTTTGTAAAAAGCCTAGCCTTCTTAGAAAACAAGATTTTTAAAGTATGCTCAGAATTTTTAGTTAATTATATATTTTCAGGAATGATGGTAATTTGGGTTAGTCTACATAGGTGGAGGTCAAATTAGTTTACAAAGCAAACAATTTCACAAAAAATGCTTCCCTATAGTTTGAATTATATTCGGCTATCAGATAAATACTCTCTAATAGTTAAGAACTAAGAGACAAATATCCAAATAGCATCAGCTTAAGATTTGATTTACTTTGCTTAGTTTCAGGATAAATCGACATGCTGTCAGAAGTTGTCAAAACGTGTATCATTTGGTAAAAATTCCAAAATCAGAGATAAGCTGCATAGTCTCTATTTTCCGTAAGTCTTTAGATTCTCAAAATCAAAAACAATTTCACTGTAATGTACTTGTATTTTGAGAATATATAACATAGAGAACAACATAAAAGGTGTCAAGTACTGATACCTTGATAATTTTATACAGTATAAATATTCCAAGTATTTATTCACGGCAGAGAAGATGAAGGCTTAAAGATAGTTTCTGTCTATTTTCCTTTTTTCCATGCAATTCTCTTTTCTGAAGCCAGTTGTTACTGAAGAACTTAAAAATTATGGGATTGAATTCGAATGCCTTCAGTATTTGCAATTATACTTCCAAAATCGAATTTCCCATGGAAATCATTCTGTAGAAAAAGAATGCACTTCAGAAATTCTCATAAAAATGTTTATAATTATAGCAATGATGTGAGAACTTTGGATAATGTAGCTTTCCGGCGCTCTATAGTACTAGTGTACCACTAAGATGACTTCCGATCACGGAGGGTAACCTATGAGAATTTGTATTTCTTTTTATCTGTTTGGCGAACATGACGTGTTCTGTCATGTTCGCCAGTCAGGACGATTCAATGCTCATTCAATTCCAGTCCTGTACAGAACTGGATTGGACAGCACGTCCTGACTGGATAGTGAGGACTCGTATTTCTTTTTATTCGTTTCGCGAACATAACGTGTCCTGACTGGACAGTAAGATGACTGCAAACTAAAACGTCTGGCCTTAAAGGCGGATAGTAACTGATGGCAAGCTCACGTGGAGACTCGTGGCAAGATGGCTCACTCTCTCTCCTTCTACTACGCTCTTGGCAAATAAAACAAAGAATACTAGCAAAAAGTTACAAATATGTATAAATATATATATATAATACACTACATTTCAAACAAGCTGTTAAACTCATGCCGTGGAAATTAATTTGTGCCATTCTATATGCATATATAGTTACTGAGAGTTTTTCCTCTTCGAACAGTATCTTAACACTTCTCTGTATTACTACTTTCTTACTCAGTGAATTAGTCATTACTGCCTTTTTTAGGTCGCGAGGTGCCGGTGTTCGGCTATTCGAAGTAGCAGTGATTTGCAGCTCCATCTTGGCCGCAGTCAGAAAGTAGAGAATATTTGTGTTGAAATATGATGCAGATATGCATGGAATGGGCCATGACCTGTTAGGAAGCAAGTGAGGCTAGAACGGTGGAACTCAATGCCTACATTTGTCAGGACTGAGTGTTCTGTGCATACTTTTGGTGAACATATTCGTAACTTTATCAGTCCTGATCTCGAACAGGGAGCTGAATGCAGCTATGTTCTGTGGTAGACTAACTGTGGTAGAATAACTGCACGCAAGGAGGGTTTTAAAATGACCCTTTTATTAAACGACTATTTACAGCCACTTCCCAACTCGGAAGGGATAACAGAAAATAATGACCGCACTTGGGTCTAAACTGAACAATCAAATAATTTAAAATAAATTTAAGTAGAAATTAAATAGTCGTTGCTCAAAGAGCTATAAACGCGAGGTTGGCCTCTATGCTAAACTATTAATGGTGCGTAGCAAGATTTAGCTAATACTAACGCACTTAGATTTCTTCAATAAGTAATAGCTTAACAGCGATAAGGCTTAGAACTTAAATACTAGCTAGTTAGGCGAACGTCGAACAGAGCAGCTGTTATCTGAGACTAAAAGCTCTCTCACTCCGAGAAGTTCCTTGCTAACCTTTTAAATATAAAACTTGGCTCCACTTCAAATTAGCATAAAGCTGAAACGCGCGCTGATTCTAACGGGAAGTTGAAATAAGAACTTACAGGAAAGAGAAAATTAACATAAAACTTTGTTAGTTTAAACTAAAACCTTACACATTTACCTTTGATAAACGGCGATATGCCAGTCGTTCCATCTCTGCCTCTTCGATTTCTTTTGTCGTTTCTGCACTTAAATTATTTAAAATATGTCTTTTAATATGCGAGCTTGGAATACGTTCTGGTCACGGAAGATGGATTTAGTTACTATATATGACCGAGACGTTTACTTAAATCCAAGCGTCTTATATTATCTCGCCTATAATCATTCACACAACATTCAGATGAAGACAGTATCCAGGGTCTACAAAATAAGAAGTATAGCAACTTCTGAGAATTATTTTTTTATAATATACTCAGTTATCCATTTATAATTTCGTCATTCATGTTTGTTTCAACAATTTTCTGGAGTAGTGCCTGTAATATAAAATGAGCCCACTGTTGCAGATAATAATGCAAATGTCAATCATAATTTTAAGGAAAAAAACAATATTTGATGCTGCTATTTAAATAAAGATACCCTGCACACTTTAAAATAGAAACTGCTTCTAAATTTAATAGCATAATAGGTTATTAAAACTAACTTTCAGATTGTTTAATTAAACTTGATATCACGTTAAGATTAAAGATATGATTTTATAGAGAGGTCTGCAGTAAAATTTTAAGTTTTTTTTTTCAGGAATGTTTAATGTTTATGTTTAGTAATTTTAACTTGATTACAAATAACATTTCCTGCGCAAATTTCAATAAGTAAGTTTATTGTCAGTAGATGATCAGAATTCGTCAAATATAATATTGAGTCTGAAGAAAAGAAAAAAAACGTGAAAGGAGTTAAAACGTTGAAAATAAATCATCAATATTGGAGGAGACAAAGCCACAAGAATCTGCGCAATATTCACAAATTTGCAGATATTATTTATTCCAATTTCTTTATGATTAAATTCTTTTCATTCTAATTACGATCAGTTTCCTGAATAATATACAGAAAATGTTTCAAATTTCAGGTTTCTGGCATTTTGTATGGTTTAAAGTAAAAGTTTTTAACTCCCTTTTGAGGAATGCATGAATATGAATGCACAGTTAGAGGAATTAGAAATAAAATCAATTCCTTTTATCTTCAGAACAATGTTAAATATACTAATTTCTTTGAGGTACTTCTGTGAAGGCCTAGACTCACATAAAAGAGAGATGTTCAATTGCTATCTAAGAGATCTGCTTTCTAAAACACATCATTATCCGTTGATGCGCTGCTTGCAATTTCTTTATGTTGTCATAACCCGATGAAGTCGTGAGCCGTCATCTCCTTGCATTCAACAGCAGATCTCTCAAAGAAATGCCATCTCACTTAGCTAGCACAGACATAATAATGCCTCCATTTCCGTGTTAACTGTCTGAGACGATCCGCAGCATTCATTCACTGCTTCCAAGGTTCAGAATGTTAAGAAACCCTGCTTTTATTCAGAGAAGAGTCTCTTGAAAATCTAAATAAGAAACTACGCCATTTGTGGGCACAAATAGCTCACACGCATGGCACAAGTAGCAAATACAGATACATGTGAATACATTTGATTAGTAAAATAGAGAACTAATATGGCAGATTATACTGTCTTTCCTTATCTATATAATATTTCATGTTATGAGACTTTCAATATAAACATTAGAAGAAGCGTTTTCTTAAATAACATACGTACAACTTCGATATTTACAAATAAAATTGTATTTAGAGTTTATCTTTAATTCTTGCAACTGTCACTCGTCGATCATAAAACTTTTGAATGCATTTCTTTTATATTTAGAAGAACACTGCAATGTGTTTCAATCGAGAAAAATGTTGCAATTTGGTATGCATGACGACCTATGTTCTAGTCCAATTCATTGCATATCGACTTACAAAATTTTGAGAATATTTGTAAATATATTGTGTGGTTCAATAACAAACATCCAAACAGCTTTCTGCTTTATTATATTATTAGAAAGGTTTTATTCCTGTACGCTTGTTCGATTTATTCATTATCCAAACTAGGATTCATTTCATCTATTCTTACCTGAAAGGAAGGAATAAATATAATTAGTGATTTTATTTTCTCGGACTATTTTCGCTTTCCCCAGATTTAGAAATTTATGAATTACTAATTTGTACATTTCCTAAGATTCTAAATTTAATTTTGAAACTTTTCGAGGATGCCTATTTCCTGAAAATAAATGTTTAATTAAATTGTCGTGTCCTATTAAAAAAAATGAAAACAAAATCTTGAGTACTGGCTTTTTGATCCAAAATTATGCGTACTGGTGTTTTAATCCATATTTAAATTAAACATTTTAATTATATTAAAAAATAAAGACTGCAGTTACAATTATTTATCTGCTCTTACAATTGTCAAGGTGTTAAGCCATTCAAGCAGTTTTGAGCACAGAAAATGTGAGAAATCAGTTGCCTTGTTATTGAGATTGATCCTTCGCTTCCTTGTCCGATGCGCTAATGAGTGCACGCATGGTGGAATACAATAAATCTCTGCACTTCCCCCGCTTAAATGACCAGCCTATTTAATTCAGCTGATACAAATCAAATAATTATCAACTTACACATTTTAATTTGAGTACCACTGTAGAAAATTTTATCGGAATCAGAAATATAGAGAAATTAACTGTGCCCTCACAGGGATTCAAACCCCAGATCGTCCACTGACCTTCTGGATATATTCCCGACTTATATCAGGGAAACGCGTGACAAAATGGATAATTCCTTACAAAGACATTCTAGTAAATTATTGTTAAACGCGAGTATTGTAACACCAGTTTTATGCATTTTGTCTCCAACAAAACTTTAAATTATGTCTCTGCAGACCAACTATTCAATTCTTTTGGGTTTAATGCTCCCACGGATCACATTTTGAAATGTTCTGTAATATAGGATAAACGTTTTATAGATTTTATATATTCTGGACCGAAACTACTAAAAGTAATCATCATGCCGACTATATAGTTAAATTTGGATTGAAGACATCTAATTTAAAAGTACCTACAGACTAGCTGAAAGATTTAACTTCATGCAGAAGGATTATTAATTTATTTGTTAGTCCACAGGGACAATTGGCCTTGAAGGACTATTAATATCGTTCTGGCATTTTGCGTTGTATCACTACAAATGTCGGTTCAGCTTACAAATTATTACCACCAAATGTTATCGCCCTGTGTTATATTTAAATTAACAAATGAAGAATCTGCATAAATGTATGTATGTTTCTCGCATTGTGATAAATCAAGGGTACCAAGGCCATCAAATTTTAAATAACGTACGTTTCCACCCGAATATGAGCAACTCGAAGTCCAAATTTGGAATTTGGATTTTGTTTTCTTACCTATTTCATCTTTTGTGAAACTTTAACGAATTTTTGATTAACAAACTCAACGATTTCAAAGCTAGGAATTAGCAGCCCAGTACGAAAAAAAAAAACATTTTTGTCTCCAGCACGTGAGGCTGTGCATCGGGAATTCTAAAGATATTCTCATTTTAAAATCATTTTGCAATATTGCTGTTGAACTGAATTTTATGGCTTAAGTGCGAAGAACATGATATTTAATAGATACAGGTAATCCACAAAGCGTTGAAAAAACGCCCCTTTGGTCGCAATTTAAAATATGAAAGCTTTCAGATATTTTTGTGTTATTATTATTTATTGTTTTTTTTACTTACAAAAATTTCTGAAATGAATTACTCTCGTTCTGTGTTGACTCGTGCAAAACAGTGCATTTACAGTATTTTCCATCTGCTTAACCACAAGTTTTTAACTACGCTACGTCTTCAGCAACATCTCTATAAAAACTGAAAATTGCAGGCATTAGTTTTATTTCGAAGCAAGTGAGATGGAAAATGAGCGATGCCCTGGTCGGAACTCGAACCACGGACCTCTTGAATACGCTCCGAGCGTGCTGACCACTACACCACGAAGGCATGCAAAGAAGGCGGGAGAAACAACTTATATACTTTCCCTTTTAAAGCGTGACTGGAGATTAGGGGACCCTTTCGTCAAATCGTGGTGATGGAGAATCATCATCCACCACCTTTTTAGTAGACACATTAGAGACATTAGGTGTTTAGAAACAGGAGAGAAATGATGTGATAATGAAACAGGAATGATGATGAGGAAACAGGAAGATGAAACAGGACCACTACACCACGAAGGCATGCTAAGAAGGCGAGAGAAATACCTTATAAAGTCATGATCAAGATACTAGTTAAGAGCGATATAAAACCATTGTTAGATTTCTTGAATTTCCTGGCTGTTTGAAACTGTGCAAAAGTTTCTATAATCTGTGGGCAAACAAAAGTGTTCCGTACGATAATTATATGAATTGGCATCACTATAATTCAAGAATTAATAGCTCTTTGAAATTTCATGTGTTTGATGTCATTTAATCTTATGAACGTTGGTTGAAACTCATCTTTTAAAGAACTGAGCACAATTGTCATAATCGGACATTTCATTCTTTCTTGTGTACAAACATGGTTCATAAACTGTGCTTTGTATTTCAGTTCATAAACTAAATATACACTTCGTCTGTTTTATCGCTTTGTTTAGCCACCAGCTGTATTATTTACACAGTTGCTGCTTATGCATTCCACTTAATCCAGCAATTACACTAAGAGGGGAAATGATCAAAACGCTGTTCTGCAAATAAGAATGTTTAAGCGAAATTAAGTGAATTATTTTATATTGCATAAGAATATCTGTCGGATTGCATTACGCTGACAACTAGAAATAAAACATCTAGTCGTTTGCTACGAGTTTTTATACGATGTTAAGTTGACTGCATTAAATCCAAGTTTTAATTAATACATCAAAATGATAGAAGGGTAAAGCAATTATTTAGTTTAACCTACAATTTATTTATGAATCTAGTGATCGGTATTTAATTCAAACATATTTATTTATTTATTCTTTAAGAAATTAATAGACTCAAAATTTGAAACTTTTGCACAACTCACTTTTAAATGCGACATATTTAAATCTTCTATTTTCTCATGTATGCATCTTTAATGTAATGTGTAGGATAAAATAAAATCTTACATCCTAAACTGAAACAATTTCAGTTTTCCAGACTAGAAGAAAAACATGTGTAGCATCCCTTGAATATAAATGTAAAAAAGACACATTTTCTGAAACTTATGAGTGTTATAACACATACTGTAACATTGCTGCAAAGCGACTACTAGAAGTGATATATTATTGATATATTCGGAAGCATTTTACTCCTTCGCGTTTTCTTATTTCGTTCACGTACGTATAAAGTGTGATAAATCGTTTCGCTTTCATTTTGGCCTTCACGATTGCAATCTGAAAGTGACAACTGCAAGACTCCGAATATAGCAATCCATAAAGATTTTCTCATATTTCCTTCAGTCATAGGCAAGAATTATTACATTTTCAAATTTTGGAACATTAAATTAACTTCAAATATATATTTATGTGTTTCCACTTTATAAGCTTTCTCGGATTCATTCTAACGCCTTTTTCGTCGCCTTTCTGCTCACGGGTTTTTTTTTCTTCATATCTGTTTATATATTTCTAACTGTTTCTGACCTTTTGTTATTTTGCTATTTTCTACTCAGTTATAGTAGTTACTTATATCTACTGAGTTAATAATAATAATGCTTTATCTGTGCAATAGTATGGCAAATACATTTTATTTGAACGCAAAAGTGCTGACAAATAATAAACTTACATATCTATATTGAAGCGGTTTTGTTTAGCAAGATTATAATAAAGTTTGTGAACAAGTGAGGTCATTTCATAGATATAAGCCTGACTCTTACTAATGCGCTACTAGTAAAAATAAAAACGATCAAATGATAGAAATCATTCACTAAAAACTGGAGAACTTACAGAACGGCGATCTCTCTTTCTCTGAGTTTGTTGGCTACTTTGCTCACGTTTTAAATCCTACCTAACTTTGACCTAAGAAGCAGAAGCACAGGACAGAATTAATTGTAAAATAACGTGTTAGTTAAAATAAACTTTTCTGGTTAATGCATATATATTATATTTATCAGTAGGTCTATATACCTGCAATTCTGTAACTGAAAAAATAACAACTTTTGTTCTGACCATTACTCAGTTCAGCCGGATTGTAATTATAAGTTCCGTTTTCTTTAAATGACTTGTAACATTTTCTTTTTTGTTTTCATGTGGAAATAATTAAATTGTGAAAAGTTAGAGAATGATTTGGTAGCTGTCTAAACTTTAGTATCCTGAATTCACGTCTAAGGGATAAATAACGGCAGCCAGGTCTTGGACCTAATAGAAACAGAGTCTCCGCTGGCGCTTATTGTTATCAGCTGAACTATTTGAAATCCGTATTACAGTATAGCATTGTATTTTCCTTTGTAGGTTTTCTGTCTTTATAGAAAACTAAGCTGCTGCTAACTCCGAGTGTTCATAACAAAGATGGGTAAAACCGCTATCTTATGGGAGAAGAGTAAAGCCATTCGTTACTGAAGTAAACTGTTCTTTTTATAACTCACCGCTAATTTGCTTAGAAAGACCTCCACGAAGCGATCCTTCTTCTTAGCCGATAGCCAGTGAGGGCTTTGCAATAACTAAATAAAGCATGGATGGGGCGTCGCATTGAAAGAATGAGCAGTGGGATAGGGAATAGTTAGCTAAGTTGGAGTGAAGTCGAACTTGCAGTGGGTTAGGAAGAATCGACTCCTTCAAATGCTGACGCCCAGAACTGATTTTTAACTGTACTTTTGAGATTCCCCAAAACCTCCTTTCTGCGCAAACTAACAATAAAATTCTAAAATAGTAAAAAATTGAAAATTTTTGAAAATGATAAAAATTAAATTCACTTTTAATATGGGAGAAAATGGGAATCTTCTCCCACATTAAAAGCCCTAAAATGGGAATAAAACTTCCTGGACACGCTTTCAACGAGAGTTCTCCATGATTCTATAAAAGTGTTCCGCTATTTTTTGGCAAATCAAGCATTCACTCTTCTAAAAGGACCCAACAACTAGCAGATATCTTTATCTGGCAGGTCTCCAACAAGGGTTCTCCGTGAACTGTAAAAGGCTTACATCTCCACTTTAAGCTGTTAATTCGTTCAGTAGTTTATTCAGAGTAAACAAAAAATGATTCTACTAAATTATTTCCTAGAATATATGAATGACATATTTTACTAGTAAACGTTTTCATGATTAATAACTACTTTTCAAAAATATGATTTTTAATCAATCGCATGAAGCCATACGTTCAGTAAATGCATATACAGGGAAGTTTTTAGGAATAGTAATTTTTGCATGAAGAAAGCCACATAGCTTTGCATCATATGATATAGTACTTAGCTCATGTATTTTAAGAGAAAGATGAGACTAATTTGTGAATTAGATAAACATGAAGCAAAAACCTTTTATTCAGTTTTTTTCAGTAAAGTTTGCATTAAGACCCGATCAATTTCTGATAACGTAAGTTTTTTTTAATCTCTACATTTATTAGGGAACAATTATTTTGAAAACCTCTACGACTATTTTATTCTATACTTTAATTTAAGATTAAAAATATCAATAAAATAAATACGGCTGAAATAAATGTGTTAATATTAGAA
The DNA here is from genome assembly GCA_000611955.2 of Stegodyphus mimosarum. Classification (NCBI taxonomy): domain Eukaryota; kingdom Metazoa; phylum Arthropoda; class Arachnida; order Araneae; family Eresidae; genus Stegodyphus; species Stegodyphus mimosarum. Next base: position 121,717 of record KK112559.1, on the reverse strand, counting down.
ATGAAAAAATGATGGTTTATCTTGTAGAAAAAACTGCAATCATTTCTTTGGAAGCTGGCAAGCAAAAATGGCATGCAGCATATTAGAAAAGTGTATCAAAGTGTAAGGAATGTTGGAAAAATTGTTATTTAATTCAGTGATTAAGGGGGGCGTGAGAATATCCAAGAGAAAATATTATTTAAAAAAATTGATTAACTGACTGAAAGGAAAGTACACATACAATATATAACAAAATACATTTCGACATATTTAATAATTAACTCATTAAAGTAAAACAACTCCTAAATCAAAACTTACTTAATCAAAACATACCAAATTACTTATAGATATTTTAATCTTACAAATTCTTAACAATTACTTAATCAAAACATACTATTAAACACAAATTTAATAATTATTAGCGACATCCTTGGGACTGTCTTGCAGAGCAAAGTTTTTCGAAGGAAGGCCTAATATTAAGAAATAGCCACTGTCAGTTCTGTTTCTATATTTAGCCGAAATCTATATTTTTTCTTCAAAGAAGCCACAGCAGAAAATCCAGTTTCACAAAAGTAGGATGTTGAAAATGGTAATAGAATGCGAAATGAATAGCATTGCGAAATGAATAGCAATGCGTTTTTAGTGCGGAAAAATAATCCTCTACTCCTAACCAAAATTCAAATAGTGATTTATTACTAAATTGTCTTTTGGTTTCGCAATGGAAGTTTATGAATTTTTCTTCCTCATCATTTGAGAGTGCTTCGGGAGTCTTATGAAATGGATCCCTAACGCACTCGTAACGTGCTATCATTTTGTAGTCAGCAAGAAAATACTTTTGAAATTCTTTGTCAGCATGGCTAAATGATTTTCAATGGTTACATAAACAACTTTTACATATTCGTCTTCAACCTTGTAAATTTTAGTACAATCATTCACATTTGCAAACATTGTTTGGTTTTTTTGCTTTACGTTTCTGCTCCACAATTCCAGTTTTCTGCAAAAAGCATTAACTTTATCACTCGTATCCAACATATGTGTATTTGTTCCTTGGATTTGAAGATTCAAGTTATTTAATTTTGTCAAATAATCTACCAAGTAGCTCAATTTCATCCCAAATAAACCCTCGCGAAAATTCTCGGCTTCCGCAATCGTTTTCTTTTTCCGATTTCTTCTCTTAATTCATAAACACGTTGTAAGAATTTTCCGCGTGACAACCATCTTGACTTGGAATAAAATAGTAACGCTGAATGTATTGCACCCATGTCACAAAAAAATTGTAATAAAGTGCTGAAATGATTCTTGATTTCAGGAGTCTCATTTTGATATAATTGACTACGTTTACAACTTTAGTTAATACAATATTCAGACCAGGACTCATTTCTTTGGAAGCCAAAGCTTCTCTGTGGATCACGCAGTTTGTCCAGATGCACTGAGGAGATTTTTGTTTTACAAGTGCTTACATACTTTGGAATCTTCCGGACATTGAACGAGCACCATTTGTGCATATTCCGACGCAATTTTTCCTTTCTATGTTTGAATCGTTCCTAAAATCATTTAAAATAGTAAATAATGCGAGCGCTGTTGCTTTCAGTTCTATTGGTTTGCAGAAAAGTAGTTCTTCTACTATTGACATATTATCACAAAATCGAACATATCAATGAAATGAGCATCTTTATTAGTATCTGTTGCTTCATCAAGCTGCATTGAAAACGATTTGTCACGCTACTTCGAGAAGAGCTGACACTGTACATCTTCAGCTATATGACCCATTCGACGAGCAACAGTATCATTTGAAAGAGGTATGGACTGCAATTGTTTTGAAAAATTATCTCCAAACATAGTTTCTACAATCTAAATTGCTGCTGGCAAAACAAGCTGTTCACCAACGGTGTGAGGTTTTTTACATCGGTCAACATTTTTGAGCAAATGATACACAGGGGCCTTTCTTCTTCATTTACTTCAGTACTGGTAAACCCCAAATTTAAGCATTCTCGAGAATATTTTTTTGATTTGATTTTCGAAACCACGCTTGTCTGTGTACTTGTTGACTATCGTCTAATGCTCGCTTACACCTGCTTAAAAAATTATCCATCAGTCTGCATAAATCTGCTGACGTGAATATTTAATATGGTGAATTGCTATTAGCACGAAAACATATATAACATACGATAGATTCTATAACTATCGACTCGAATGAGAATTGAAACTTGCGTTATCGAACATTTTCCTTCTTGCTATGAGAAAATATTTGTTCTGCGCATGCTGGGGACAGCTTTCACAAACCATTTTTTCTCTTTTCTTTAGTCATGCTTCTGTTTTTTTCTTTTATTATTCCAAAAAAAAAAGTATTCTCGGTTTCTAAATTTAGCTCACCACGTCTATGTTTTTTTGTACTTTCATATTCTTTTAACGTTATCTCCCTGTTTGGCTTTCATTTCAAATATAATATTTAAATTTTTCCAACTTCCATTCGCTTCATCTATTCACCGCCCGCTTGGCAAAACGCCAGATGTGGTTTCTCACCAACACTGGCTCGCTTTTGCTGTTGTTCTGGCAGTTAGTTAAAAAAAACAGAAATCAAAATACCCAATATGTATTATTGTTGTATACATTTTATTGTATGCGAGAGGGCGCAATGAAAATTTATTAAATTTATTTAAATCTGCATATGGAGTTTTTAAATCATATGCTGAGAATAGTAGGGGAAAATTACACAAGGTGTAGAAATATGCGAGTATTTATAGTAATCTATACATTGACACATACGATTCAAACATCAAAGGCAAATATTACTTTTAATACGGACTATGCCTGTTATTTTAAAATGTGCAGGTAAGATGTTTAGCCTACCGCACTACCTGTTAAATTATGGTCTATAAGCTTATGGAATAATTGTATTTACAAATGGCTGTCAAATATGATAATTTTTGTACTGGTTATATGCTATTTCTTAGTAGTAAATATTTCCCTCTTTTTAATGTTTTAAATATCTAACTCTCCCCTTTTTAATTTCTGAATAAATAAAATTTTTTCTTTCTACTTTTGCAAGAAACTGCTAACAGCAACCAAGAAACTTTAAGAAATGCATATACCCACAACAAGGAAAAATACTTACATTTAATGTTGAGTTAAAATTACTATGATCAGAAACTGAGTTTTCTGAGGAAGAAATACGTAGACCCGGGCGATTTATTCCACTGTCATCAATTGTGCCTATGTGAAAATCAATACATGAATCTCAAATGCATTTGAAATAGAATTTTTTTAAAAATATATTAAAATTCGGAATTTTTTTTGTATAATACCAATGTTCTACTAAAATATACCTTATAATTTCACAGCAAAAAAAAAAGGGAGCTAAGCATGAATATTTTAAGTAAGCGTTTGCAACATTTTTTCACAGGTTTTTAATTAATTCTTATTGAATAAAAAAAGAAACTGTATTTATATTTTAACAACAAATTCCTACAGATGCACTTTCCTTGGACAACGTTTGTTATATTAAATGTTAGAAACCAACATCAATACAGCATCTGCTATCACTAATTGTTAGTAGCAATTTATAGTACTACATTTGATAGAGATACAATCCAAGAACTGTACTGTCTAACTGTTTATAATTTATCCAAGTACTGCGCTGTCTATAATTTATAACTGTTTGTAATTTATACAAGTAATGTACTATCTATAATATTAGTATAGTATTAATAAAAGAAAGTATTAATAAAAGAAAGATGCATACAGTGAATAAAATCCATTATAGTCAAGCTTAAAAAATATGTTCTTCTTATTTAGATTATAATTAACCTCCTGAAAGTTTTTTTTTTACTCTAAAAGAGAAGAAATTTTGAATTTATGATCTAAAAACTTTTGGAAATCATGAACTTAAATGCAGAAGAAATACAGATTTTTCGTATAATATATACTGATTTGGAATTTTGGAGGTATGCGGCGCATTATCTACAAAAGCAAAAAAAAAATAGCAACGGCACGTATTTGCATCTTCTTTTGCAGTTGTCTTAGCTGTAATATTCACATGCATATTCCCCCCTTCAAACATCGTAGATACAGCACTCACATGCATATTTCGGCCTTCAAATATCCTAACTACAACACTCACATACATTTGATTGCTTGTTCTGAAGACGAAATTTCATGACTTTTCCTAAAATTAGTCAAATATGCAGCATTTAAAATTTCACTGAAAAAAAAATGCTATAATTTCAGACTTATGCATATCACATGCTTATACCCAGAACTTCAGCAGTAATCAGCTTGACTGCCCTATCAATATAAAACACTGAAAGCCAACTGTGGGAGGGGGAATCTTAAATAATCTTCACAATAAAAAAAAGGAAACAGAACTTTCTAAGCATCTTTCTACATAGCAGACAGCATAATATATACATATTTCCCAGTAAGAGTTGAAGGATATAATGAACATACCTTTCTGGGGTGAGAGAAAAGATTCTTGTATATGTATTCAGACACTTACAAAACACAATACAAGCTACTAAATTGTTAGTTTACCACTTATTTGGCACCAGATAATCACCTCATTAAGCACGGTTGTTAGTACTTAATTTATGTAAAATATTTTTGATAATACTAATAGTTCAAGGAACGAGCTTTTGAAAATTAATATGAATTTAGTTCTCAGTATTTTTTTAAAAAGTAAATATACAAGTCTCAGAAGCCACATCAAAATATTTTAGAGCATCAATATACTGAACATTGACAGGGATCGGTACTGATATTCATCTCTGGAGGAATAACTAAACACAAATGTAGAAATTTTACCAGCTAACTAGTTTAGCACCTGCGAAGTTTCCAGTTTAACATCTGAAACTCAGCTAAACAATTATGAATACTTTAGTAATTTCAAAATTGGTCTCAGACAAATTCAACACATAGAGCCTGAAATCATAGTAAAAGAATTTACTAAAAATGCAGTGTCAAATTTTAAAAAAGTTCTGTGGCATTTATTTCACGGTACTCTCACGATTCTCTACCGCCATTTGGAATTTTGTAAATCCCTCTTGTCATTCATATCATTGCATTGCGATTTAATAAAGAAACTGCCATTGCTTCAATACAAAAGCCAAGGATTCATTACAATGTCCTCTAATGTTCCCAAGAAACGAGGGACACCAAGTTTTCTTACTGAACCCTATGAGATACCATCTGCACCGAAAGCCAAGGGTACCAAGTTTTCCGTTCATGACGATATTAGAAAACAAAATAAAGAAGCGTACTGGCCAGTTTTTGTGAAATCCAGAGGCGTTGTGAAATATACTTATCGAAAAAAAATTAAATCAGATCCACATCCTCAATGTTCCTCTGTGTAAATGAAAAAAAAAGAATTGTTTTTATGGTTTTGACAACGAATAACATTTTTTATAAAAAAATGATTAATATGATATGATAAATGTTTGATGATTAAGATAATAATGTTTTAATGATTAAGATAATATGTTTCTAATTAAAATGAGTTAAAAATTAAAATTTTTTTTTATTTAGCTTGTTCATTACTAGATCAGTTTATATGAATAATATTAGGTCCCAACGGGACTTTTAAATCCCAAATTGAAATTTAAAAAAAGTAAAAAATTATAAAATCTTTGTAACTTTAATGTGAGATGTTTCGCATGAAAAAAGAAATGTAATAAAAAAGTTACAAACACTTTTTAGAAAATAAAGTAATTTGGGACACAAAGGATTTTAAACAAGAAATTTTTACGAAAACGCCTATTCTGTCTTTGATATTAAGATAAAATGTGTTTTCATATTATTTTTCCGTCACCTTGATACAGCACGTGGTACTGGATACTTGCCAAATGCTTTGCTGACTATCCAGTTGTTCAAAAAATGGTGTATTTCAGATGTGTGTTTACCAATCTGGAACAAAATCCCTCTGGAGAGAAATGGACCAAAGAAAGAAAGAAAATACCTTTCTCACAAAGATCATTCAAGATACCGCTTCGTAACCTAAAATTTATTTTTTGCTGTAGGCTAGAAAAACTGGAGAAGATTTATGGAACTATTTTTTCAAAATGCGAAAAGATTTTCTGACGTTTTTGCCACATACATAGCGCGAACTAAAAACCAGAGGTTTGGAGTCGGTTAGAACAATAAAAGGCCTTCCGCAAAATTCAATTTTCAAGGTACTCGTGTACCTTCTGTGTTTAAAACACATATATTTTCTATTCGATGATATATAGCTTTCGTTTCTTTGATAGTTTTCCCTAAAAATGAAAGGTCTTCCTTTCTTTTTGATAAACAAATTGTGAATAGAAATCATTATATTCCAGAAGTCATTTGTACACATCATTCTTTGTTCAACAAAGAAATGATTTGGTTAATAATGAAGTAGACTAAAAAAACAGACTTCGAATAATGAAGATGTCATATTTACATATTCCAGTTTGTTATGATTTCAAAGGTTTTGTACAGCAACTCTATAATGGATATTTATTGATTATTATTTTCATGATTTATTCATGATTTATCATGCAGAAATAAAAAAAACGTAATTTACTTCTTTTAGTACATCATCATGAGGTAGTTCGTGCTAAGAAAGAAGTAAATAAATTAGACTAATTCTAATTCAATAAAGAAACAAATTAAAGTTGAAAAATTAAAATTATCTCAGAAAAGCAATCAAAGTAATTTACTCCTTTATCAGTCCAACGTCTACAGACCGTAGTAAATAGCTAAAAAAATTTAAAAATTACGGCATAAAAATCAAACAAGATTAAAAAGGTTTTTAAGCTTGTTTATGAAATTTTTTAGAAGACGAAATGAAAAATTCATGTAAATACAAGCGATTCAATACACGAGAAACTATAATAACCTGTGAAAATTTGAAATCATACATAAGAATATAAAAATAAAAATAATAATCTCGTTTTTCTGAAACCCTAATTCAGAACGCATCAGTGGAAAATGAATTAAAGTTTCATAAAAGTTGATTAATATGTTTTGAATACATGTTTCACGATTCTCAGTCATTTAAAATCGAGAATCGAAAAAAGACTGAATTAAATTTTCATTTCAAACACTAAAATTAATTTAAATATGAAATATCCACTCTCAAATGTATCCAGAATTTTTCCTACACACATTCGAAACACTTGGGGAAAAAGAGAGAAAAATTAATAAAGCATTATGCAAAATTGACTACTCAAAAAATTGTCAAATATACATTAAATGCATATCTGACATTCAAAATCAAATTACAAATATTAATGAGCAAAAGAGTACACTTTTAATTCTTACACTCATTTTGATTTGTTTAGATACAATGTTAGAACTCTTATCCACAGTTTCAATTATTAATATTGTTGGGAAATTGCTTATTTTAATTCCAATTTAATTTAAACTTTAGATGCTTTGAGTATATGTCTTAATTATACATTATATATAATTAATTGTTGAGAAAGTTGTCGAATTTTCTATTCGTTGCTGAGAGAAAAACTAGAAAATTAGTAGAAACGTCTGCGCGCAGTTCTGCCAAATTTATTTTATCTAATATGGGAAATGAAATAAAAGAAAATTACTTAAGGATTGTAAGAACCATGATCCCCTACCCATTTCTATTTTTATGAACTTGCAAATTTATAATATACATTTTTTACATGTAAAAACTAATTACAATAAAAAAACACTGCCTACCTGAAGGTGCTCATTTCCAAATTGTCCCTCCAAACTGACGTAATTTGCGATTGCAAACTGAGTCGCAAATTACGTAGTAGTTTTAATGCCCTGACATACAGAGAGGCAACCTCGTAGCATTACTACTTTCACAATTTGGAAATGAGCACCTTCAGGTAGGCAGTGTTTTTTCATCATAATTTGTTTCTGAAAAACCCCTCAAAATGTAGCATTTTTACTAAATTCACCTCGAAATGTCACATTTCTTTCTCCTTTCCTTTTACTTTAGTAAAAAGTATTTTCATTTTTAGTAAGCATTTGAATCTGACCCTTATTTAGCCTTTGACAATCAAATTTTTCGATACAAAATTTGAGCTTTACATTGTACTTTGTATAGCGTTTCATTTTATTATTATTTTTATTATTTTTATTTCTATTTTCCCCTTGTTTATAAATATTTCTTTCGATTAAATGTATTATTCGTTTCTGTTTGTGTTCGGACAACAAAACGAGTAGGGAAAAGAGACCAATTCAATGAGACCCTCAAATATGTATAGGTTTATTGAAGCATTGTATAAAAAACATTTGTTTAGAATTAACAATAATAGTGCTAATTGACTATAGAGGTCTCAGTGAGTTGATAGAAATGAAACTCGATTTGTTGTTTAGTTAACTGCCTTTGTTTAAAGCTTCAGAACATTTTTCCCTTGACTAGTTCTGTTTGGAGCTTTGAATAAAAAGATTAAAATTGGTTTTCACTGTTTTTTAGTATTTTTTAGTATTTTAATTTTTTCTTTTGCGTTTTCTGTTCAAAAATGTATATTATAAATTTGCAAGTTCATAAAAATAGAAATGGGTAGGGGATCATGGTTCTTACAATCCTTAAGTAATTCTCTCGTAATTCATTTCCCATATTATATATAAATAAGATATATTTAATTATTAATTTTTTATTTAGAGCATTCCCAAGGAAATATAGAGCAAACACAAATGCAAAATGAAACCTATAAATAAAGTTAAATATTTAAAAAATGACATAAAGCTATGGAAAAGATACTTAACAGAAGTTTTAAATTATAGTCATAATATTAACTCAAACAAAGTATTTGTTTTTTGTAAGCAATCCAACCTGTGCAAAAACAAAAACATATGTAAATTTGGAATTCCCACAGGCAGAGTCAAGCACTTTTTATTAAACAAATCATGGAATCAAAACCAGAAATCAGTAATAATTTTCAATTTGAGCCGACAGAGTCTGAAACATATATAAAACTGAAGCACATACGAAAAAAATAATAAATAAAAACTTAATTAAAAACATGCAATCAAAAAAAGCATGTAAAAATAAACAGAAGTATTAGTTCTTAATCTCTGTAACACTAGGGCAACAAAAGTTTAGAAATGGAAGCATATTTTCGATTAATTTAGTACCTTAGTCTAAGTGGTAAGTAATGAATTTAAACTAAGAATGAAAGACTACGAATACAACTGATTAATAAAATAACTAGAAAAAAGCACCATTATAACATTAAATATGGTGTAAGGAAAATGAAAAATTTATAGAAGAAAAAAAAACATGGAAATTACCTGCATTATAAAACCACAATGGAATCCTAAAGAAATGTAAAAGTAACTGCTTTAGATTTAAGTGGAGATTCAGCTGGCTTCTGGTCAACGAATGCAATGAGTTGCAGTATTTGAATACAGTTATTATTATTATTAATAATTCAGCGATCAAGAAAGGTACAGTCCATTGTAAAAAAATATTTTTAAACGAAATTAAGAAACTAAAACGAATAAATTCGAAGAATATAAATCATTGTGATGAAGTTAAGGCAATGTGTAGTAAACTGTGAGTAAAGTTGTCAAACTGTGAGCAAAATTCTGAGAAAAATGCAAAATAGGAAACACAACCTAAAACAGAGTAAAGGCAGAAAATTAAAAATTTTTGAAACGTTTACAGAAAAGAACACTCACTCAAGCGAGCTTTCTTGAGACTTGAAAGCTGAAGTAGGTCCATTTTGTTACTAAACGAAATACGCTATTAGACAGGCTAATCTAAATTAAAACTAATGTAAAGATTTTAACAAGAATGTGTAATTGAACTGTGATAAGAACATGAAAACTGACCCGCTATAGTAGTTTAGGTACAGCCATTCTTGAAAAGCAGTATTTTGGTGGTCAAAGTAATTATCAGGTTTACAACTGTAGTTCAGCTGTAATTAAGTGCTTTTTGATGTATCGATGTAATTAAGTGTGTTATCTTTTTAATATTTTAATTAACAACCTACGCTCTTGTAAAAGCATTGCTGTTATTACAAATACTTTCTTCTCTTTTTGTTTGATTAATAAAAATGTAAGCAATCATTTTTCTGGGTTTTCTAACTAATTAACTTCTAATTAATTAGTTTAATTGTTTGGAAATTAAACACGCTTAAACCAGTAAAATAATTGTTGAGATTTTAAATTTATAGCCAAGATAAACAGCTTCTGTGTCATATTTCTTACTTTTATTAAGCTTAAGGCGTTTAGGTTACATATCTTATTTTTCAGTTTCATTGTAATTATTAATACTAATGATGTCATCAATATACCGGTAGGTAAATTTAAAACGTTCTGGTTTATGGCAATTGTTAATAAAATTATATTCCTTAACGAAGAGGACTATATTACAGACGGCAGTTGAACAGTTGGTTTGACAAGAATACCGTTAATTTTTAATCCCCGAAACTTCTACTCTGCTTTTGCATGTAGTACGTAAGTTTCGATCGTTCTTTAATATACTTTTTTTTATTAATTGTAATGCTAAGTCCCTCAAAAACAGGCATTTGCTTCTGTATCTGGTTGGTGGATTAGCAGTTGAAAGTAATATAATTCGAGCATTTATTGCAGCAACATTCAGTGTAGAAAGAAGAACTACCATTGACAACTTCTTTGTTATTCTGGCAATTGAATAAATTGCTACTATTTCATCCACAATATCCATTGCTTCCTTAGTTGTATTATAAAAATATATAATTTCTGGCATTTTCTTTTCTCCAGTAGTGTCATCTATAGCATCATTGTTACGTAATGTTAAAAGCATAAAAATAGTTTTTCCTTTTTTTAGCAGCATAAGAAATTAATGCTTTATCTTTTTCGAAACCAAACAGTGTAGAAAATATTCTTATTTTCATCTTCAGTTTCCGAAATGTAATCTTCTTCACTTTCAAATATTTCTAATCAGTCTCACATCCGCTGCATTTCTAATTCATAGGGAGTCATTCTTTTTGCCATAATGCGCTCAGAAATCTTTTAAAATTTAATTTCAAATATTTTAAAATCGTTTGCGAATAGAAATGTTTTTAAAATAAATCTTCAGTCACAAAAACACTTACATGGACAGGCGCGTGGGGTGTGTCACACCCCAGATGCAATAAATACCAAAATATCTTTTTCTGAAACGCACAGGCAACGGAAAAGCGATTCTGAAAGTCACTCACTTCTAGAAATTCAGCTACAGAATTTCAGTTTCACAAGTTAGGAATATTCCACTTTTTGGTAAGCTTGGGGTATAATACGCACCACGCGCTTTCCAGCGGGTTAATTAAGTAGTAAAAAGTGTACATGTAAGATAAAAGTCCCCATTTATCAAAGATTTTATTATGCTTAGCAATAGGTGATTGAGCTCAATTAAACTATTGTATATTTCATTAAGCAACAAGGTGGTATATAAGTTCCCAAAATCCTTATTGCAGTTAAAACTGTAAATTATTTGTTTGTTAACAGTTTTAATAACTTTCTAATTTTTGTTGATAGTCCAGTTCTTAAGTAAATCAGTATTAGTTTACTTGTGGGCTTCAGTACAATTTTGGGGGGAATTTTGATGAAATTAATATCAAGCCTTTTTTGTAATTATTTACTACAATAGCTTGTTGTTACTTGTTGCCGAAATGCCACTCCGCACAGTGATTAGCGACCCTGACTGCCCTAGCGAGGGTCCGGGTTCGAATCTCAGTGAAAGGGTGGTTGTAACTGTTCGCCTTATCATAGGAAGCAAGGTGCCCACCTAATAGGTGCTTCTATAGTGAAGTAGCCATGAGTTCTGGCCGTTGTAGTGGCTAAAGACTATTAAATAAGGCGCCTGACTATTTAATAAAATGCTTTGAATTTGATTAGTTTTTTCTAAATGCATACAAACTTGAGAATTTATTGCAGTGGGTCTTACAGTTAATTTTAAATTTTTGTGAAATGCTTTTACTCTAATATTAAATATTTTTTTTCCTTTTGACAACTTTTGTTGCTCCAATGTTATGTATTTTAAGAATTACCGTCTCTTTCTATTTTTAGTCCAAAAGGCCTTTGTCCCTGAAAGACTATTGTTTTCGTTTTGCGATTTTGCGCTGGAAGCATTAAAAGTCTGAATCACTTATCAAACTGTTGCCACCAAATCTTGTAGCCCTGTATTATATTTAAATAAATAGAATAATGAAGAATCTACACATATGTATGTATATTTCTCTAAATGTGATAGAGCAACAAGACCTAGAGCCATCCAGTTTTGAATAACGTACGTTTCACCAGAATATGCGCATCTGGAAGTCCGAATTCGGAATTTGTTTTATTATCTGCTTCATATTTTGTAAAACTTTAACGAATTTTTGATGAAAAAACTCAAACGAGTTAAAAGTGAGCAATGGCAACACTCTACGTGAAAAAATACCTTTCTATCTAAAGCGCGTGGAACTGAGCATCAGAAATTTTAAGATATACTTATTTTTAAATTATTTTGCGATATTGCTGTTGAACTAAATTTTATGGTTTAAGTGCGAAGAACATGATACTTAATAATTAAAGGTAACACACAAAACATTAAAAAACGCCAATTTGGACGTAATTTAAACCTTTCAGATTTCTTTTTCAAAATTTCAATATTTTTTTTATGTTGGATTATTTCTTTTGTTCATGTGTTTTGGACTCGGTCTTCTTAAATCAAAAATTATTATTATTTAATTTTGTTGCCGTAAGGTTTTCAAATGGGTATTGAACGTAGCCAGTTGGGATTTCGAAAACCACATTTGCTTTTGTTTCTGCATGTGTTGGATAGCTTCCGTTTGCAGGTTGCTTGGGGGTTCAAAATTTCGCATATTTTTTTGTTCTTGCATATGTTGGATTGCTTCCGTTTGAAGATTTTGGTGTTTGGACTTCGTCTGCTCAAAATAATACTTTTATGATTTTTTTTTCTTTTATGTTAAAATTTTGCAAAACTTTCCATTGCTTACTTCGGCCTGTAGAGGTTGGGCTAATAAAGGCACAAATTACTTTGATTATATTTCTAAAATTATTTCGAGTTTTAAACTTAAATTCCGTCTGATAAGTAAGCCTTCTTCCAAGAGATTCACAATAATTAACTCTCATTTAATTTTCCTGTGATTTATAATATTTTTTATTTTTGTACTTTTAGTTTGTGATGATTTACATTACATTTAAAATCTTCTTCTAAGTTTATTACATGATTTTATTAGTTTTATATAAATTTTCTTACCTTAAATTTAAATAGATTCAATTTACAATAATTTTTAATCTTCATTTCCTGGGAGATAATTATAAGAAGAAGAATATCGTATTTTACTTCAAGCCCCAAAACATATTAAAATGAGAACGCTAATGAAAAAATACAATAAAACAGCATATGAATTTATTAGTGAAAAACTTTAATGAGTCAAATGGAAGACAACAAAGATGCAAAAGGAATTGATTCGGATGCTATGCATTTATTTTAATCAGATAACCATACTTCTGATAATTTAACATACACAAAAATATCTTTTGTACATAACATGATAAATGAATCAGATTGTTTTTAATTTGCACTAAGAAAGGTAAAGTTTATGCTCTTTTTAAAAAAGAATGTAATTACATTTTATATGTTTCTATTTTTCTCATTAGATAACTCTTACATGGCGCAAATACATCTAAACGCTTCAAAAGACTCTTTTCAAAATATGAAAATGGCTAAATTTTATTAGATTCGTTTTTACTACTTTTCATTATTTCCTTTTGCATTTCGGTTTTGAAATTTTATCCGACTTTTCTTTTTATCCTTCTTTTCGAATTTCAAAAGGAACATTCTTTCCTGTTATGTTAGATAATATGTGTTCTGCTTGATATGGAATACCTTATCAGTTATTACTACTTGTAAAATTATTGCTCTAATTGAAACTGATATATCTCGAGTTCACTCTAAATAACGATGCCCATTAACCGCTTAACGACCGCCCCCGAGATATCTCGGGAATAAAAGCTATTTCAATTTTCCTATGAACGAGTAAACTCGGGCGCTGAAAATTTTACGGATATTTAATGCCATCGCCTGTAATATCGCGTGGCAATCTATAATCTGCCACGCAAAAGTTTTCTTAGCTGTGGGATGGATCCCAGCCGATTTTGTGATTGGTTCCTCCATGACCCTGAGCTGCAGTCGGCGACGTGGCCGCATTATAAATAAACTGTAAATACAGTTTCTTTTGTTAGTCGATGCAGATTACCAGATTATCTCGCTGTTATGTCTTATCCTAAAAGCATTGCGAGGGGCTAGACTTTTTTATTTCATTTTATTCCCTTATATTAATAGTAATAGTGTATTATAATGGATGATGGTTACGATAGCCTGTCAAATGAGTCAGAAATTCAAGACCAATTAGACGAAAGTGGTTCAGATACGAGTCATTGTATTACTTTTGGCTAGATTGTGTTTTTTTTTGGTTGCTTTATTGAAGCCCGAGTTAACGCGGGTAATGTCATTTACCCATAATAAATATCTTGTTTATTCTCGTAAAAAATGTTTTTTTTTGCGCCTTACAAAGCTAGATCGAGTGAGCTGTATCTGTAGATAATAAAAATGTTATAAAAATCAGAGATTTTTGCCATAATTTTAATATAAATTCGGGTTTTAAGCGGTTAAAATTCAAGAATATTTGCTACAACTGAGATATGAAACCCTGCCATTATGTTGTAGAATCATTAGGATTTATTTGGAAGCCAGAGTCATGAAAAATGAAAATTTTATTCTTTAAAGCTGTTAACTGTTTTCTTTTATTGTAAATATTAGCAGAGGTCAATAAAAACGAGTTGATTGTTAATTTCTGCTTTATGGAACTCTAATATAGTGAGATATACAATTCGCCTTTATTTCGGAATCATCTAACAAACCATTAGGTTAACAGAAACATCAGAAAGATTAAGTATAGTGCAACAACGTTGATTAATACAGATGCCTATGTTGTGAAATTTATTTATTACGTTGTAAATAATATTACGTTAAAAGCTATGTTTCATCGAGAGAAAAAACCCACAGAGAACATAAATTTTTGAAGGATGAACTTGCTGTTAACTAAATAATACTGTGATAATACTGGCTTTAAGATGCTTTAGAAACTTGCTCGATTTTAGGTTAAAAACATGTCAAATGACTATTTTGAATTCAAGTAAGTAATATATTATTGTAGAAAGAGCATTTACAATTATAGATGTAATTTTTCAAATTTTAATATTTTTTAGCATTATTTACCTAATTGTATAGAGACATTAGGTTATTTAGAAGCAGGAGAGATGTAAATTATCAATGCCCTCGCCGGGACTCAAACCATGGACTTCTCGAATACGCGCCGAAAGTGCTGACCACTACACCACGAAAGCATGCCAAAAAGGCGGGAGAAATACTGTTGTAATTTATATCCTATTCAAATAGAATTTGTATGTAAATTATGTATGCAATAATTTACACCAATAAGATAAATTATTCAAAAATAAAATAAATATGATATTCAGAAATATAGTTATTGCTTATTTAATGATCAGGTTAATACATTGAAATTAGAATGAATCATTATTTCCCTCCATGCTTGCTTCCGTATTATAACTGGTAGCACATCGTATTATCATTTGGAAGGTCCGTGGTTCGGAACTTGGCGAGGTTATAGCTATATTTTGCATCTTCTATTGCAAAGAACGTGCTTTCTCTCAGTAATTTGAAACATGATTTAAAAACCTTTATTTCCCATTCTTGGTAACTCTTTAGAAATAGCTATAATACAGATCCCGTGAAATATCAGTTAAATATTTTAGACCTCAAATAATTACTTCAAATCAGTTGAATAAACTGGAATATCCACATTCGTTTTCCAGGACAGTCCCGTTTGTAATATAGGCCAAATCAGCTTTGACAGCGAACCTCAAATCAAAGCTCTGATGTAGACAGTATCATTATCAACGTAAAATTTTATATCCAGAAGTAACGAAAATAAGTTTGAAATTTGCTTCTACGATGCATTTTATGTTACAGTTATTAGTTTCAGAAATCTTCCAAAACATGAAAGGTAAGGAAATATATTTTGTTAAACTTCCGCAAAATGAATCATTTTGACAACATGCAATTTTCTTGCTTGATTTATTTTACAAAAATAATAAAACAATTTGCATTCATTAGTATTCACTTTCGTTATCTTATGAATTTTCTTGCACACTTCAGTGAATTCTAAGTAAAACTTATTCATGCATAAATGTTTATAATTTAATGCTTTAAAGTGAAAGATAGATAAGATCATATCACTGCAAAATGTAAATAATAAAACAGTAATGATGCAATGCATTTCCAATAATGGAAGAAATTCTGACTTTAAATGAATAATAAATTAAAATTTTCCATTTACGGATTTAAATTCCCCTTCCCACGTGAAATTAATACTTTGTTTCATATGTTTGTTCCACGTTTTTCTAAGAGATATGATTAATTCTGAACTAATTTAGAATCGACTTTTTTCGGAGCATAAACGTAATCCTAAGAGTGAATTTTTTGGAAAACTGTGTTACACAAAAGAGACGAAATAAATTGCGAATACATTAAACAATAAATTTTGTCATTAGGCGTAAAATTAGAGTTCTCTCCTTAGGGAAAGTTTTGCTTCGCAGATGGAGGATAATTGAAGTATAAGAAAAATCTCTCAGCTTATTTTACAGATTAATTATGTTTAGTCTTTTAATTTATTAATATCAACAACAACAGAAAGAAAAAGTAGAGAGAATTAGAGAAAGTGTCATGTTACGTTTTCAGAAATGCTCCATATAACTTCAAGTTTAACTTTCAGTTACTTTTACTCATATAGTTTAACTTTCGTTAGGTAATTAGATGATAAAAAATTGTTTTGCTAGTTTCTGTAACAAATGGTGACTCGCATATTCCGTGCTTTAATTATAATGAATCCCAGCAGGGATCAAATATTTACATTTGTTGAACGTTAATAGTTGGATGTAGATTGGAATACTAATAAATGAAATGGCAGAGATGTTTTCGTGGTTTACCTCAGTAACGCGATTAGCAGCCATTTGCTTCATAGAGTGTTCCACGGAGAGGTCTCTTTGCTAAGCAGATTCCCCTTACCTATTTTGCTGTAATCAGTTATATTGACAAATAATTAATTAGCGTAAAATAAATAAATAATTAATTAAACATACAAATAAATAACTAGACAATCAAATAAATGACTATTTATTGATTCATATGTATAATCGAAAGACTAGAAGCTGCAACAACAGCATATCTTATACAGTAAATTTGAATATAGTATCTTATTTAGCACTAAAACAAATATATTGCATGAAATCTGCGCATCAACGCTAAGCTAAACTGTGAACGCGAAGGGAGAGGATCACTATAATTTCAAAGTATATTTACTTTTTTCTGTCATGAAGTTTCTATATGATTTGCGGGTACAATCACGAGACAGTATATTGAATCACGTAAGTAATAAAGATATCAATTATTAGTTTTAGATTCCAATTTTTTTTCTCCATATCGCGAAGAAAGTCGCATTCTTTGGATGAATTTAGGACAAATATAGCAAGCAAAATCAAGAAATCGCGGAATAACCGCTGTTTTAAGGAGTTGGAATGCCGGTTTTTTATGGTTGTGTTCCAAAAATAGTGACCAAGTTGTGTGTTTGCAAGCTGAGTTCTGTTGCAGAAATAAAAGTTTAATACCTCGTTTGCAGTGTACTTATATCACGTATACTTCGACATATATCGCAAATTTAATTCACAAACTATTTGATAAACAAACGAGTACATTTTCTTGAGAATTAATGAATAATTTATTTCTTAGTTTGTTTTCTTTTCGAAACAATAAAACTATAATAGCAATTTATTGGCGAATGAGTCTATTAATTAGAGAAAGTTATAAATGCTTTAAAAGATGAATATGTAATAAAAGTTTTAACCTCATCGGGACAATGTAATAAACTTTATTCTAGCATGATTTCAGTGCGCACACGAAGCTTATATTTGAAACAAATAAAATGCTCGTGATGTTGCCATAAACCTTATTTCATATTCTTATATAAGAGATTTCATATTCTTAATTCTTAAATTTAAGCAGACTAACTTATTCTAAGTTCCTATTTTTTAATTCAAAATTATTACTTAATAGTAGCGAGTTCTGTTTTATCAATTTTTAAATGAAAATTTGAACATCTGAAGTAAAATGTTTTATTTCTTTACATTTTTACATATTTGCATTTATTTCTTTTGTTTCTCTACATTTTTTTTGTGTAGTTTCCCCTTCAATGTGGATGAATTAATGGATAATGAAATTCTTTTATAAACATTTTTTTTATAAATATAATATACGTATTTCTTTTTTATTAATTAAACAGGTGTTTAACTTATTATCCAATGATTTTTAAAATACTTCTTAAGCATGTAAATTTATTTAAATTATCCGTAAATGTATGAGTGTTATATTATGTTTGAATGTAAAAACGTTTTCGAAATATTGTATAATGCTCTGAAAGTTTAAATGTCGATGTATCGGTTAAAATCATAAATAATGCAACTGGCAATGTACTGAAATTTTAAAGCAAGCAAAGGAACTAAATTAAATTTACGCAATAATAATTGTAAGTAAGTGAAAAAAGTGTTTTCTCTTTCGATAGACTTATAAGATTTATCTCTATTTACAGGGAAAACGTCTGCCTATTGCTCACGATATTGTAGTTGAATGATGTGGGAGAATAAAGAGTTTGGGTTATCATTGAAATTTGGCGCTAGAGACTGTACAACAGATCTAAAAAAAGCAACAATATTTTATGAATTATGCATTTATAATACCTATTAAATTATACTTAAAATTTAAACCATTTATTTCCATTAGAATTAAAATTTAACAGATCTAAAAATCATCCAATGTAATAGCCATTGTAAACATTTTCAAGAAATATTATTAAAACTGCTCATTAAATTTTAGTTAAATCTCAAATAAGAAACCTTAATTACACTTTCAGACAAACTGATAGATACTTAGTGGTTCGTAAGGCCAGACTGAAATTAGTTTTGCAAATAAAATTATCTAAGTTAAAAAAGATTGCCTGAGACAAGCGAACATTATCAGAATGAAATTTCGACTTGGAAAAGATTTTTTCTTCCGAGAATGCATCCGTGGCTGGTACGTCTATCCGCACAACTTTTCCAATAAAGTTTGTTATCGTCTCAATGGATAAAAACTTTAGGCAATATAGAAAATGGTCACCTCGAACTTACAATCATCTAATATTTTCTACAGTATTTTATGGTTCTGAAAATGTATCGCAATTTAGCTGTCTCCTAAAATATACGCATGGTGTTCAGTATAGAAACATATTATGCTTTTTCATCCAAATATAAACAGGTATTTTTAGAATCATGTTCCCAAGAATATGTCTTGTTATCCTATCAACTAAATGTAATTAATGTTAATTGTCAAAAAGACATAATAATATATAAAGTAATAAAGAAAGCATTTAGTAACGTAACAGTTGTATTAAATGCTGTTACGGATTTCGTATTTATTTAGCTATTTCTTTAGAACTGTAATTAAAATTTCTTTATTTTCCCATGCAACGCAGATGATGTTTGAAGAGAAAGCTACGTCGGAAAAGTAAAAATAAAAGAGCGCGTGCATTTAATATTTAATAAATAAATATCTCGTAATTACTGTTGCCATCCACAAATATCGAGAAAAATCGAGAATTTAGTTGAATGTTCTAGTAAATAATAAAAGCTTATAAAAGCCAAATTAAAACACCTCATCTTAGTTGTAGCTGTTTTAAGGCGAACTGCTGTTTGTTTAATTAATGCTGCAATTGATTGTAGCGAATTCGCTGTGATATTGGATTAAATTTAGCTCTTTTGAATTGAATTCTGTTTAATGTTTGAGATATTGTGATATTATACGAATATCTCTGAGGAAATGATCTCAGTAGTGTGTTTTATTCCATGTGAAAAGAATAAATTTTATTAACCTTTTAACGACTTGTGGATTCAATCCATTAAGAACCCGTACGCACGCAACAATTTTTGGTGTCAGGATTGGGGTTTTTTAAATGCCATTCACTAGAGCGATGGAAGAACAATTGAGACAGCTCGTGTCTGCCTTTGCTGCATTCCAAAATAAATGGAAGGGGCTGTCAACTCGGTAAAAGAACAAATGAAAGCTGACCAAGATTCCGTTAAAGAAGAGATAAAAGCTGCCAAACAAGATATGAAATTAGGTCAAGAGGAAATGAAAAGAGAAATTGCCTGCATGATAGAAAACAAGTTCATAGCTATGGAAGAAAGAATAATTACAGTTGAAGACAAAGTTGGAGAAATTCAGGAAAGAGTTTATGCGGTGGAGCAACAAATTAAAGAAAGGGTTTCTGCTGCTGTCGCCAAAGAAGTTGACACCTTAAAGAAGTGCATAGCGACAGAAGGAAGCAGTACAGATGGCTTTAAATTCAACCCATGCCTGCTCGTCCCTCTCTGAAGCTATCGACATATGATGGGAAGACCTCTTGGCAAGTGTATAAGACACAATGTTCTATGGTTGCGGATGCGAAATGGAATTCCCAAGCTAAGGCCTGTCATCTTGCAGCTTCTTTGAGAGCAGACGCAGAGGATATCCTTCAGACTCTTCCCGAAAACAAAAGAATATATTTCGAAGCTTTGTCCGGCGCACTAGAGCTAATTTTTGGGGAGAAGTGTTTAAAAGAGTACAGCCGGCTTCAATTAAAATCCTGTCAACAGAAGCCTACGGAAACACTCCAGGAGCTCGCCACGGATGTTGAAAAGCTGTCCCATCTCGCCTTTTCGGAGTGCCCGGCAGAAATAAGGGAAATCCTGTCTCTGCAGTACTTCATCGACGGCATCCGGGATCCTGAAATACAGAAAGCACTGCAAATAACAGATGTGAAGGGAATAAAAAGCGCTCTAGTGCACGCTATGAAATTCGAAGCAGCTCAGCAAGCACCCCGTTGAGATCACCACCCAGTTAGAGCTGTGCGAGTTCACGAGCCAGTGGATCAGTTGATGGCTCGTTTAGATGATTTATCCAGACAAGCCCATACCTTGAGGCGGTATATTAGTGATAAGAAACCGACAGTAAAGTGCTGGAAATGCGGTACTTTAGGGCACATGCGAAGGAACTGCGAAACACCCCAGAGCACGGAAAATAAGATGAAAGCTATAAACAGAGAGTTAAATGCCATGCGATGGAAAAGGAGTGACAAGAAACCAAAGTGCTGGAACTGCGGAATTGAAGTCCACGTACGAAGGTACTGCTGAACACCCCGGGGTACGGAAAATAAGCTCATTTCCAGAAACGACACAGGAATCAGATTAATGACCTTAACTCGGAGCAAAGTTTGAGTGGTAGAGAAAAAACCTGTTTTAAAGCGTTCAAGATTTCTGCAGTGAGTAGCAACAGGACTATCCATTAATGGGCATATCGAAGGAGTTCTTTCAATATGATCATCGACACAGGAGCTAATGTTACAATCATTCAAAAAGATTTAGCTCAACAATTTAAGGACAAATTGATTTGGACGCCATCCTGCGTTACATTCCCGACTGCGCCCGGTGAGAAAATTGATATAGATAAAAAGTTAAACCTGAACATTACCTTTGGAAGTGCTATGTACTATCACACAGCATATGTGGCGGCTGTTACGTATTTGCCGCGCCATTCGGCTAGAGGGCGCTGTGTACGTTCCAACAATCAGTGGCTTGCGGGATACGTGTACATTCCAATAGTCAGTGGCAGGCAGGATACTAAAGGTGTAGGACATGGAAGGCAGAGATACCTAATAATATATCTCTAATTGATTGACATTTTTCATTTATTTTCTTGTAAATAAATGTTGTTATTGCTTACAAAAACCTCTTATTATCTCTTGGATGCACGTTTAGTCTCACAGAACCATTAGATGCAAAAGCGGCTATTACAGATTCTTGCGTACTCGGACTGAACTTTTTAAGGAAATACAATTTTTCCTTGGACTTCAAAGACAAAAAACTGTTTTCAGTATCTGAGGACATACACAGTCCAGTCACATTAATGTGACCATCTGTCAAAAGCCAGAATAACCACCTTTCGCAGAGCGGACTGCTGCGAGACGTGCAGGAAGAGAGTCACATAGGTCTCTGAAGGTGTTCTCTGGGATGTTGAGCCATGCCGACTCTAATGCCGTGGCCAGCTGCGCTAGATTACGCGGTTGAGGATCCATGGCGCGAACAACTCGATCGAGATGGTCCCACAGATGCTCGATTGGGTTTAAGTCAGGTGAGTTTGCTGGCCAGGGGAGGACGGTAAACTCATCCTGGTGCTCTTCGAACCACGCACGTACACTGGCAGCTGTATGGCACCTCGCATTGTCCTGCTGGAAGATGCCATCATCCTGAGGAAAAACAATGCGCATGTAGGGGTGAACATGGTCCGCAAGGACAGATGCGTACTTGTATTGATCCATTGTGCCTTCCACAATGATCAGTGAACCTAGAGAATGCCAGGAAAACATTCCCCAGACCATAATGCTCCCGCCTCCAGCTTGGACCGTTCCGGCAATGGTTGCAGGGTGGTTCCTTTCAGAGGTTTCACGCCTTATACGCCAACGTCCATCTGTCCGATGGAGCATAAAACGCGATTCATCCGAAAACGCAACCTGTCGCCACTCAGTGGACGTCCAGCTGCTGTACTGGCGTGCAAATTCTAGCCTTCGCCGTCGATGAACAGCAGTCAGCATAGGTGCACGAACCAGGCGTCTGCTTCGGAGGCCCAGACGCAGCAATGTTCGCTGAATAGTACTTTGGGAGACACTTTTGGTAGCCCCTTGGTTCATTTTGGTGGTCAGTTGCTCAACGGTAGCCCGTCTATCTGCCCGAACGCATCTCCGCAACCGTCGTTCGCCTCTGTCATCTATGGCCCGTGGTGCACCACATTTGCCACGTCGCTGATTTTGGACAGTCCCATTTTGCCATGCACGGTACACTTTTACCACGGCGGCACGCGAACAGTTCACAAACTCAGCCGTTTCGGAAATGCTTCCACCCTTGGCCCGAAAGCCAATGATCATGCCCTTTTGGAAGTCGGATAAATCGCTTCGTTTCTGCATTACGCCAACGATTGAAATGTTTTCCGAAGCCCTCACACACCCTTTATATACGCTCAACTGCACTGTGCTGCCACCTGCCTTCTGTGATTGGTTATTTAACTCTGACATGGAAAGTACGTGGTGGTCACATTAATGTGACTGGACTGTGTAATTACCCATCAGCAGAAGGAATCATCAGCTGGAAACGCCACCGTCTCGTCTGTAAGCCGTGCTCAGAGAGATGCCAAAATCATACTAGGGTCGAAGAGAAATCGAAGACTACCAGCAATTCTCCATCCCAGATGCTCATCGTTCATGATTTTCGTCTGCCTTGTGATCTCTTGTTTGGCTGCCCTGCAGATGCGCCTTCATCGCCTAAAGAATACATCCAAGATGTCCAGGCCCGGTTTGAAGTGTGCACCGTTGTTCTGCACGAGAAGGTGTCAGCTTGGCGACAGAGAAGATGAAGACCCACTGCGACACGAGAGCTACTGGCCATCGTTTAAACGAAGGAGACAAAGTGTGGTTGCGGAATCCAACTCGACGGAATATACTCTGTCCGAAACTACAGTCACCTTACAGTCCGTACACAATCCTAAACAGGCTGAATGACGTCGTGGTTCGAATCCGTAAGGCATCGAACTCTAAGTCTAAAGTCGTCCATTACGACAGGTTAGCTCCTTACTTTGGCCATAGTACGCAGGGTATATAATTGTAAATAGTAATAAATAGTAATGTAAAATAGTATAAGTCTTTTTGTATTTAGTATTTGATTTGTACTTAGGATTTGATAGTATTTGTATTTAGTATTAAATAGTATTTGAATTGTATTTACCATTTGATAGCATTTGACTTGTATTTAGTATTTGATTTGTATTTAATATCTGATAGTATTTGATTTGTATTTGGTGTTTGATAGTACTTGATTTGCTGAAAGTTACTTATTGCAATATTGTTATTGTAATGTAATGTGTATTATTCCATTAATGGATTAGTTGTAAGTTTGGATTCCTGTTCAGGGATTGTACTGCCCAGGACATGCAGTCCTTGGGAAGAGGGCATTTTTGCGGATTTCATATTTATTTAGAACTGTATTTAAATTTATTTTCTCATGCAACGCAGACGATGTTTGAAGAGAAAGCTACTTCGGGAAATTAAAAATAAAAGAGCGCGTGCATTTAATATTTAATAAATAAATATCTCGCAATTACTGTTTCCATCCACAAATACCGAGAAAAATCGAGGTTTTACCAGAATATTCTAGTAAATAATTAAAAAGCTCATAAAAGGCGAATTAAAACATATCATCTTAGTTGTTGCTTTTAAAGCGAACTTAATGCTGCGATTGATTGTAGCGAAATCGCTGTGATATTGGATTAACTTTATCTGTTTTGAATTTAATTCTATTTAACTACTGAGGTATTGTAATATTGTATGAATATCTTCGAGGAAATATCTCAGTATTTTGTTTTATTTCGTGTGAAAAGAATAAATTTTATAAACTTTTTAACGACTTGCGCATCCAGTCCGTTACGAACCCATACGCACGCAACAATACAGTAATATAGCAAAGTAATTGTTTAAGGGCTTCAGAAACTTAGTATATTCTGAATTAAATTTAAAATACCGCGGCATATCTTGAGGCATATTTGCAGCATAAAATATTATTTGCAATGTAAAATATTTTATAAGTTTTATTCAAGAATCCTTTTCGCATAGAATTTATGAAATACTTTTCTTTATGTAAAAACGCATGGGGAGAGTGACATCTACTATTTGCTACGCATCGCATAGCTTGCATCTATCATACTTTATAACATCTTGCTAGATTTTTGATTTGTAGGTGTTGAGGGAATTCTAAAAGGAACACTGTAGAGTCATTAGGTAATTTTGAAGGAGACATGAAAAACGAACAATGTCCTCGTCTGAACTCGAAGCTGAAGCTCTCGAATATGTGACGAATGTGCTACCGCTAGACTAGGTAGGCCTTCAGAAAGGAGGGAGGAAATACTTTATATACACCCCATTTTAAGGGGCGAGATCAGAAGAGTCATTATCCACCACCTTTTAGTTCGAGTGCCACTATAGAGTCCCTATTTTATTTTAAAGCAGGAGACATGAAAAATTAGCAATGCCCTCGCCGGACTCGAACATGGACCTATTGAATAAGCGCCGAGTGTGCTACCGTTACACCATGAAAGCTTACAGATAGGAAAGAGAAAATACCTTATACAAATTGACGTAGGTGGCCAGACTGTTTACGCGTCATATGAGCTCTCAAAATTATGCTATTATTTTGGTAAATATTATTTGTGTTTGCTTAAATATGTGATTTTCTGAAGTAGTTCTGATTCCGGTAGTGATATTATATCATATTTTTAAGATATAAAGTTGAATTTTTGATTTTGAGGAACTTTGTATTTTTGACTTTCTACGTGGCTTTGTGAGCTACAATGCTTGCTTGTGGATTACTGCTTTTTAACATCCGGATCTGCAAGTACATTTGTTTTTACTTATTTTTCACAGTTTAGGTGCCAGAAATTAGAAAATAATACAATAAAGACTTGGATTTACGAAAACGGTGTATGATACGAAGATTTCGGGTTTTAACTTTTTATGAAAATATTATTATTTTGATTTATTGCCAAAATTCTACAGTATGAAATGCAAATTTATGTGTATATTTGAGTTGCGAATTCTTTTTCATACCTGATAAGAGTGGTTTATTGGTATACTATGACTTTTTATATCCGAGACATATGATAAGAATTCGGTTTTGGATTGTTTTTGAAAAACCTCTTGTACATTTTGTAATTTAAGGTGTATTTTTGAGCTGCAAATTCATTTTCACACGTATTTAATACTATTATATCAGATTTTGATTGAAATTTATCTTTTTCGCATAAATTTCTGTTACACACATTTAAGCTAGAGTTTTAATCTGTACTATTTACATAGAGTGTAATTCGATATTTAAATGTTTATTTCATATTTGACATCTATTTTCACACCTGTTGCATGTATTTTTGATTATTATTATGAAAGTTTTTGCACTCTTGCTAACGCTAGGCTTCGTACGGCAGCCCTATTTTTTGAACTCTAGTGTTTTGCCTCGTTTCTAGACATTTTTGCCATTTGATGCTTTCTTGCGAGAACCTACTTTAATTTATTTTAACAGTATTTTACGTATTTGAATGATATGTCAATGAGTTTTAAAGGTATTTAATGACACTATTTTCTTCTTTTTTGGTACTTGTGCATTTGTGTATTGGTTGACGTGCTGGAATACTAGATTTGAATTTGTATTTATTAGTTTTATGTACTAGATTTTACGCAATCTAAATTTTATTGTAAATATCTTGTGTTTTTAATGGTTTTAGCTAGATTTTATTAAAAATTACGGGGTATACATTATACCTTGCGATTTTACTCGAAGTTTGTGTTTGTATTCATGATATGAAATTTTAAATTGTCTGATGAGCCTGGCTGCCCAGGGACCGAATTCTTACTGAATACTTATATTAGAGTTGTTCTTTTTTCCCTTCACAATGGAAAACACGGATTCACAAGAGAAAAATCAGAGTGGTAGTGCAATGAAAGATTGCGATAGTATTTTTACTTTTGTGAAAGAAATATACAACGTTATGGAGCAGATTAAAGCCCAGAAAAAATGGGTAATTCTCTTCCTGATAGGTTACATCAAGGACTTAAGATTTTAGAGTTGGTCTCATCTTAGAATGCTAGATTTATAGAGAGTAATATTTCGAAAACTCTCTGGTTTAGAAATCAAAAAAGTTAAGGAAGACGTCATTGAAATGAAGAATTCAATCATAAAGAAATTTGATGCTCTTGAAGAACGATTATTGAGTCCCATGAACCAGGAGAGCTTTTCGAAAGGTTCGGATGAGATTATTCTAAAACATGCTACACCAGATGTAAATGTTTTAAAGAAATTAATGATGCTCTGGATCCTTGCGCCCTAGGGGTGAATGTTAAAAGGAATAAGTGGTATAAAAATGGTGATCTGCGAGTACAACTTGGAGACAAAACAGAGGTTAAGAAATTGGAAGAAGCTATTGCCTCAAGGGACTCTCTTAGGAAATTAGTATTAAAAGGATAAAGTTTATAATATTTAAAATTATTATTTATGGAGTGGATAAGAATGTTACTGATGAAGAGCTAAAGGCAATTTTAAAGATTAACCGAACTTGCTAACATGATTGTTTAAAACATTTATTTAATTTTAGAGAGAAGCATAATACCTCCCATCGAATGTTTTAAGTAGTTTTAAGTACGGTCAAGTTGTCAGAATGATTTCTTTAGAAAGCAGCGGTTAATGTCGGTTGAAAGACCTATAGACTACTTTTTAATGCCTAGACCGTGCACAAAATGCTTCTCATTTGGCCATGCGAGAAAGTTTTGCGAATTTGATCCCTGGTGCTCCCATTGTGGAGATTCTCATGTTGCAAATGAATGTGGGAGAGAGGTTATGAAATGTGTTAGTTGCGAATATTCTAATATAAATTTCAATACAAGTTTTGATATAGGTCACTCTGCTTTGGACAGCGCCCTTGTTATTTGTGTGAGCTAGATTTTGTAAAGAATCACTTGGATACTGATTTGTAACTCTGGCTGAGTTTAATTGATTTAGGTCTGGGCAGCTGGGTTCTTTCATTCTTATGATTTTTGGTGTACTGGTGGATTTTGCTTTATATTTCCTTTTGTGTAATTTTATTTTGATAATGAAGATATTGTCTATTAATTTAAATCACTGTGCTTTGGCAACATCTCAGCTCCAGGCGTTGCAGCAGATTTTTGGTGTTATGCCAAGTATTATATGCATACGGGAGCCCTATTTAGTTGAGGAACATTTGGAGTATACTAAGAATGGCGAATTGTCTTGAAGCCCCAAGGACGTTCTGCTATTGTTGTTACAGATAACTCTTTGGATGTTAAGGAGACTTTTGAGTCTGATTATATCACCTGTCTAACACTGTTTTGTAATAATGAGAAAACTGGAATTTTTTCTGTTTATTTTGCTCCTTCAGATGATATTATTACTCGAACTAAAGAGGAGAAGCGAGCAATATGAGAAGAACTATTTATTTCGTGACTTTAACTCTGACCATATAAGTTGGGGGACCCAAATATTGATGTAAGGGAGAATATTTTATATGAAATTTTGATGGAAAATTAGATATATGTCTTAAATGACTCGGACTTTCCCCCGACTTTTTTGTCATCAGTAGGACATACCTTGTCATTTCCTCATATAGCCTTGACTGTAGTCAAGATGTTTTATCTGTTCTCGAAGAGGAGTCATTAAGCGACCGTAGGTTTGTTCTCCTTGAAAGGAAAGTCGAAGGTATTGATGGAATACGCAAATCTATGACTAGGAACGTCCGGAGAACATATAAGTTTTGTAGAGGACTTCGTGGGCAGGTTGACGGCCCTTGAAGTGACTTGTCAAATCTTTTGTATCTTCTTGACGTTGAATTGAGAATTTGTAACTTCTTAAGAGGCATATCTTAGGAGGCAGATAAAAGCCTCAGGAAGAAGGTAAAGAATAATAGAAAGATACTTTGGCTGACTTCCGAACTAAAAAATAGTAAGTGTATAAGGTATATCTCCCACATTCTTAGCGTGCCTTCGTGGTGTAATGGTCAGCACACTGAGCCGGTATTTCAGAGGTCCGTGGTTCGATTCCCGGCGAAGGAATTGCATATTTTTCATGTCTCCTGCTACTAAATAACCTAATGTCTCTACACTGGTGCCCGAACTAAAAAGGTGGTGGATGACGATTCTCCACCACCGCGATTTGGCGATTGGGACCCCAAAACCCCAGTCGCCCTTTAAAAAGGGGGAGTATATAAGGTATTTCTCCCGCCTTCTTCGCATGCCTTCGTGGTGTAGTGGTCTGCATGCTCGACGCGTAACCGAGAGGTCCGCGGTTCGATTCCCGGCGAAGGCGTTGCTCATTTTTCATCACTCTTGCTTCCAAAAAACCTAATGTCTCTACAAGTGCAAAGTTAGAACCTTGCGCAAGAGTTTCCAGATTCCTGGCTTGACTGATAAAATTAGATCGAAAAGATGGAAAAATACACGAGAGCACTGGCCTTATACAAGAAAAATATTCAAAACGTTTAATATGAGACAGGACAAAAATATTTTCTTGAAAATCTTCTTTTTTATAACTATAACCTCAAGATTGCCTTGGCTAAGGTAAAAAAGAAAGGAACTTTGAGTCTTGAAGAAGGAGGTGAGCACACCAAAAAGGAAGTCAACTATAAAATTTTGAATGAAAATATACATATTGGTGAGATAGAATATCTAGGAAAAAGATTTTATAAAAGGTAATTTTAAAGTTGATGATACGGATTTCACATATGATGAGATTCAAGAAGTTGTTTCGAATCTTAGAAACAGAAGTGCTCCAGAACCCGATGGGCTCAATCCTGTTTTTGTAAAGATCTTTTTTGATTTATATCCTTATTTGTTTATGATCGTATTTAATACCTAAGGCTTGGAATTTTTCCTGGAAATTGGAAAATTAGTCATTTGATTCTTATTCCCCCCAAAAAAAACGGGAAGCTTCGTCCTATCTCTCTTTTAAATGTTACGAGCAAGGTTCTTGATAAATTGCTAGTTAACCTCATTTTTTATAATCTTAATAAAGACCTAAGTTCAAGAAATCGCCAATACAGCTTTATGTCTAGTAAAATCGCAGATGATCATTATTTGAGGCCGATGAATATATAAGGATTTATCGGAAGACTCAACATGTAGTTGCCCTCTCATTGGATATTGTTTCTGCCTTCGATTCCATAAAATGGTCTTCGGTTTTGAAAACTCTGTCTAAGTTGAATATTCAATGGAATATTTTTAGGATTTATACTGGTTATTTTAATAATAGACGGATCACTTGTAATAATTTAAGGAGTAATGAAGATGATATTGAGGTTGAAATCTACAGAGGCTGTCCCCGGGGCTTATGTAGTGCGCCCCTGTTTTGGAATCTTATTACAAACAAAGTTCCCCTACAGGAATGTCCCGAAAATTACAGATCGTTGCATATGCAAATAACCTCCTGTTACTCATAATGCGAGATTCCTTGGACCTCTTCGAAGCTACTATGGTTTAATTTGAGCTATGGAGATTGGATAAAGATATAAGGTTCTCGATGGATAAAACAAAAGCCGTGTTTTTTCCTAAAGGCGGTAAAGTCACAAGGACGCCTCAACTTAGGTACCTTGGAAAAAGGATCCAGTTTGTTGAGTATCTAAGGTACCTTTGTAAGGTTTTAGTTAAACTAACCAAGTTTTATTTTAATTTAAATCTTTCTATATCCTCTCTGTTTCAACTTCCCGTCAGAAGAAGCACGCGTTTTCAGCGTATGCTAATTTTGAAGTACAGCGAAGTACTATTTAAGCCAGAGGTAGAAACCTCTTAGGGTGAGAGAGCTTCAGTCTCAGATCACGGACACTCTGCTCAACGTTCGTCTGACCAGCAAGCAGTTTAAATTTATAAGCCATAGTGCTTACTACGTGATTGCATTGTGAAACAATTTGAAGTGCGCTAGTATTAGTATATCTTGCTACGCACCCTTTCAGGTAGAGGCCAACTTCCGCGATTTGCTCTGCGAAGCAAAGTTTAATTTAATTTCTATTTAGGTATTTATTTAAATTTATTTGTTTGTTAAGTTCGACCCAAGTGTGGTCTTCTACTTCTGTATCCCTCCCGAGTTGGGAAGTGTGTAAATAATAATGATTTAATAAAAGAGGATTTCAAATCCCTTCACGTGCAGTTATTATCCAGCCCAGCAGTTACATCAGAACAAAGCTTACATTTCATCAGCTCACTGTTCCAGTTCAGGACTTGAGAAGAAACACCCTGGTAAATATTTCACAATGTCTGCAAAGAGCATGCACAGAGCATTCAGTCCTGACACCTTGAGGTAATTATCGATACAAAGCTAACATTCATCGAACATTTCAAAGCTATGCAGAAGATGACTGATGGGATCTTGTCTTATTATCGTAGAGCTTTCTCAGCAGAAACTTTACATATGAATCTTTGATTATGAGGAGGATTTATGAAAATGTTATTTTACCAATAAATTCCAGATTGGCCAGATTCCAGAAGAAACTTGATTTAATACAACGGAGCTGAGGCCTGTTGTTTACACGGTGTTTCAGAAAAGTTCCTTCAGATAAGCTTTTTTGTTTTATCTGGCACTTTTCCCTCTGTCTATATTTTATAAGTTTTATTCAAATAAATTTCTTTTAAGAACCCTTAGAAATAATTTTATTTTATTTAATGACATTCTAGTTACCAAACCTATGTTTGAAAAAATCGCAAAGTTTTATTATCATCCAGTTGAAAATTTTACATTTTACTTCGATAAAAAATATCTACTGTTGGTGTTATTGACATATATACTGACGGTTCTGGAATTGATGGGAAGTAGGGTGTAGCCTTCTGTGTTTTTTATGGAGTCGAAATTGATAGTAGAAGTTTTAAACTTAATATGTATAATTCGGTTTTTCAATCAAAGATATTTTGAAATCCCTGCAGAAAGATTTTTGTATTAGAATTCACTGGCTCAAATCACATGTAGGATGGCTTGGTAACAAACGGGCGGTCAACCTAGCTAAAGATGCCGCTTTAGGCTAAAATGTTCCATTTTTTTAAACTTCGGGTTCAAAACGTTTTGCAGTTTAAATCCATGAAATCTTACCATACTGATCAACAGAGAGAGTGGTGGGAATTATCTGATCGAAATTAAGGTCTAATTCGAAATATTAAAATTTCCTAGTAAATGAATACATATAATGATATTGACTTAAATCGATTTATTACCAGACATGGCCGTTTCAACGCTTAGCCTAGAAGATTTGGTATTCAGGAAAATCCTTTATGCACTCATTGTAAAGTTTATGGCAACTGAGAACATTAT
This sequence comes from Stegodyphus mimosarum, assembly GCA_000611955.2. Taxonomy (NCBI): domain Eukaryota; kingdom Metazoa; phylum Arthropoda; class Arachnida; order Araneae; family Eresidae; genus Stegodyphus; species Stegodyphus mimosarum. The sequence continues at coordinate 89,713 of KK112559.1, read as the reverse complement.
TTGTATGATTGTAAATTGTTTGAATCAATTCGTCCTGCTGATTTAAAGCGTAATGTAGATATGGTGGATCTTGTGAAACTTAAGGTGACTGCCAGAGTATTTATGAGTCACTTTAAGTTCTAATAGAAATATCTGTGGTATTGAGACCTGAGACTGTTCTGATCTTTTGTTTTTATTTAAAGTTGTGTGATTGATCTTATGTTTGTATAATATATAGTTTCGAAAATTGTAGATAAAACAGGAATATGTTTTTGAATGTTTTCTGAATCTGTTTTGTTATAAAACAAGGTTTGTAAATAATCTGTTTGTATCTTTTATTGTAATTGAAACTGTATTGTTTTAATTTTAAGATTTTAAACTTTTTAATGTAATTTTGATTTTAAAACTGTTTTAAACGGGCAAAGTGTTGATCTTTGATAGATCTTATTGGTTTAATGTGAAGTTTACCAGACAAAAATTTAAATCTGATGCTTTGTATTGCTCCTGCTCGCGAATTTATCTTGTTTGTATTAGTGTTTTATATGTTTGTGTTTTGTTTTTGTATGTTTCTTGTTTTTTTAACAAGCTTGGTATGATCGAGGCGACCTATATTGGTTATAAGTTCTTCGTTGACAAGGTAGACAGTGTCGTCCTAAATCCAACCAATCTAACCTTATAACACCTCCATAAAATACTTACAGGTTTCCATTTGTCATCTAATAGTTCATTTTCAGCAACTGTAGCAATTAACTTGCTTGCCTTTGTGAATATTTGAAAATTTGCATACAAAAAAAATAAAACTATTCTAATAATTTCAAATACTTTAAAACTACAAAGAAAAAAATGAAACTACAGTTTCTGATTCTCCATCATTTACCTTTAATATAAAATCCATTATGTATAAGGTTTTTATAGAATAATCATTTCGACTATAATATGAAATACACGCACAAAACAATTAAACTATATTGTAAGTTTTATATAAAATAAAGATATAAGGGAATTTTTTTTTTGCCGAAAATGGAAGAAGAGAATCACAAATGCAAATTTTTCTGATTTTCAAACTGTGGAGTATGCTAATTTTGAGTTCGACGTCAAAAACGTCGCTTCAGTGGCAGCGAATGAAATTTGACTTTTAACTGAATGAAAGACAATGAAGACAAGGATGATCGGCATTCAGTGACTGCTTTGTTTCGATGAGTACGATGTCTCAGCGAAGTCATTTAACCGATTCAGAAGCTTGGAGAGTTGTTGGTAGGTTAGAAGGGGGCCAAACTCAAGCCGAAGTAGCGCAAACCATTGGAGTGTCACAAAGTGTGATTTCCAGGATCTGGAACCGTTTTTTGGAAACTGGAAGTGTAGGCCGAAGACCAGGGCAAGGTCGTAGACGGGCAACAACGCCCAATGAAGATCGTTATTTAGTGTTAACGGCTCGAAGACACCGAAATATGAATGCTACTCTTCTCCAACAACACCTTCGCTCGGCTACTGGTAGGACGGTTTCAACTCAGACTGTCCGAAACCGGCTCCATGGTGTAGGTCTGTATGCTCGCCGACCGATGGTATGTGTTAGACTAACATCAAGGCATCGTCGCGACCGCAGGGAGTGGGCAACAGAGCATGTGAACTGGAGGAGAAATGAATGGAGCAATGTTCTTTTTTCTGACGAGTCCCGTTTTTCTGTTCATCCTGATAATAGGCGTATTTTCGTCTGGAGGGACCGCGGCAGTAGGAATAATCCTGCGTTCGTGCACGAAAGTGTCAGATTTGGCGGTGGGGGAGTGTTGGTGTATGGTGGCATCTCCATTGACGGGCGCACAGACCTCTACATCATTCGAGATGGACCTCTGACTGGTCGCCGATATAGGGATGAGATCCTCAGACCTATTGTAGTCCCTTACGCTGCAGCAATCGGAGATGACTTCATTTTAATGGACGATAACTGCAGGCCACATCGTGCTAACCTGGTGGAGGATTTCCTTTTCGAGGAAGGAATCGTACGAATGGAATGGCCAGCGTGTTCTCCAGACATGAATCCAATAGAGCACGTTTGGGACGCTCTAGGAAGACGAGTTGCTGGCCGCCAACCACCCCCACAAACTCTCCAAGAACTGGAAAGAGCTCTTCTGGAAGAGTGGGACAGAATACCCCAACTCGTGATTAATAGCCTCATTGACTCCATGCCTCAAAGGTGTTCAACGTTGCTGGCCGTCCGTGGAAACCATATCTCCTACTGAAAATGATTTCTTTTGAAGAAAAAACCTTTTCTTATTCTTTTTTCTCATATGCACAAATTGTGTTTTTTTCCTTTTGTACACAAATGCGCAATAAAATGCATTTTTTTCTTCCAAACATGTGTAGTTTATTCTCATATAGCCTACTACGTCTGTCGACCATGCATTAATCAGCTAAAAAGTTTCCCAGCCACAAAATCCACCTAAAACCGCAATATCCTTTAATTGTTTTGAGGAGTATATTTCGCCAAACACAGCTTAATGTCTTTTATATTTGAATTCTCTTCTGTCAGTTTAAGTGCATGTAACCTAGAATATTCTTTCGGATGATTTAAAGTTCTTGAATGAGAGAAATGTATAATATTTTGTAGAGAACTTTCAGACTAGAACTGAATAAATTATTCCAAGAGTAATATAAGCAACAATGCCGAAATACCTTCATAAATTTAAAGTATCTATTTGAGTGCATCATGGAACCATGCATGGAATGCATAGTGTTAACATTTCTGGAAATCAAATAAAGTTTACATAATTTGTATATAAAAAGGAAAGAAATAGTGCACGATAACATTTAAATAACGTTAATATATTATACAAGACATGACTACAGAAATACTCCAAGTTCAGAATAAAAATATTATTTTAAATTCAATTCCTTTGAAGGAAACCAAGTGTTCAGTTTCATTATTGCGCTATTGAAATTAATTAAAGAAAACACTTCGGTATCTGATCCATATTTGAAATTAATTTTTTCTAAATGCTTATTCCTTGATGCATTTTGGTAGATACTTGCATTAAAAAGATAAATATATCTCAAAATTAATACTATCTTCATTATTTATAATTTGTATTCACACCTTTTTCCTAGTATTTTATCTGGAAATTAAAAACAGTCCATTCGAATAAGCTATTTCACTGTAATCTGAGTTCACTTAGATTTAGCTCTAAATCTAATTTTTTATAGCTAGAAGAAAAATCTGCTTTGTCCAAATTAGAGACTATCGTCCCTGTTCCCGCAGAGTGTGATGAAAATTAACAGCTCCATGGAACGTTGGAGACGCTGTCGACGGGATATTAACTTCGACGACATTATCACTTAAAGGAAACGCGATTAGGGTCATTGAACAAATACTGGGGTTACTAGTAATGGAGTATAAAAAGCAGATAGAGCATATCTAGCGATTTTTCCAGTGCTTTTTTTTGTCCATTTTAAGAGTCTTATGCAACGGTTAAAAGGTTTTTAACTTTTAATTTTACGAACAGTAATAGCAATTTTACCAACAGCAATTCGCATAATTTTCTTCCTTCTAGATTGTCTACATATTTTATAATAACATGCAGTAAAAATCGAATATGTCTAATTCGTATGTCTCTTGACATGAAGAATACTGTTTAAAATATTTTTCTGGATGAAAGGGGATTCCTTTTGAAGGAATTAAGAGGAAGAACTAATTTTATTTTAGTGCATGTTAAATATATCCACGCCCTATTTTGAGAATGCTTATTGTGGTGTACCTAAGTATTGTTCCAGAAGTAAGTGAATTCTGAAAACATGCGTCGACAATCGTGTTCTATATGTATAGCCCTAAAGCAATTATTAAATCTTCAACTCAAGTTTGCAAAGCAGTCATTGTTCCTCACGAAAGCATTCAATCAATTAGCTCTATTGAACATCCATTATCAGCTGAAATTTTGCAATGTCATGAATTCCTGAAAACTCTCACTGTAAAGAGGAAACAAATCGTTCTCGAGTTTCTGCCTGGCCATTTGGCCTCTGGGGCAGTGAGAAAAAGAACTTCGTTGCAAAATGAGGTGCCGATTTACTACAACATCCTAATAAATATATTTTTATTGGAGAATTAAAGTGCGTTTAAAAAGTAAATTTACAACTAATATATTACGAGATCTTCAGACTCGTAAAACCTTAAAAAGTTGGAGAATTAATTGAAACCTTCTTTTATTCCCGATAGTCCAACATGCAATACAGTTGGAGCTTTCCGTCTGTCTACCGGACATGATAGCCTGCACCGCATAGGCATTTCTAGCGGTCCTATTTGCTCACTTTGTGATTCTGTAGAAAACATGGACAGGGACAACTTGCTCCGATGTAGGGTTCTTCGTCGTCTTACAGAAGAGTCGAGATACTGGGAAGCAAGAACGCTCTATAGGCAATGATTTCGTTGCTCTTAGTTCTATTGTTCTTTTGTTCTTAGTTCTACTGTTTGTAACATCTGTTTATAATATTTTAGTTCTTTGTAACTATTTGCCTAGCCATGGAAAATAAAAACAAATGTGCTCTAAATATTAGAATCATAGCACTTAAATATCCTTAAAACTGCTTGCGGAAATTAGTCATAATAATTCTACTTAACATATTACTTTTCTTATCAGCGATTGCCTATCTTTTACTATAAGCTGTAACAGACATTAAATAATATAGATACATCGATTTGCCTTTTTATATAGGATTTTTGAACAGATTTAACCCGCGAGCACGCGTCCCAAAATTGCGAACAGGAGAAGGCGCGCTGGGTACGTCATACCCGAAAACAATTAACACATTTTAAATTGCTTTAATTACATACGTATCAGTATAAATATGGATTAAGCTAAAAAACAATGGACTTAGAATATTTGAATGAATATAATAAATGAAATATTTAACTTGCAATTACTTTGCACATCTCTGGCAAATTGAAGACATATGCTCCATACAAATAATACAGTGGTGTGCAAAACTTAAGCAACAGCAGGGTGTTTTGCCATAACCCCACGAGAAATCAACTGAGAAACATAAAATGCAGAAATGAAGGAGAGTATTATGTACGTAAAGGATGACGAAAGCATCGGAGCTGAAAAAGGAATACGATGCATACGGTATGGAATCAAACAAAAACAAGTTTTATTGAACGCATAGTATCGTGACTCATGATTGTCTATCCAAGAGGAAGAACAACAAGCAGATGTTCCTTAATATGGGATATGCTCTCCCCTCACTGCAATGGTTGCTTCGAACCCTCTCCGCATACTCAGAACCAGCTGGTGCTACATTTCTTGCGGTAGGAGTGCCCATTCCTCAATCATCATCTGTTTGAGTTACTGGGTGTCCTCTGGAGGATGTAAACGTGCTGCAATGCGTCTCCCCAAAGCATCCCACACATGTTCGATGGGATTTAAATCTATGCAGTACGCTGGCCAATCCATTCGAGTGATATCTTCACTTCCCAGTAGCTCCTCAACAGCAAGAGTCCGATGTGGCCGTGCATTGTAATCCATAAAAATTAAGTCTGGGCCAATGGCACCTCGGAACAGACGCACATGGGGAAGGAGTACTTTCTCACAATAGCGATCCCCGGTTACAGACCCTCTGTCGAAAACGTAGAGCTCAGTTCGCCCGTTCAGCATAATCCCTCCAAAGACAAGAACCCCAGGACCACCGTTACGGTGTCTTTCCTTGATGTTACTGGGATAAAACCGGGTCCCGACCTCTCTCCAAATCAAAACGCGTTGAGAATCGCTTCTGGTACGGAACCGACTCTCATCCGTAAAGAGGTCACGACTCCATTCATCAGTTGTCCAGTTTTTGTGCTCTCCGCACCACTATAAACGGTGGCGTCGGTGGCCAACTTTCAATGGGAGCCAGCGTTCAGGACGGCGGGCGAATAGGCCCCCTTTGTGAAGGCGTCTAGCCACAGTAAACCGCAACACTTGTCGCCACGTTGCTGTACGTACCTCCTCTTCGCTAAGCAATTCATCATCTGTTGAAATGATTTCTAACATATTTCTCAACCTTTCCATTTCTTTACCATAACTTAGATGCCGGGACATGCTGACTAATTAAGAGAATGTGGATGAAAATCTGAGAGACGCGAGAAGGCGCGCCGGTGTCACATACCCCAACAGTACTGTTCCTACAAAGGTTTTCGAAGAATCACTCCACGAACTTGCCAACTTTAAGAAAGTGACCTTAAATTCAGCTAGAAAAGGTTTCTCCCATTTCCCGGAAAGAGGGTTGGAGATAAGGGGCTAAGAATATGCCTTCGGTTTTGAGATACCGAAGATGCCGAGATATCTGGTTAATATGACGAAGATAAAGATTTTATTTTCGGAAAATGGAAAGTATCTTTACATACGTTCCGAATTAAGAATGCAAAATAAAGTCCGGCTTATGCCATTCACGACTTGCTCTGCAACACCGCATTCTATGGATAGAATTCATAAATATTTTTGATACATTGCCCGATATTGAAAACACAACACCAAGAAGGAGTGGCCTGAAAATTATGCAAATTTCAAAGTAGACGCACGTTACCGAGTTATGGGAATGATGTGAAATGCGCTGCTCTCCACAGTAGGTTGAAGAAGATATGATGAAAAGAACCTGCAGAATGTTCAAGTGGAGTGCCATTTTTTCTACTAGGAAAATCATCGTAGGAAATTTGTTGTCTCAGAGGACGCGTGTAATAGCAGACAATGCCAAGCCGTCGTTAACGGAGGCAGTTGCAACAGACAGACAATTTTACGAGGGGCATGGTGATCAGAATGAGAAGGGCATGTTGGTCCATAGGGCAAATCACAACTGACATATATCTAGACGCGTCCACAGTGCACCCGCTGTCGCGACGATGGTTGGAACAAGGTAATGTGGCAAGATCGTGAGGTGCTATTGCAGCCAGAGTGAGTCACAACGTGTGGATCCGCGTATCCACCGACAAGCGGTGGAGAATCCGCAAGCCATTTCTCCTACCATTCTGCAGCATGTTGAAGACACGCTAGGTCTTCCCATATCAACCAGAACCATTTGCCGTCGATTGGTGGCTAGTGGCCTCGTGGCGTCCGTTAAGACTGATAGACTGATATTGACCCCACATCATAGACGTCCACATCTACAATGATACCGGGCTCTTGCGATGTGGGCGACGTAATGGCACAGGGTCGTGTTTTCAGATGAGTCACGCTTCTGTTTCTATAATGATAGTCGCCGCGTACGAGCGTGGCGTCTATGTGGAGACAGGAGCAGTCCAGTAGCAATTGTGGAACGTCCCACAGCCCAACAATGCGGCATCATGGTTTGGAATGGAATTGAATACTATTCCAAGTCACCTTTAGTTCATATTCCGGGCACTATGACGAACCAACGTTACATAGATCATGTGCTGTGACCGTTCACACTCCTCTACATTCAAGGAGTGCCCAGTGCCCTTTATATGCAGGATAACGCCCGACCACACATTGCTGCTGTCAGCCAACGTATTCTGTTAGGTGTACAGATGCTTCCCTGGTCACCGTTGTCTCTTAATCTCTCACCAATCGAACACATTTGGGATGTGATTGTGCCCCATTTGCGGACTCTGCCATTGCCATGTTCAGAAGATGATTTGTGGCAAACGGTTGACAGGAAATGGAGAGCCATTCCCTAGGACAACATTCGTAGTCTCATGGGCTCTGTACCTAGACGTATTGCTTCGTGAATCGTTGCCCAAGGTGGTCTTTGACACATTCCAGTGATTGTGTTGACAACTTTACAGTCTGCGCACACTCACGGAAATGGGCCAAGATTTATGCTCTCCTCATTAACCAGAATTTGCAAGGCCTGGTACGCTGACTAAGTCAGAATGTAGTTCTACATCCGCAGCCACACAAGTCTAAGTTTTTGTATTTGTATTAAAAATACATTTGTATTTTTAATTAAATAAAAATACAAATGTATTAAAAATACATTTGTATTTTTAATTGTTTTTTTATGAATATGTATAATCACCATAGCAAATAGCAAGGAAAAATGCCAACAAAATGAAGCAAATATAATCTGCCCTTGTCTGGCCATGTTAAATGCTCATGTTAACATCCTAATAAACTCTCGAGGCGGCCTCTTGAGGACGCAAGGAGTTGCATCTGGTTAGTGGAGAGCGCGAGACACATGCCTGTTTACCTCTGTTAAACATCAGGCGTCCCGTCCTCCGTCACCAACCAACCCTCTGAACCAATGCTGTTCGCGCTCTGTATTATGCATATCGTTTAGAAAAAGACCACTTATTGTTCGTTGCTGTCTCTCTGTTTGCTGAGTTTCATCACATTTTGGCCACTTCTTCTTGGTGTTACATTTTCAGTCTTGGGTAGTATTCTTCCTATCTAGGTGGCTAATCACACGTCCAGTTTTCTTTGTAATTTCTTTTGTTATTACGCTTTATATTCGTATTTTTGCGAATTGCAATAGCGCTGTAACATACAACAGATTTGTTTCCAATTGACCAACTAGATCGAGAGTGGGAGGATTTAATGTCTTTTGTCGAACCTGTGTCCTCAGATTTCCTTATCACGTTTAGGCAATTTCACTTGAAAGATTGAACGAAGTGTTCTAACAGTATGTGTATAACACTAGCTACTTTACTGTTCCTTTTTATCGAATTCCTTGTTGACTAAGAAATCGTGAATTGAACTGCCAGTGATAAAATAACAGTGTTGTCAGGTCAAATAAAACTCGATGTTCTTAAATCAGAATAGTTACTTATTGCATATATGCAAAAATACTTATAATGTTTCAACTATAAAGCAGATTTTTTAATATAGTATTAGGGTAAGGTTGCTATCGTTGAGCCACTTTTACAAAATGATCTTTAAAACAGTGAAATTTGGCAATTTTACAGATTTTTTACATGTTAATCTAAATATTACTTTCCATAATACACGTATCTACTAATAGACGTTAGATTTATGAAATGCTCAATAAATATTTGAAAAATAAATAAAGGTGCCATTAGCTCAATGAAAGAAATCGGTCGCTTTCATTAAGGCGGGGAGTTTCTATGAATGGGCCAGTAGCTATTTTCTATTTAATCCAGTATTATCTGAATACAAGTCAATAAAATGTTTAAAACTGTTTTGAGCGTGATTCGAAATAAATATAAAATGATGGTTAGAAATCAACAAAGGCCACAGAAAATACATTGAAACACATTGATAGCTTCACATTATTCATAACGGATCAGCAGCTGGATTTTAGTTTAGTCTTTATAATTATAAAATAGGCCTAATATGAGAATCTACAAAATAACTTTGAATTTCTTTATTAGAAACAATTTAATGAAATGAGAATGTGAAGGTAATTTGTAGTTAAGATAGTATAAAAAGAACAATAACCATTACTTGAAAACTTTTCATGTAGCATAAAATAATTATTAAGCTTGATATTAATATTAGTAGCCTGATATTAAGGCTATAAATCTTACACAAATTACTTCATCAATTATTCGTTCTTGATGAGTTCAGCTGCATTCTTCGCGATAATATATTTTGATCCCCTTTCTGACACCACGTCTCATAAACCCACACTATACACGATAGACATTGAATCATGGCTTCCTTGAAGTCATCACAATAGACAGCACAGAACCTTGAATTCTCTTTGGAACTTATAGGTCTATTTCGTGAAGGCAATGAAATTTCAGCCTTTAGTGTCTTTTCCGATCCAGAAGTTTGGAGTTGTCTTTTCACAGCGGTGCCTCTTTTTTTATTTTTTAAGTCTTTCCAGAATCTCCTTCTATCGGTATTTGTTATCAGTATCTTTTTTTGAGTTTTTTTTAGACTTTTCCATCTGAAAATGTAGACGTAAGCATAGAAAGTTCACTCAAAGAAACTTATATTAAGTACAACCTTTGACAACAATGTTGATGCACCAGCTGGAAGCGGTTCTGATTCTGTTCCACTAGTGGTTGCAACAGATTTTGTCCCTGGATACTGTATGTCATATGACAGTCAACTAGTAGAAGCAATTAGGCTTGTGTCAGGAACTTCTTTAATAGGAACATCGTTTGTTTGAAACTGCACTGCTGCAACAAAATGAGTCTTCAACAAAATGAGTGCAACAAAATGAGAAAGAGAAATACATCTCTATTCACTGGCCAAACACTTGTTTTAGTAAAACCATTCGCTGTCGTAACTATTGTTGCTGTTTGTCCAAATGCTTTACCAAACAATCTTGCTATATGGAACTGTGTGACAACTTTTAACTTTCCTTCTCTGTCGTAGAAATTTGTTTCTTATCTATTTATTGTACAGAAACAATTTTAAAACTGCAAATAGGCATAAATTACGCAAGAAGTGATGAAAATCATTACGATAATTTCAATAAAGTATATATTCATTAAAAGTTTACACGCGAATTAAAGCTTAGATTAGAATTAGATTAATAGCTTGTAATTATTTCTATAACAAAGAAAATGAGATTATTATCTAATTATAGATATAATTACACCTGATAGTTTTTTATTAAATCAGATATAGTCACATTTTATTTTTCTACTTGAAAAAGTTACAAAATATTAACCTGGATATGGTTTTCATTGTTGGGCCACCAGCCCATTCATAGCAACGCAGACTGGCTCATTGAAGACAACTAGCAGTCAGTATGTAATACGTCTGTGATTTCGGTTATAAAAAAGTAAACAACCATTGTTAATATAGCCAAATAACGCTGATTTAACACAGTTTTAAATGTTATCAGTAACAACTAAAACACTATCAACATCTCAAATACTATATTTTCTTTACATTGATGGATCAGTAAAAAAACAAAAATCTTACTTTCTTGTAAAGCAATCTTGTTTGACCATGACCTTGTTTCCCAGTCAAGTTGGCGGTTTTCAAACTATATGTAGTGTATTAAACACTCAACAGGTAGAGCCCACTATCAATAACTAGAAAATAATGGAGGCTCAACGAAGGAGCCTGCCCATTAATAGCATTCTTACTCTAATTCCAGCCATTTTGTTGGGACATCCTGTATTAGTAAACAGGTCAAAGATTTGAAACAGAATGATGTAAGTCATATCGATGTATATTAGAAGATTTGGTAACTTTTGGAAGGTCGCGAGGTTTGAATATATTTCACCAAATTTCAGTAATTAATAAAAACTCATAATGTAGCCAGATGCAATGGTACTGCTTAGATACTGTACGTTGTAGTTAACACATACGACAAAATACAACATAACTCCATAGCTCTAAAATCTTTTTTTAAAAAACGAAAAAAAGAGAAAATAGATACTTTGTATTTCATGCAAAAATAAAGAAATTAATTAGCTGAATAATAATTCCCCTGTAAGTTATTTACGAAACTAATATTGCATAGCATTTATTTTTGCTGCATAGAATATTCGGAAAAGGTGGATTATTTTTCAAATGATTATTATAAATATATACTCTCAGTTACAAAGCTTTTTCCATGTTTAGATCTCTAAGAACAGATATATCAGTTAAAACTTAACTAAAAGTTTATTTTGACTGTTACTTGCTGGTACAACTAAAATATAAGAAAATTTATCCACCGCTTTTTATGGAGTTGAGAAAACCAAAATGCTTAGCAAGCCACAATAATGACAAATATATGTTAATATATATACAACATGGCCTATGGACTAGTTATTTGCAGTTTCTAAACATAAACGCCAGCAAATACCAGAAAACACCTGCTCTGGCAACAGAAGCAACTCCTTAACACTTGCTTTAATAAAAAATGAGTGTTTAACGAAAAACGCAGCTGTCATTGTCTCTTGCCAAGGACGTAAATCGGCATTCGCTATTTATATACCATCCAATTTACATTCTGACTAGGCTAACGAAAGAAAAAGGAGTTACTGGAAAGAATTAGCATAAAAATAACAAGCTAATTAAATAAACTATTTAACTCCAATTAATAAATTATTCAATAAAACTTTAAAAAATAACAGAAAGAAGTCCATGATTTTAAGTACAGATCCTATAGACAATGGCAGTTACAAATTTCATTGGACATGCTATGAATGTAACAATAAATTCTGTTTTCTTTCTGTTCCTTCTTATATTTCGTCCAAACATTTTGAATTTCGATTTATAATAGGTTCGGAAATTTCGATGTAAAATAGGTATTGGAAAATAAAAAATGAAACTTACTCAGAAAGTGAACCTTATAGTCATCAGAAAATTAACCTTACAATATTGTCCCGAAATCTGGCCATGAAATATGGAACCTTTTCTGTTCATTTTACAAAAGCGCAATGAATATTATTACTACCGTTACTACTTGGAATATTTGTTTTATGACGATCAAGCAGAACATTATCAATAGTATTTAGAGAATTATGTCATCCATCGTTGAAAATTTTAATATTGGAAGTAAATACATATCTAGATTAAATTTTCAAGAAAACAAAGGTTGTAATTGGCTTTTTAGAGAGGTTCCACAATACAAAAGTCTGCTCAATAAAGCTGCAAAATAAAGAAGCTGCCAACCATGATATGTTTCAAAGATTACATGAATATACAAAAACTGAAAGGAAAGTTAAACGGAAAAAAGAAAAAGAACTTTCACTGTATATCATTTATTTAAAAATTTAATATCAATGTAAAACGTCATATATTTTTTTATCTATAACAATGAACATGGCAGCCAAACGCGTGGAAGCTTTGGGTTTATTTCTAAACAAGAAATATGAAAAATCGGTAATAGCTCGAAATCCCTATTTCGGATTGATCTCCATACGCCCTGATTGCCAACTATAAATGGACGCGTTAGAGAAGGAAAAAAGTTCTTTAGCTTCTCCGTCACTTTTAAAGCAAATGTGTAGGAAAATGACTCAGCCTCTAATTTTAGGTCTTGATGAACCCTCGTTCATCATGTTTTAGTCGGGCGCAACTGTAGAGCAATTAGATATTTCGAGGCGGAAAACACGAAAACTCAACGATTCCTGCACTGAGTTTGAATTCCATACTTCCGATGCTAGCTGGACGTGCTTCTAGTTACAATACGAAGCTACACGGTCAGGAAAGATAAACATTTTTCAAAAATTCATAATACTAAATTTTGGAAGTGCGAATCCCATTTTTTTTATACTTTTATTATAATGTCTTTCGTGCAATAACTTGTTTGAGTTAGGTAGTAATTTTATAAGATGGAATTAAACAATAAAAGGAAAATTTCTCAATTACTCGGAGCTGAGAAATTTCGAATGTTATTTTGCTGTTTAACTGAGAAATTGGTAATTAGCTTAAATTTACGTATAATAACCCATTCATGATGCCTAATGTAAGTGGTCCAAAAATATTCCCATCAGTCTAAGCAACAAAAATGTGTAAAAAAATATAAGTAAATACTTTAAATAAATTTTCTTCAGTGACCTGTAAAAGCAGTGTAATAAAAGTTAGGATGTGCTTTTTTATCTAAGTCCTTTTTACTTTTCTTGAAAAAATGAAATCGTGTTTATAGGCGTTTCCTAAACCTTTCTTTGAAAAGATATTATGACAGAATTTCATGTTGTAAAAGTCAGATTTTCTAAGCAGTTGCTGAAGAATAAAGAAATAAAACTTAGAAGAGATTAAGGATGGTAACATAAATCGATGTGATTGCTGGATTCTGTAGAAAGTTTTATTTTTTATCCTTCTCCAGAGTACAGTATAGATTTTTATTAGAGCTTACCCAGCGATATTGAGAAGTAAGAGCAAATAAAAACCTGCAGTTGGGAGTCCAATGGCTTTTTTCTAAGAACCTTTAAGCCGTGAAAGCGTTTGAGAGCAATTCAGATTCGCCTTTAGTGCTATCACTATTAGAATGGGCGTTTAGAACGCACATTTTTTGCTTTTAAGCTAATTAGCAAACTTTCTGTTTTGTTATTACAGGTTTTGGCTCACAACTTTATTCTTTCACTTCCATTTATAATTGTTGTTCAATTTGTTTTTTGTTTTTTTCCTCATCAAAGATAACTTTACATAACGTATAAAAAATTATAATACAAGGACAGTTATACTTTACTGATGACATAAATTTACCTTCTTAAAATTCCTTTAATAGAATCAGAAAATACTGGTTTAATTCTTTCTTATGTTTCAGCGATTCGTCTTCGTACAAAATGGAATTATTTCGTTTCACCACGAGCAAATTCCAACAAACATTTTATTTTTTTGAAAACATTTTGTGCAGAAAAATATTTCAGTATCTTTATTTTCATCGAATGAATCCTTTAATGGTCTCGCCTGGTTGATACATGCGCGATCATTCCGAATTATTTCTGTGACTCCCATACGTCTTCCGGATTTTGCTCTTATTATTAAAATTTTTGCACCATTTATATTTATCATTTCCGCAATTATTTAAAGGCAGAGATTATACGTTTGCTTTATATATTGCTTAAGTCAATACATAAAACAGAAGTCCTTTTAATTTTACTGCATGCTTAAATTTATTTATTCTTGATCACGCTACAAGAAAATTTGTTTAGCTTCTATTGCATAACATGCGATATCATGTGTCAAAAGCTTTTAATACCACGTACTTATAAGCGAGGTTTCAGTTTCGAAAATGGTGTATATTACCATATTTAATTCGGTTTCAGTAATAGGACGTTTTATAGAATATCAAAAAGACCATTGACTGCATAATGAAATTATTCAAATTTAAAATATTAATTTGAATAGTTCATAAATGCGGACCAAACTAGTCAGCTACTTGACCGCTCGGCCGCTAGTAGACGTTGGAAATTTGTAATTAACGAAAAATTTGCGCTTTAAAGACAGTTATTAAACTACATGTTTTTACAAGAGAGTATCATCGGACATCATTTCGTCTCATTTAATCAAAAGGAACAGGCTCAATCAGGTAATAACTGGTACATTAAATCAACCAGTTATAAAATCATTGAACATTGGGAACTCGTTTCTGGTTCAAATCACAGTAAACGAGGTAACCTTTATGAAGTAAGTTACTCTTTGAAGATGCTGTACAAAATTTTTTCATTAGAAGATAGCTTTTGTATTCTTTGTTTTAATTATCGGCTGAACTGCAGTGTTCCTGGATTTGATCGCTTAGGAAATGATTCTAACCACTTAAACTAAGATCTAATGAGGACTATAAAAATTTATTAAAATTTCAATAGTTTTCATTACGATGGATTCATTATGGATTTAGAAACTAAGTTCCTTGAAATGAAATCTTTCTTTTAACAGACCCACTATGAAACATTTCAGAAAATTGGGTAGAGTTTCTAGAGTATATCTGGCAACGTAAATGGCTTTTCGAAAAGATGCATAAAAATATATCTCGGTACTTTAGGAATTCTTCTCAGAGATCCTAAATACAGAAAGAGTACAGAAACTCGTTTTACTTTCATTTTGCATTTGATTTTCTGTTTATCCCATTTCAGTTCGGCATTTTGATGTTAGAAAATAACAGTATCTATTAACGTGACAAGAAAAATCGAAGGACTATATATGTCAATTTTTCCATTTTTCGTGATGTGTTTTATTACTTTACCTCACGTTATGTTCCGTTACGAGATCCTTTATAAGCTCAGGCAGATTGCAAACTCGCAGTAGTTTTCCGTTCTAGAGATCAGTAATCTCTTTCTCTAATGCTCAGTGACACATTATTTAACGCACTGAAATACATGCTTTTTAATATATCTGAATTTTACTTTTTTAACAATATATTTAGTTAATATAATTTGCAATAGAATATACTTAACTGATAATTTTCATAACCTTTTGCATCATTGTTGTTGTCATTATTGTTAGTAATCCTTCTGAAACGAACCTCACTCAGATAATCTCCATGAATTTTATTTCGAAAAAGAAGTAAAGAATTCCATTTCCCTTAAACCTAGAACTCCTTCAAAGAATAAGTGGCTGTAGAAGTTTACTAAACTCTGTTCCATTTGACTAAGGACTCCCTGGGAAGCAAAATCTAAGATTCTCTGATTCCTTTTCTCTTTCCATCACCCTCTCGATAGCACATTCGGTTTAACATTATTTTAATAAACATTATTTTATAATTAATAAAAGCTGTTTCGAATACCATATAATTAATATTTCAAGGCAGACGCACAAGTCGCAAATAATTAAGTGTCTCATGATATTTTTTTCGTCGGTGAAGAAACTAACTTTCTAGCTTCATAGATAGATTAAAAACTTAAAAATCTCCAATGGAGGCAAGGTTTACAAAGATCAATGACTATATTTTATTCTCTTATTGATAAAATATACATAGTCAGTGCTGCTCCAAAAGTCCGAAGATGAGTTAAAATAGGTTTAGAAACCAGGAAACTCTGTGTGGCATTTCCCATTTTTCGGGCGACCAAGCTGTTAGTTTTTTCCCATCACGGTGACTTTATTCTGTATAGAAAACCACGGTGGACTGCATTAAGCCTCACATTTCACTTTCTACTTTGAGAGACATAACACAACTCAAACGTAAGAAAGGCCAATGGAAATTTTTTAAGAGTTTCAATAGTATATTTTTCTGTTCGTAAGAAAATTCAAACTTCCAATTTCGAGGTCCATGTCACATTTTACCAATATTCTGTAACTTTTTTTCTGAATAGCTTTCTTAAAAAATAGTTTGTTATTTACTTATTTATGCGGTTAAATGTATACTGCATTCTAAGTAAACATTGCATTCCAATATTTCTTACAACATTATCAATAAAATGCACAGTAAAGTACTTTTTCATGGATGTGTTAAGAAACATATGTGTGTATAGAATTCACTTAGGCAAAACGAGTATAGATTATTCACTTTGCGTAAATATTTTGTTTAGGATCTTCTTAGACCTAGTTAGATTATTAGTTCTAATGGTAAGAAATTACTAATCATTATCTAACAGCAGGCGATTATTAAGTTTTACTGTAGAGACATTAGGCATTTTTTGAAAGCAGGGCAGATGAAAAATGAGCACGGATGAAAAATGAGCTGAGTTGAACCACGGACCTCTCGAATACGCGTCGAGCATGCTAAACACTGCATGCCAAGACAACGGGAGAAATACCTTATAATGTAATCTATGTAGGAGAAAGGTCATGAATAATTGCCTAGGCAAACCTAACGGCATAGGCAAACCTAACGCCTATGTCCTTGATGTTTCTTCATGTCTTTCTTCATATACTAAAACCTCCGTTGCTTTTCTAGTATTTTTCTGACACTGTGCTCTCCCGACCTTTCTTTTGAAGGAGAGGGGAATAGGTTGGGTGAGCAGGGAGGAAGAAAAAGCATTACAGCAGCAAAATGTGAAGGATATAATTTTGAAACTGCAAAACACAATATCAACTTTTAAACAAAAAACAATAAAGGTAAAGGGTAAATAGGGAATTTAGTCTTACTATTAAGTTTTCCGTAATCGATGGCAAAACGATAAGCTTTTGGATTCGAAGGGGGCAAGTTATTTCTCTTTCTGCATAGCATTCCTGGGCAAGTTATTTCTCTTTCTGCATAGCATACCTGGGCAAGCATATTCACTGTTGATGGGAAGGATTATTTTGTCCCTTAAAATTTGTTTTATGTGGTGTTCTAATTATTGATTCTTCTTCTTAAGATAACAATAATGTTTACTTGATTTTATTTCTCTCTCATGGGTAACAATTTGTGTATTCCCTGGTTTCTCGGAAAATAATGTACTAAATTTACTTACGAGTTTTTCCAGCTTGGCTCCTTCACCTTGCTTTAGATGCTGGAGATTAATTTCGAGAACATTTTCCTCTACCACCACCTTTGGCACCCTATCCAAGACAATGGAGTTTTCCGCAAAGTCTATTGTTGCCTACGCCGCCCTAAGGAAATGTGTGCCTAGAATTACATTATTTTGCAAATTTTTAAAAGAAAAATAGAACTTCGAAAACTTCATTTCTTATCTGAACGTTCAGCGATAGCTCCCGACGCATTCACAAAGTTTCCTTTGTGCGGCAACGATTTCTGTGCTACTATTTGTAAACAATCTTATTCTCCGGAAATTTCAATAATGAACGTTTTGGCATAAAAAGTTCCTTGCGCGCCGGTGTCTACAATTCCTTTTACAGGTACGTCGTTCAAAAGAACTTGGATTACCGGTAGTTGGGAATTCTTGACTACCACGGGATTTACATACAACTTAGAGGGATTTTGAAATGCACAGCGGGTTTGGACGCTCAATTTCTCAGGCCCCTCTATTCGTTTAAAGTCTTCTTTCCTCTTGATGTTTTTTGGATAAGCTGGCGCTTTTTGGCTTTATCGTTTTCATTCTTGCTCGTTGACGGCGTGGTTAGAAAACATTTTCCTCCGTTGTATTTGTTTCTTTCCGCAGCCGGCTGTCCGGAGAATTGCTGATTGTATCTTTGGGTAGGAAACCTTGAATTTTTCGCTATCCGCCGATTCTGGTACTTTACGGCTAGTTCGAATAGCTCTTGCAGCGTTCATGGGTTTCTCAGCTCCACGAAATCTTGTACTGCGGGTAATAATCTTAATAGTATAATCTCAATAACTTCGCTATCGAACTTCCTTCCATATAACATATTTACTAGTTTCACTATAGGCAGGATAAATTCGGTAAGGTGCCAACTTTCCGTTGGTAGAAGCTGTAAGTTCGGCTTCAAGTTTGGCACGACCATTCACAATCGGGAAAGCCTTTCTGAGTGCCGTTTTGAAGGCAATGGCTACTTTTTGTCCTTCGAGTACCGGATGCAACTGAAAGAGCGTCTCAAGGGATTCCAGGAATGAAGTGACGGACACCACTGCTGGTTTAATCGCCGCCCTGATAGTCTGTATTAAGAAGCCAAATCCATCCTATGGGCTTGTCACCATCGTTCTACGACTTCTGCATCTTGTAAGGATAATTGCCCGTCTTGATTATTTGCCATTGGAACCGAGTAGAATGTTCAGGCACCAGGTGCAAAATCTACTGTCTATCTTTTGTGCGAAATCTGGAGAGTATTGACTGCACAGAAGAAGGGTTAATACTAACCTTTATTACGATCTTTAAATTATTTACAATGCGTCAACTCGACGCTAACACAATACGCCTTTGCTTGGGCGGTAACTGAAACTGCAAAATCAACTCAAAAATTGAAGGTATTAACAAGTAGTAGAATAACGCTACAGGGCTCGGACAGTCTTGTAACCTAACAGCTCGTTGATGAGTTTAGTGGCAGAAAAATAATAGCCGTTATGCCACGTTTAACCAGCAATAACTGCTAAGTCGAAGCTTGCGCTACAAACACGCACAGAGTTTTCCCAGACTCTCTAAATTTCCCTTGTAGAACTTGATGTTTAAACGTTTTCTCCCACTGGTAGAATTTGCATTCTTCACGCGCGCTACCAAATTGAAACTGGCACTGACAATTAGGGGAATGGAGGCTTATAGGAAAGAACTTTAAATTAAATTTAACCGGTTATTTAAAATAAATATAAATCGCTACAGACTTTTAACCGAAATAAAATTTGATCTTCCTGCTCATTTTCAAAATGACTTCTAGTTAGGAAAGCTGTGTTTTTTGTCAGGTAATTTTGAGAAACTAAACGATCTCAGTTTCTCTATAGAGGAAAATAAGGGATATATTTACTTCGAATGATAAAATTCAATCTTTCATTAAAAAGATGAACATTGGTAAGAATACAGTGAAAAATGATTCATTCGAAGTTTTTGACTATCGGCAGCTTTAGAATGGAAAAAATAAATGAAAAACATCAAGAGGGAAAACTATTATAGATCACAAAAATATCGCAGAAACACAGTTTTGCGAATACTTTATATCAAACAATGTTTCCAAAGTTATCTTTCATTTAAAAATTGTTTTTCATTGATATTAGTCAGAATAATCACTTGCCATATAAAGCCCAAGAGGAATTTGTTGAAATATCGAGTGACTGAAAACTTGCGTTTCCACATATGAAACCTTGACTCATTTCTGGATTGTAATCAGAAGTGAAGTTTTCTCAGTTTCTGTAATGGCATTAAATGTTTTTCCTCCATTCAGCACCACATCCTTTCGTGAAACGACATTTTAAGCTTAAATGCTTAATTAAATCCAAATAATGTTGAACAATAAAAAAATGCTTAAGATAATTTACGTCTGTAGCAATATCTCATACTGCACCGAAATTGAATTTGTTAACCGAAATTGAATTTATTATTTTTAATTTGAAGCAAATTCTTTTCATATTAATATTGTTTATAAAAAAATATTTGCGAAAAAATATTTATTTTTATGTCTTTATTTTAGATTTAATATCTGAAATAGTAAAAAAAAATCTCGATAGAGCTATGATGAATGAAAACAGTTTAAGAAAAGCTGCATTAAATGAAATTGATTCTGGAGACTAGACTTCCGTATAAGTAACTAAAATGGTTAGAAAATTTGATCACTAGACACTGAAATTCAGTTGCTGCACCTAAAAGTGTATTTGCTAAGGAAATGGTATTGCTTCTTGTTTTAATCCAGTTTGATATAATTTTTAATTTTAATTTAAGGAATTTTTTAAGATTATTTTTTGTTTACACTGAGTGAAAAGTTATTTCGTGCTAAGGATTTTGAATAAAAGATCAAATTTGAATATTATATAAATTGAAAAATGTCAGTATTGAAAACTAGTCCTCTTGAATAAATTTATAAGTTCTAGAAAGGTTAAAAGAGTCTTCTTGTAGTCTAAGTATCCATGGTAATTAATCCCGGTGGTATAGATACAGGAGGGGGGCTATACATGCTGTCTGCTTTGGCAAACAGATTTGAGGAGGCGGCATTTTTTATGGGAAATATGACATCATAAGGGGATCACCGAGAAAAAATTAAAACTAATAAATCTCAAGGTGTTCAGGTATTATACGAAAGTGATCTGAGCAGAAAAATATTTTTTACAGTGCACAAAGTATTTTAAGGACACACATTGAGATTCCAACAAATTCATTATGTCATGGAAACGTTTTAATGGGAAAAAAGTATCAAATAAATTACGAGGATTATACCAATGGCATTAATAAAGAAAATCTTTGTTGGGAGAGAAGTATTTCGAATTTAATTCTTTTATTTCTAGGGAAGATGAAACACGAATGTGAAAGAACGGTCGCTTTAAAGTTTTTGAGTTTATTCTAAAAAAAGTTTTCAAATCGCAGTTATAAGTATTATAATACATATACCACTGCTGAGTTTCCTCAAATTGCAGTAAGTGTTTGAGAGAAGTTTTTCTAAATAAAATTAAATCAAGACGTAAACTACTCAGAAATGAGAAAATATGTTGCTTTTAAACATTTAGCTGAAATAATAAAATAAATATTAGCAATTCCATCAAAGAATTTGCTACCAGGGAACAAACAAAATAGTGTTTTAGGATGCTGGATTTAAAGTTTTGTTACCAAAGCAAACTCCTAGTTTTTTCCCAATATATCGATGCAATCTTAGCTTAGAGTGGAGAGAAAAGAAAAACTAAGGAATCGTCATGCCAGGGGCTGCAAATTCCCAGCTAAATCATTGATATATACTCAGCAAAACATCCGCAATAATGTATAATAGCAATTTCAGTACATTCGTTACGTACATGCATCACTTTTTTGCCCTGATTGCCTAAGAACCGCAGAAAATACAAATTTTTTAAAGCGACTGCAATACTTAATGGCATTTTGAAGGAAAATAAAAATCCACATTTCTACATAAAATTCGAATGTTTTATGTACTTTACACAAACATCTGTTTCTTTTCCAAGTTTCCCAAAAGAAAATATAAAGAGATAGCTCAATAGTGTGAATGCATATTCGTATTTCCTGAGGATCTCCGAACGCCTTCTTTTCGACGTATCTCTCATGCTGAATTTAGAGCGAAGAATTTTTGATAGTTTCTAAGCTTTACTTCTTGCTTTAAAGCAAGTCATCCCTGTATACCTGAGGGCTTCAAAAAGAATTTAAACCAGCTGAGAAAATTTTTCATTTAGAATTTTTGACATGCAAATGCAATATTTTTCTGCTGAAATAAAAGTTTCCTTTTTGAAAAGCACTTAAAACGAAAAAGGCAGGCTTTGATTAATGTTAGAATTCTAAAGTGGTATTTTTAACAACAAACTGCTAAGCGAACTTTCAGATAAATTTTTGTTTCCTGTAGAATGGATTTTGCAATTAAATAATGTCATTACGTTTTGTAGCTCCTTGTTTTCTTCTAAGGGGCAAGATGAATACTACTGTTGTTCGGTAAAATCGCAAACAATTTCAAGTAATACTTTATTTCATTTATGCGTATAAATCTGATTAATGTGTGTTCTGTAAAACTAGAACATATAAAGGAAATATAGTTGTAAAAAAAGGAAAATATTCAAAAATGCTGAATCTAGTAAAAGAGGATTTTATATTCCATTCTTATATTATAAAGTAATTTCTTTTCCTCTCTCTTTTAGGCTCAAATTTTGGTATATTAACCACAGAGCTCTCCATGTTCAATCTAAGATATTATGTATTATCATTTTATGACAAACTAATAGCAATTTATTTTTTATGCAATATTAAATTATTCACACTTTTCTTAGTGTTTGTTTGAGCGGGGGACAGCCTATCTTCATTTTTCAGCCAACAGGTATGGATCTTGCAGACTGAAGCAAACTTTAAACAACAGAAAAGAACTTGCAGCTGCGGCATTGAACTATTATAAACTATTTATACTTCTCTTCTTTTATTTCTTCTAACCTACTAATCAGAATATTTATTTAACCTTCATATAACATCTCCTATGATGGATATATAAGATATTATATGTAACATAAAATTATTATGCCCATGCTATTACAGACAAATTAAAACATATAAATTTTTGTATTTTAAATTAGCTATGATAAACTGCATGCACCGGATATATATTTTGGCCGAACAATGTAAAGCATGACACGGTTTTTAAATTCTATAAATTCTGAAATTGAGTTCGGAAGATAACGTGGAACTAGTACTTAGAAAGTTCTGAAAATCCTTCAGCGCTCTGCAAAGTTTAGAGTTTCAAGAGCAAACGTAATTTTAAATAAGGTCATCCAATACAATAAAATTGCATCCACCTTTATTATATAACTTTCCTGCTAAGTTTCTCGTTGTACTTCAATTAAGTCACTTCACCGTTTCGCCTGAGACATACTCGTCGATTTGAAGAGTGTTTTTAGGCGTCATTAATGTCACAAGTCGTCGGAGTTAAATAAGTCGTAGATCTGACAGGCATTCGCCGCTTCGCGTTTTCCAACCCCTTTTCTAGAATGCAGTGAAAATGCAAAGAGAGAATAAATGAGTTAATTGTTCACCACCAACTGAAATGAGAAACAATTCTGCGAAATATTTGCTGCTACTAATTTTTTTATGTGACTGCATTGTTTAGTAGGAACTCTTTATTCCAAATGCGTTGCATTTCCCGATATTACATCCTCACACTGGTCAATAACCACTTCGATCTTCCCCTGAAATAAATATGTGTGTGCAGTCATCCAACGTGTTGTGCAGATTTGTCTCCTTGAGGTTATTTTCGATTGAGGGAAATTGAAGTGCATTTTCAAAGGAAAGATTTTGCCCTATGGAAGATATCAAATAAATGTGGTATTCTACTCTTACAGCAGTATAAAAAATAGACTTCTAAAAGACTTCTGTCTATCCTATTTGCATTAAGACAAGAACTTCCACCAATATAAACTCTGGAAGTTTTCTGTTCGTTTAAAATATACTCATTACTGAATTTCCATTTGGTGAGCATACGTTAAAACTTCGATGGTGTGAACTTCATGTGGTTAAAATTTTGAAGAAATGGCTGAAGAATTCGAAGGTAATTCAAAATAAGCATCGAATCATACAGTTCTAAACCGATACCATATCAAAATCGAATTTTCAATATTTGTTTCTTGAGCAGTGTGTTCCTTCACTTTCTAATTATCGTAATCTGACTGTGCAATAAACCTTTACAAAGACCATCTAATTCTTCGTTTGTCATTTCACTATCATCATTCTCGACAAATTCTTTGACTTCTCCCTCTCCCATGTCTGAAAATCCTTCGCCACCAATTGATTTAAAATTTGTAAGATTTTCTTGGTTTCATTTTCAGTTGTTGGAAATCCTTTAACATTGCTAACAACTTATGGCCAGCTCTGATGAAAGCAAAATATCGTTGTTGATGGATTCATAATGCAATCTTCCCATGCGAGTTTAATCATTTCCATGCAGTGACTTATGTTGAATTGCTTCCAAAACACTCTTAGTGTGCCTTACGTTTCTTCATCTAGTGCTTTATTTGCAAAGATGGAAGCATATCTGGCATAAAAGGCTTTGGATGTTTTTATGATTCCTTGATGCATTGGATTAGGGAAGTGGTTGCGATAGGAGGAATAAAACCTCTACATTTAGATGCAATGTTGTAAAAACTTCAACACTGTGTCCTGGATTGTTGCCGAGAATTAGGAAGACTTTAAAGCTCAGATTTTACTGTTCTAAGTAAAGCGTGACTTCTTTAAATGAAGGAATGTTCAAATCACACCTCAAAGAAAACTATCGCAAAGCAGACGACACTCAAACGTACCGAGTATAATTAAAGATTTCTGTGTTGAAGAAACTAAATGTAGACAATCAATTGTATAAACAAAACCGCTTTCCGAAATCAGCTTTCGGCAGGAGTTTATGGCATTTTAATCGATTCTTTCGTTTTTTCCATAAAAGCGAAAATCATATCAACGATATACCTATACCGTAGCGCATATTTTCAATTTAAATGTTTAACGAAATAAGCTTTAAGTTTTAGACAGTTTTAGTTATCTCCCAACTTTTAGTCAAAAAAGTGTATTTTTATATTAACCCTCTTTTATTATGCCTTCATACTATTAGATAGTCTCATGCTATTAGAGATAGTTTAAAAATATGTTTTTCAGTACATCGGTCATTAGTTTTAAAATCGTCAAAATTTTAGGATTTAGAATATTTGCATCCAAAATAATAATCGGATCACTATTAGGGACAGAATAAACGTTGGATTCTGTTGACCAGAAAGGTTTGGGAGTTGCGTTATTCTTCTGTCATCTGGTCAATACCTTTTCATTCCTTAATAAAAATATTTATGCTTGGGTTTGACTTTATTTAATATGCAACTAAATTTCTAGAAAAGGACAAATCAGTCTTTCTGAATATACAAGCTCAGTTTCAAAAGAATTTAAAAAGAATACAAAATTTATAGAAATGCATCTGTCCAAAAACTGAATATCCTTGGATCAACACTGAAAGAAAATTTTTATGAAATGTGAAACATTTTTAAGAATTTTTCTGAATTTTTTGTGGTTATTAAAATAAGTAACAAAATGTTTCAGAAAATGCCCTTAAAAAAATTTGCGTGTTCAAGGCGAAAATATTTGGACTCTCAGACCATAATTCGTTTACGCTTTCGGTCAGTGCGGTAAGCCAAAAACTCCGCCGAAATGGCCTATGCTGAAGAAAAGGATACAAAAAATAACATCGCAGATGAATGTGAAGGGTGACTATTTTTATGAATTTATACTATCTCGTAACCATATCATATCATATCTAAATATAGCTAAATAATACCATATCATCATACCATACCTAAACATAGCTACATCATACCATATCATAGCAATACCTTATTATAAAACATAGCATACCATTTCGTTGCCAAAACATATCATATAAGCGGAGAATTCAAAGATGTCTCAGCCAGATTTGTTGAAGATTCAAGAATTTATCCTAAGAGATATTTGAATATCAGCTAAAGGCATTTACAGTGTTGATAAAATCAGTCTTTTCTTTCAACTCATACGTTTAAAATGCCTGGCCTCTAAACACTCGCAATAACGGTCAAAATCGCTTCGCCATTGTACTGTGAGTAAATACTAATGAAATGGAAGGCGATACCTCTGCTCATAAGAACATCACAAACCTAAAATGTTTCATGAGTATTTACGGTATGCAGCGAATATAAAACAGAGAATAATTACTGATATGTCTGGAGAATTACTCAAGAAAATCATTAAAAGGCATTAAGATCCTCTTGCGGAGAAAAAGCATTAAGAATAAAAAATATTTTATTTATTTTTTTATTTCACTCTATTTCATTCTTGCAAATTAAAGATTGACAACTTTTAAAATATTTGTAAATATGGATAACATTTAGCAACTAAAAATAAGAATGAAAACTATAAGTAGGATCCCTAAAGCACAGTCACAATGACAAAAAAAAAGTGGCTGTGTAAAAACTATGAACATTTGCGTATGCGCGTGTTATTCTAAATTAAAATGTTGATTATATATCTTTCTCACTTATACATCTTTCCTAAACCGCCGATTGAAAGACATATTAACGGCGCTTTACGGTATTTTCTCTTTCGATGTAGTATGCAGTTTTCGTGGCGAATACTGGACATAAAGTGTGCGTTTGAAAGAAATGCAATTCAAATAAGTACAATTAATTAAAAACGTCATTCATGGCAATAAACAGGCTTAAAGTACATAATTCGAATGATAAAAAAAAAGTTTTTAAAATAATTGTTTGAAAAAATATGATTTTTCCCCATGCAACGCAGATAATTAAATTAAAATTCTGGAAAGCGATTGCAGTCGTAACTAATTTGCAACTAATTTTAGCAATTACAATTGCAAATTTCGGAATAAACCTATGTTTAATTTGAATTTCTAACGCCCTAAGTATGGATTTGAAATCCATTAGCAGCGAAAATAGTGAATTCATTTATCATCAGACAAAATTTTAAGAAAGGTATTTCGAGTCCGATACATCGTTATCAAAGACAAAGTTCTATTCTTTTTTGTGTAGGAAACAGATGGACCATTATCACTGTTTCCACTCGTAGCCGTCATTATGGATGATTGGCGGCGTTTCCCACAAATTACAGAACGGAATGCATTTTTAACTCTCATATGGTATTTTTTATGGAACCAAATGCAAGTTTCCGGTACTTAGGGAATACACTCACGTTTGTGAAAATTGCAACACCATGAAGGACTTACGCGAGTGAGCTGAAAGTTTCAGGAAATGCAAAGTAGCGCATGATATGCAAATGATTAGAATTGCAAATCCGTAGCGCATGCGTATGCTGAGCAGCGCCCTCTGAACGGCTGATGGATCCGAATAAAGAGACGGCTGTAGCGAGGCGTGTATGGTTATCGGTGGTTATCTGCTAGTGGTAAACGTTAACTCAATCTGTACTTATGCCTCGTCGACGAAAGAGAGCGAGATTTGAACAACTTACAGAGTTTGAACGAGGGAGAATCATCGGCCTTCGTGAAGCTGGATTGTCGTATCGTGCAGTAGCCTCTCGTGTGCAGCGTAACAGCAGCACAGTGATGCGCGTTTGGAAGCAGTGGACGGACGAGTGTCGGACAACTCGGAAATCCGGGAGTGGACCCCGAAATGTGACGTCAGCTCGCGATGATAGACACCTGGTCCGCATGGCGCGGACGGACCGTACAGCTTCCTCTAGACAATTGGCAGCACTGTGGTCAATAGCTACAGGTGTTTCATTGTGTGCTTCATCAATTCGTAGACGTCTGCTGCAGTGTGGACTGCGCGCACGGACTCCTTTATACAGGATCCCCCTAACGCACGACCATCGCCGCCTGCGGCTACAATGGGCCAATCAGCATAGAGACTGGCGTGCTGATTGGCAGCATGTCGTGTTTTCTGACGAATCCCGCTTTAATTTGTGGTACCATGATGGCCGCATTCGTGTCAGACGCTATGCCGGTGAACGCCACCTTCCGGAGTGCATTATCGAACGCCACAGTGGACGAACACCCGGAGTTATGGTCTGGGGCGCCATAGCATATCATAGACGATCTCAATTGCTACGAATTGTGGGCAATCTGAACAGCAACCGGTATATCCGTGAAGTTCTACAGCCCGAAGCTGTTCCCTTCCTTCAAAGCTTGCCAGGCGCTGTATTTCAACAGGACAATGCCCGCCCTCATACTGCTCGGATTGTTAAATCCTTCTTTGCAGCGCAGCAGGTACAGCTTCTTCCTTGGCCTGCGTGTTCCCCGGATATGTCGCCAATTGAACATGTGTGGGATGTCATTGGTCGGCGTCTTGCTCGTGATCCTCGTCCTGTTGCGTCTGCAGACGAACTTTGGGTACGCGTACAAACGATATGGAATGCTCTTCCTCAGTCAGACATTCAAACTTTGTTTGACTCCATGCCACGTCGTGTAGCAGCACTTATTGCGGCGCGTGGTGGCCACACAAAATACTGATTCTGATCTCTTGTTCTTGTTTGTTTGCTTTGAACATTTAATCATTTATTTGTACCACTACCACTCAACTGTGTATTAAATTGCATTCAATTATGACGATTCCTTCTTGGTGTTGCAATTTTCACAAACGTGAGTGTCTATCAGGAGCGAGCCTGGAATATGAATTCAAATTCTGAGAATGGCTTTAGTTTATGCTGTATGTATCACCTTGCTTTTACTATACATAATTGTTTCATTACTGACAAATGCATTTGTTAGCAACAGAATGAGGGAATAGGCTAGGTATTTATTTATACACCTTCTGACAATTGTTTTACGGTTTTGGTTTCCTTAGTAGAAATGTTAAAGATGATTGACTTATACTTACGTACCATATATGAAAATTGTAAAAAGATGCTAATAATCCCTCTAAGGTTTATCCTAATTTTAATAACAGTTATTTTATATTTATGCATCTTTCCTGTCTATTCTAGTTTGAGCTTACAATTTCCTACTAGAATGTATTTACAGAAACACGGCTAATGCAAATGAGTACGAGTAGTATTTAAGTCGATGTTTCATTGACTTCGTTAGAGAGAGAGCCTGAGTTCTTGACTAGCGCGAGTTTGCTCTTTGGCTACGTCTCTCGAAGTTATTGCTACGCTCGGCCGTACATTATGCCCTTGTTTGGCTTCACCGACTTGATTAAGATTTAGAGGCCAACTACTTAGAATCTTGATAGCTTCGGCTATACCTTTCA
This sequence comes from Stegodyphus mimosarum, assembly GCA_000611955.2. Taxonomy (NCBI): domain Eukaryota; kingdom Metazoa; phylum Arthropoda; class Arachnida; order Araneae; family Eresidae; genus Stegodyphus; species Stegodyphus mimosarum. The sequence goes on along the minus strand of KK112559.1, from coordinate 60,778 downwards.
GCTTTAGTTAAGTTTAATTTCATATTTATTGAAGTTCAAGCCCACGTGGAGGCTGTTCTGTACGTTACAAGTTAGGAACTGACTGTATCATATTTAATCTGAAAAATAAAGGGTAGTTAACTCTTCTTAAGTTTTACGTCTCTGTTCACACACTTTAGCGATTATTCGCTTATTAGAGTTTGTGGGGCTTTAAGGACGGAACACTGAATAAAATAAGTAAAACCCCACATCCCTTCGGCCGATAATTTTTGTTTCTGGCTTTCTAGCATGAATTATAAGATTTTTGTGCATTTACATTTTCTGCTAGTGATGGATATTGAAATACAAAGCAATTCATAAATCATTATCACTAATTTATCCTTATATCGCTATTAATTTTTCCTTACCGTTTTTGTAATTTATTCAAATACATAAAGAATCGTACTCAAAAACAAGCAAAAATTGCTAAAAGAAAATATACGAATGTAAAAAGGAAAATTAAAACAGAAAATTTATATATAAGTTAGAGTTTGAATCGCCGAATGCAAATAGGCAACCAAAACTGACATAAAACGCAATCCCGCAATCACATCACAACGCCTTATTAATAGACATATTAAACCTATGCGTCAGTTTGCAAGCACCGATACTTCTGTGTAATACGAGACAGCTAAAGAGGAAACCATAAGCCGAAGACATCATTTCCACGTTGAAATGCGTTGGAGGGCTGCCGGGAACTTACAAGCTGGTGCAAGAAAAAAAGTTGTTGTGAGATAGCGGAATTTGCATCGTAGTTTCGACTATGGAATAGTTACCAAAGGGATCAAAACCCTGTAGAAGATGTGGATCTGGATGCTGAAGGATCACAACAGCAGATGAACGCTTACTTTTGCTATGTGCAAGACACCGTTTATCACTCATAGCACGACAGCCGACGTCGCATCTTTCTGCTGCTGCAGGACGGCCCATTGTCCCGTCGACTTAATATAGGTAGACTATACGCCCAACGACCTATGGTTTGTATTCCTTCGTGACCCCACTGCCCTAGCATGTCAGGGCGCGGTTGAATTGCGCCTATGACATCACAGTTACACACTAGGGCAGTGGGGTCACGTACGTTTTATTGATAAGTTTCGATTTAACATCCAGAATGGTTCCCGAAGGGCAATAATACCGCGAGAGTTAAGGACACGATATCAGGTGGCAAACATCTTCGAAAGAGACCAGTACAGAAGAGGAGTCTTACTTGTATGGGCTCGGATAGCAACGAACGGCCGCACCTATGATTCCTGGTGGTTCCGTCAGAGCAGTCCGATATCGCAGTGAAATTCTACGCCCTCTTATGTGTTCTTTTATTGTTGCGATAGGTACCGATGCGATATTTATGGACGATAACTCCCAACCACATGCATAGAGCTCAAGTTGTGCGGAGGTTTTCTGGAGAATGAACCCATTCCATATCTGCCGTGGACTGTTAGATCACAGGAACTGAATCTCATATAGCATGCGTGGGGCGTGTTTGGATAACAAGTACAGTGTGCCGCGAGGTCCGAGGTGCATTACTATAAGAGATAGCGTTACTGCCCAGAACAGATATCAACGACTCCGTTGACAGCGTACCTCGATATTGTCAAGCATGCATTTCAGCTAGATGGTATTATACCCGTCCCGTTATTAGAGGAATGTTTCCGTTGCCCATTTCTCCGACCCATTTAGTCTTTCGTGATGTGATGGTCGTAACACATCTCTTTTTGTATGTTTGATTTATTGCTTCCTTTGTAGTCTAGTAACGTCACAGTAACCTCTTGGATCAATTTTACTTATATCCATTGAATAGTGTTTCTTTTTTTCGTGTTTAGCCTTTGTTGCTTATTTTTTTAACAGAACTGTATTATCCTACCAGTCCATGAGAACTTTTTCAGCGTATTAAGATCGTTCACCGTTGTACATAAGGCCAAGAAATCCTGGTAATTTCTCCAGGCTCAATTCCCAGCATTCTTAAAAACCAAGAACCAAGAAAACATAACGTTTTCGTGTCTAATGTGTAATAGGAATGTGAGTCAATTTTTCGTTACAAATCTATACAAGCACATAAGACCTAGCAACGCTGGTAAATCGTCCAGGCTCAATTCCCAGCATCTCAATAGCCAAGGCCACACGGAATCTTCTGTTTTATGTTAAATACTAATATGAGTCAGTTTTCTTTAGAAATCCACCGTAATCCACCGAGTAATTTCCTATAATGAAATTTGAACTAACTGGAATTAGAATGCCAAACATTAGACCGTAATAATGCTTATCCTTTCAGGTCAACTCGTGTTCCAGATTTAATTTTCTGTTCATATTAGTGAAGAATTGCAGTTTTAGCTATTCATTGTTGATTTAATACGAATATTTATTTTAGTTTCTTCAGTAAAATGATATTCATTACTTTTTCATGATTTTAAGTATTTCCATTGCGCATTTGTCTTATGGTTAATTGAGGAGACATAATTTTGCTTGCTACATT
>KK112559.1:47954-58246 GCA_000611955.2 Stegodyphus mimosarum | reverse complement strand
TGCTGTATTTAAAAATCATTCAAATTGTTAGTAACTTGTTTTACCGCAAGATATTTCTTTTATTTGTTTGACAAAGGTAAACTAATACGAAACCAATAAATGATGATTCATTTTTTGAAACCTTCGCATTTGCCCAAAATCATTAAAATGAAGTATTAATACCACCATCAGTTACTTAGTAACCGGTATGTATTTGATTTGATAAAGCGAAGTTTCAGAACACTGAGTGCTTGGACACGATGGCACCCCTTTGCGTAATTAATGAAGCGCTTCTGTTGAGTTCCTTGGAATAACTTTTCTATCATATTTGAATGATTACTTGGAAAGATCCATTTTGTTATGTCATTTCCCACTGACACATCCTTCTAAAATTGTTTCATTTATAATAAAATGACATATATGTTACAAATTGAATGCTAGCTAGTAAATTTGTCCTTATAAGTCAGTTTTTATTTATATGGCGGCAAGTTGGTAACTTCTTTTTAAACATAAATAAATACATTAATAATATGTATACTAAAATATGCCATAAAAATGATTATTAAAAAAACGTACATCATAGACATTTCTCAAAAAAAGAAGCACTGTTCTACATTCTTCATGACATTGATTGGAAATTTATGCATTTAAATAAATCGTTGTTTTAGTTATAAGTGGATATAAATACTCATACATAATCATATGTTTTATCCAACTTTAAAGATCTGGATTTTTATACAAATCAAATGTAAAAATTATACATTAATTTAAACTAGCACCTTGCTAATAATTCGCACGGAAATGTTTTGGTATTGATTATGTTTAGTACATTCAGTCTATCACATTGTAAGAGGTATTTCTCTTTCCTTAAGGTGTGGCTTCGTGGTGGAAGCACGTCAGGCTAGGAATCAGGAGATCAGAAATTCTAATTCCGACGAGGGCATTTTCCCTTGTTTCTTTCTCCAAAACAAACCTAATCACTGCACACTATGTCATATGTTATCGTTAGGTTTCTTTCTGCATGTCTTTCGAGAAAGATTCGTTAGGTTTCGCTGCAGAGGTAGAGCGAAAAAATGAATTTTGCTGTAAAATAATGTATGTGATGATTAATATGGAACGACCATTTTATCCTCTATCATCGAATTCTTCAGGGAAAAAACAAGATCGATATGAATTAATAAAGGTAAGATAATAAAGTTGTTCTAAGGGATTATTTGTTATGGCGGGACGCTCGAAGATTATTTGCTTTAATATTATCTAACTCTGAGTACAAGCAAATGGGGAAAATTAGTGTATATTTATTATAATGATGTGTAGATTAGTAGCGTAGAAATTTAAACTTGGAGAATTTTCATAAATTTACATGTTGGAATTCTACATTTTTAAAATTATAGATAATTAACAAAATTGAAATTTTATTTAATTTATGTGTGTAAAATTTATCATAATTAGTTTCTGCATACGAAACTTTGATCGTCTATTTATTTATATTTCAAGATTAATCATATGAATATATAGCAACTAAAGTTGTGTAGTCATTCTAATTCGTTTTCTTTTGAAACTAAATTCAATATTTTAAATTATTAACAAGCGAAAATAGACTGTTATGCAAATAAAAAATATGTGATTATTCGGTAATGATTATTATTACAATATTAATTTTTTCCTCTTACGTGTAAATTATATTAAATGTGAACAAGTATTCTTTATTGTATATTAGATGGAACTTCTGACAATTTCAATGCCATAAAAATAAGAAAGAGTTTCACCGTTTCCTAAAGTGAGTGTAGCATCTTTTTACGCGATGTTATAGATTTGATTTTTTAAAAGCAGCTTAAAATGTACAAATTTTGAAGAAATGTATTAAAATTACATAAAATGATTTTTTCTATAATATTTATTTTGTTTCTAATTTCGATAAGAAGTAATCTATGTATTTATTTCTCTGACTGATTCTGCCAAATTTAGGCTTTACTAGTGGACGAGTGGTGAAATTCGCTGAATACTGCGAATTCGTCATAAATTTGATCTCAGGTGAACGGGCTGGTTGCATTATGTGTTTTCGTAATTTTCACCATTTGTATTGCGAATACGAACCCGTTTCTGTTACAGAATAAGAAAGGTTTTAAGATGAAGAAGTATCACTTGCAATTTTAATAATAATGTCTTGCATATTGTTTCTGGAATTTTGTAGTATATGTTTTAGGTAAACAAAATCTTAGGAAAAGAGAAATAAAAAGTCACAAGCAGCTTTTAGAAAAACACTGCTAATTACTTGTGTTATGTTCATGGAACAACACTGAACTCTTCAAACACTGAGTTTTACAGCTTTCTCTATCCTGTTGAATCTGGCACTTTTACGTTAAATGAACGACATATGCCTTTGTTTTAAATCAAAATTTTATCTCCTTTGGTTCGCCATTGTGTGAAAACGAAAATTGGATTGCTTGCAAAATCATTAGTTGGTGATCTCAGATATCAAGCTCAATCGGCAAAAGGGAGTAGGTTGTAATGGATTATTCATAAATAGTTACAGGTCCTGTAATATCAAGTGGAGGCATTGCTTGGTAAGTTACTTTTCTACATCGGTAAATCAGGCCATTTAATTTCCCTAAAAGTCTAGAGAATTAAACACCTTCCTTCAAATCCTAACTTTGTGGTAAACTCGTGAAAGTCCAGGTTTTGCTGCAGTAAGACGAAAGGATAAAACTTTTGACTAACTGATCTCGGCTAAGAGATTAATTAGAAATTAGAATTCTTATACCATATGTTAAGCAGACAGATTCTAACAGACAGAAAACGACTGAGAAATTCTCAAGCTAAGAATTAGAAATACTAAGATCCTTGATATTTATTCATTTGCATTGTGTTTCAAAACAGTTAATTTCATATGGAATCATAAAATGCGTGTAATGTACAAATGAGTCTGTGTAAATATGAGAATTTTATTGTTTTTAATTTTGAAAGAATATAACGGAGGATTTTTCATGCTTCGGCATGGGATCCCAGTGATAAAAATTTCATGCTAAAATAGGACTTCATTATCATATGTTAAGATGAGTATTATGACCTAAGAAATTACAGGAAACGACATTAGTTAAGACGAAAAAAATATCATGGACCATAGATATAACATCACATCAAAAACGCAATCAAACAAAAGCTCTCATTGATGCTTGGAGGGGTAAGAGCTCTCTTCTTGAAAATGCGAGATCATCAGCATAATGCAATGCAATATTACGCAAAGTTTCAACTGAAAATTTTTTCTCCATTTTTCTTATAACCCGAAATGTATCGGATTGTGTAAAAAGATAAAATACAAAGAGCTACCTCTACATCAATACCGATCAAGGGATTTCTCATAAATGGAATTCGAGAGTCTCCTATTCGACACTAACACTTTCGAGAGCCTTTACAGCTCAGACATACATGCGAGCGGCGTTCGCATACATTTAATTCCACGCTGTTACTGAAAGTTGGATCATATATACTGTACATTCCTTGTTAACTTATTGAAGAATATTTTTTTAACTTTCTGAGAGAAGAAAATGTATTAAACGTTCTGCATTTTTCTAGCTGTATTAACGAGGGTATATATGCGTATTTACCTGTGTACAGAATCTTTTCCTAACGTAGAATGTGCTTTGTCCGAAGTTTACCTGTTTTTAATTTCAAAGAATATACCGCATATTGCATTTCATCAATATGAGATAAAAATCGTATAATGAATATTAGAATAAAAGTAGGTTAGGCTTTTTTTCTCCTCTGATGATGTGCGGTATTCTATACGCCAGTTAAAATATTTTACACTTGAAAGTGTCCGTGAAAACGATACTTGGATGTTTCATTAAATGAGGCCGTAGAATAAAACAAGAATGACAGAGCTACGTACTTTACTAATTATGCAGTTCTGTTGCATAGTAGAGTATTTTTATTATGAGATTAATTATTAATGAGATTGATTATTAATGATATGCTAAGCTAAGAAGGATACATTTCTACTCTGACTAATTCTCATTGTTTGTGTAATTCGGTTATTTTCCCGCGTAGCATTTTTAGTAGTTGACAAATGACTTTACCTGATAAATATCAGAGAAAGATTCGCATCTAGGTTATATTGCATAGCCAACTATACTGTGAGGAAATTTCGCTCCGAAAATTGAATTACGTTTAGTAATCTCATTCAGAATTTTTAAAAAATATATAATAGTGGCTCAAAGAAGTATTCTACTTCCATGTCTCATGTTTCAGTTTAGAAATGATTATTTATAATATATCTTATATTAAGAGAGAAACTAAGTATGATAAATAAATCGAAAACATAAGAGAACATGCAAAATCACTTAAAGCGATAAGAAGACAGAAATTAAATTAATTCCTCTCGTTAGGTCAGCATGAAACCTCGCTGGCAGAGATAATGCACTTAATTTCATACGATTAGATACTTTTCCGTTATCCAAGAGGATTTATGCTTCAAACTAAAATGAGTGTTTTCTTTATTTAACTGATTTTCCTTTATCAACAAAGCTCTTCCATTTCATTTCATTACCAAGAAGTACGTCAGTGAGTATCCCAAAAGACCCATCACATCCTAAAAACAGGTAAATGGTTATTCGTTGTTTAGGTTCTATTTCTAACACATGTGGGAATTTTAATCCCCATTACTTGGTTTCGCCTCCAATATAAAAATAAATAGCCGTTTTAAATAACACCTCATTTATTCAACGCATAAAATCTTTTATTTTGGCAATTAGGCCCACATCAAATCTTTCCATTAAAATACAAAGAAAATTTTGCAAACAAAAAAGGAGGGAAAAACTTATCATTTAGATTTACGTAACAGATAAAAGTTATTTTGCTTAAATATGAGTTAGTATTAAAAGACTGGATCTATCATTCTGCTTTATTAGCATGCCTCAGACTTTGTAATGGAAGTAAGACTGTTTTCCCTTCATTAACCGACGAAGCAGTTTTAGAATATTTATCGTTACTGCAGTTTAATCCAGTAATAACAGCTTTGTGGAATAAACTAAAAGCGAATTCCAGGTGTTATTATTTTATACTTTATTTACAAATACATTAACACTACATTTCAGTAAATGTGGCACATGGCTTCACTGATACACTTCCCTTTCCTGTTGATTTAGGCTTTAAACATTTACAAAATGAGTTATTAACAATTAAATTTCAGTCAGCTGTAAGTATAAGTAATTCAGTCACAATGTAATTGCAAATATATTTCGTACAATTATATTGTAATTGATATTATGATAAATTCAATTATTATGTAATTGTAATTACATTTAAGGCAACTACAGTATAATTTTTATTCTAAATCGCGCAATTACAGTGTAGTTATTATTAGAAAAAGGCAGTTACATTGTAAGTGTAGTTATTATTAGAAAAAGGCAGCTACATTGTAAGTGTAGTTATAATGTTACAGCATGATTTAATTTGCAATGAAATGTAATAGCAATGCAGCAATAATAATCATTGAGATTCTTATTAAAAGTAATCTTAGAATCTAATTACATTTATGAATAGTAATTGGAATTATTATTAGTAATTACAGTTCAATACAATAGCAACTGCAACTGCTATTATATTTTGTCCACTAATGGTTTTTCGTCCTGAAAGATTTAATGAATACTTCTTTGCACCAAATGGCAACAGCGCAAATACACAATGAGCAGTATCAAGTTCTAACAAACACAGAGTATTAGCTTCTTTAAACAATTCTGTATACATAGTATACGTTTACATATATTCTTTTTCTTCAAACATTATTTCCATTAACATATATAGCAAGATGAAGTTCGGGTCATTATGTCATATTTCATATCTACTGATTCGATTATTGATTGTTCTAGATCGATATGAGCAGTACTTATATTATTTGGATCATAAATCATAAAATAATGCTCTCTTTAAACTATTATTCGAGAGGAGAAAATGCTGTGAATAAATTAGTTCTGCTTTTCATAAACACGCTAAAAACTATAATGCTGCTTATTCAAAATCGAGCATTTTCACCCATTTTTATGGATTTTTCTCAGACACGGTACATTTATTACATGGGAGACCAATGATTATTTTAATAAATGCAAGATTAAATGTTTACTTATTTCTCTCTATGTTAACGACAAAGTACGTGATTTCTAAAGATGAGAGAAAATGCATTCTAAGAGAATAAAAGATCTAGTTGCAAGGCTATTATAGCATTCATTCACAAAGTAATAATATTTATATTTGTAACCCAGCTTCTTTCAAGCGCGTGGTCACGGCAAGACATACTTCAGAAAATAGTGAATGGCAGCACTAAGAAAAAGTTTAGAAAGAATACGATTTTTAGAAAACAGTAGGTGACAAAACATATAAGGATAAACAACGTTTTTAAAAGATGTTCAGGAGGGCAGAAAATGAAGGAGGACACAAGAGTTCTGCGGATGTTATAGCTTCTGTCTTTAGGCTTTTACATGAAATCGTAATTCTTTTTCAGTGATGTTGTAGAGACATTAGATATTTATTTGGAGGCAGGATGGATGGAAAATGAGCAAGGCCTTCGCCGGGAATCGAACTACGGATCTCTCGGTTACGCGTCGAGCGTGCTGACCACTACACCGCGAAGGCATGCGAAGAAGGCGGGAGAAATACCTTACAATGTGAATAATAAAATATGAAGGAATTTTAGCAATGCAATTTTATATTATAATACCATCACGCATACTTTCAGTGTAATGTTAGTTTTAAAGGAGAAGAATAAAATATTTAAGAAACTAACAATGCTGACATGTATGGCATTTTAGTCTGTATTCTTATTTTGATCTGTAATTAATATGAATTAGATTCTAATACATGAATGATGTGGCTTAAAATGAATTCATTTTAATTTGTTTCTTCGTATTTATCTTTACTTCAAATATTTTTTAAAAAGTAAAATTTTTCTTCTTAAAATATAAGAAGAATTTATATCTTATTTTACAAATTTTATCTCCCCCAACCTATATTACATGTATGTAACAGAGGTAACGTTTTCTGTTCAAAAAATGGATAGGGTATTTTTAGAGAATAGGCTTGAATTATGGTCTACACAACATGTTTTTACTACTTTCAGAATGATGTCTGTTATGGACAAGTGTGACGATTTCTACGTCCACGGTAACTCTTATATGAAACTTGCGAAAATTTCCGTTTTAAGCATTCAGGTAAATAATTGATTAGACTTCGGGTAAAATTGGACTATCGGAAATGGTATTTTACGCGAAACTCGGTAAACCGAGTTAATAACCGGTTTTATTAGACAAGCGAAAATTTTTAAACAACAGCTTTTAAAGAAACATTACATTAAACTATAATCCAAAAATTCCCATCTTTTCTAAGTTTTTTATGACAATGGGAGCAACATGTTAAATTTTGACTTAAACTAAACCAGAAGCGATACTTTAGTTGAATCTCTGAAAAAAATTTCGTTAAAAATATATTATGAGATGATCCAAAATTTCACATATTTGGTATTAAAAATACGTACTTGATTAAGAGTAACATATTACATTTATAGGTATTAAACTTATTATTAGAATCATGCCAAATGCAACGAAAATAAACTCATTATGGAAATGAGCTGTCGGAGCAATTAAATATATTAGATTAAGTTAAGGTAAAATTAAGGTAAATTTTGCACAGTTTTTAAATACACTTTTATGGTTAATTTTCTTATCCTGTCGAATTTTAACAGTAAGATTGAATAAGTAAAACAAATTTTGGAAATATAATAAATGAAATCGAATTTTTCAGAATCACTTTAGGCGAATAAAATATTACGTTTGAAAGTCTGAATGAGACAATGATTTGGCTTTTGTCAAATAAAATGTTTTTCTAATTTTTAAATGTTTAACATTTTATGTAAATATTTATTGAATATCTTATACTGGAAAAGGCAAAGAGAAAAAATATGTGTCTTTTTTTACGTACTCACCTGATGAATATTCATGTTTACACAATGTTAAGTGTTACCATACTTTCTTTTTGTTCGTTATATTGTTAGTTCCTTGCACGAAATAAAGGAAGTATTGGAATCGCGAAACGTTTCTGTTACTAGATTTCAGCAGAAATATTCGTTTTGACAGTTGTAGGTTCCATTTGGACTATTGGTCCAGTTCTCGTAAGTGACGTCTATACGTACGGACAGAATAAAAGGTATTCTATTCCAAAATGAATTGTAAAATGAATTCGAAAGAGAATTTTCTTGAAGTCTGTGCTTGCATACGTATGTACTTCCCATAACACAAAAATGATTAGCGAGAGAATATAGAAATTTTGTATATGGGATGGCTATAACATCTAGTTGTGCACCTCATGGTTTTAATGTAATCAGCAGTACCAACAAGTATATATGTACCAAACACCCTTACCCGGCTTAGAACATTTTACCCTACCTTTGTTTTCACAATCATCGCTCAGGGGCTCCCAGAGGTTTGGTATGGAACCTTGGAGGTCTAAGATGTTTCAAAGAAAGTTAAAGATGATGGAAGCATCGATTAGGAGTCGATAGCCAAATATGCACCGGTAATTGATCGGGTAAATGAATATCTAATTTTTGATTAAAAATATTTATTAATAACTTTAATAAGTAATTGTTGATTGATTTAAAGTTACACCATACAATGTTAAATCCTCTTCAAAACAAATGGATACTGTAAATATTAGAATTTAAAAACTGTCTGAGAGAATTATCCAAAAATAAAATATGTTACAAAAAAAAAGTTGCTGTCTTTTCCTTTTTGCTTAGACGAAACATATTTTAGTCAAGTCACTAATTTAGTAAGAGAAACAAAAGACCCATTGAAATAGTTTTGAAAAAAAAGGGCTTAAAAATTAAGTTAAGCAACTGTATGGAAACTATTAAAAATGGTACATCGATACATCAAGCGCAGTAATAATAGGGAACATTAATTAAAATCCAAGTTTGTGCAATTAATATTTGAGCAATTAGTACTTTGCGATTTTGTTTCTGAGAAACTTGTTTATATTTTAAAAACTGTAAATAATAATTCAAAAAATAACAAAACATAAATCCATTAAATTATTTCTTTCAAAGCCTTTGTTCATATTCTTAACTGGTACCTTTAAATTATTTATACGCAATTATTTGCATTATAATTATGTTGTAAGTTGTTTATTACAGGAAAAAAATGTACGAGAGTCGCTGAAGTAAACTCGTATCTTAAAAGGAGCCAATGCAAAAAAAAAGAGGTTAGGACAACCTGGTCTATACGATATGTAAATTAGTAGTATATTAGACACATCATATCATTAAATGAACGCAAATTTTCAGGCATTCTGATATTCAGATAAAACTGCTTGAGAAAAAGATTAATTAAAAAATGAAGGAATAACTGACAATTTGGAAAATATTAAAATCGGAAATAACTATGCGGCAGGTAAAACTGATGGTAAGGATATGCAAATCTGATTGACATAGATTTTATTCTAATAGCATCCCTTTCAGCTGATTAGATCGAATAGTTTATCCATATGTTATCTCCCAGCACCCTTTGTAAGCGCAGATTATAAAGATTACAATTTTCATTACGTTAACTTGAGTTTATAAAGATGATCGCCATTCAGCTGTAATAGTATGCTATCGCTTTCAACTGCTTTTTTAGTTACATACGAGAAAGCAATATTGTTGAATCCATCTCTAAATCAGAATCCTCGTCAATCAGCGTTGTGTTCTCTAACTCTCAGAAAATATTAAACATTTCCGATTCAGTATTTTCCTATTAAAGGAATTAAATAAGAATAATTTTACCAGTACATTTGGGTTACGTGAATAATTCAAATTACGTAATTATTGTTTATCATTGGTAAGACATTTGCAGTTTATGAATGCAATTCTGTGACTATGCCATTACATAATGCATAATATGAATAATTGCACAATTTATGATTTCAATTGCCAACACTAAACCTCTTGTATAATTTGTTATTCAACCAACTAATCCACTTAGTGATATTCATAAAAAAATCCCAAACCCATATCATAGATATTCATAAATAACAAACCTAATGGAGTTATTTTTAAAGCATAAAGGCGTACCTACATAGGCGTTTCAACCATTAGTCAAAGCATCCGAAGAACAGTAACCAGAAACCTTAAAAGTGTATTCAAAGTATTATCACCATCATCAATTTAGTTTAAAGACTTTCCAAGACACATAGTAATAAGTTATTGGTAACACATCATACCAAGTGAATTCGCGTACCGAAATTTGTTTCTGATTATAGCTATATCTCACAGATAAAGACTACAT
>KK112559.1:30571-47932 GCA_000611955.2 Stegodyphus mimosarum | reverse complement strand
ACCAATAAAATTTTTCTTCAGCGGAAATTATGGGTAATTTCAACATTATTTTATTTTTATCGGGCAAGAAGACAAATTGTTTTTTTCTGCTGTGTGGAAACCTTGACTTCACTAGCTTGAGGAAGAATGTACTGCTCAGGCATGTATGGATTGCTTTCGTGGCAGAAGATTATTTTTAATGCCATTAATCAAAAATGTTTCTTCAGGCTGTATTGAAAAATAGGAAAAATGAGAAGACATTGTACCGGAAGAGAAACATTCCTCAAAAAAAAGTTTTTTTAGCAAATCCAGCAAATAAAAATTCTAGCTGTTCCTCAATAGAGAAAAAGGAAGCATGTGGACATCTCGCTTTCTTATACAACTAATTTAAGAATCTGGTTTTAATGTTATCTCTTGAAGGTCTTAAAAATTTTCCTTGAATTAAGATTTTGGATAAATATTTAATACAGTTTTTACCTAACTTTTTTTTTATTTCGGATAAATATTTAATACAGTTTTTACCCGACCAGCCTATATTCGTAGTTAAGGAAGGTAATGTTTTGGGTCCAAAATTCGGTTTAAAAATTCGATTCAGTGAATAAGCACGAATTTAAGTCCCTGTAATACACTTCTATTATTCTCACGATAATGTTCATCTTGTGCCTCTATGTAAGTGACAATTTTTTCTTCTATGATAACTCTATATCAAACTTCAAAAATGTTCCATTTTCTACACTTAAGCTTTTTGCATTTATATAAAAGGTTGATTAAATTGAGTAAAATGGGAAAATCGGAAATGGCACTTCACTTAAAGTCCTAAAAGCCTGTTTAAACTAGAAGGACTTTGAACGCTAGAAACGAGCATGAATTTGACGGCGCCGCTAAAGGGACAAAGGGCACTCACTATTTTGACCTCCCGTCAGCCTATATGCATAAGTAATGGAGGTAATATTTTCAATCCAAAATTTCGATAGTGAATTTTTTAGTGAATATGAATTACAGTCCCCTACAACACGTTTTTACTATTTTTGCGATGATACCTGACTGTCTGTGTGCCTTCATATGTGTGACGATTTCTTCGTTCATGGTAACTCTTATACGACACTTTCAAAAATTTCTGTTTTCTGTACTAAAGCTTTCTTCATTCATATAAAGGTATTTTGTGTACAATTGGACAACCAGAAGTTACACTTTACGTAAAGCCTATAACAGTCTTTTATAGACAACCGATAATTTACTAGAAGATCTTAAGAGGTTTTAATAAAAATCTGTATTCCAAAATTTGTAAAATTGACGTAATTAAAATCTAATCCACGATTTTTCAGTTTTAGTATTTATGACTTATCAATGGGAGCAACATATTAGATTTTGGCTAAAATCGATAAACAAAACTTAATACTTAACTTAGAACTTTGAATAGTCTTTCGTAAAAGTAAAATGTATGTATGAAATGAAAAAAAATGAAATGTATTATGAGTTAATCCACAACTCCTCAGATTTCATCTTTAAAATAGGTCTGTAATTGACAACAGCATATTAAATTTACAAGCATTAAATGTATCGTTGGAATTACGCTAAATGTAACGTGACTTATCATCATGAAGATGAGCTGTCTTTATCTATATATATATATATATAAATAAGAAAGTCTGTGTGTTTGGTTTTCCTCTAATTCCTCAGTCACTAACCTAAAATCAGTGATATTGATCGCACTCAAATCTTAAAATTTGTTAATAAAAAATTTTTACAAAGTTTTACGATGAAATAAAAACGGCATTCTCAAACATAAAATTCCTTATTCCCGATATAAGATCCTTATTCCCGATAATTTTACGATATTTTACGATAATTTTACGATAATTTTACGATATTCCTTATTCCCGATAATTTTACGATTATTATAAGCCATTTCGGCTATTCCCATCTTCTTACGACTTTAATCAGCCGCAATATCAATTAAAAATTCTGAAAGCGCTAATTTTCGCACTCATTCAGTGTCGTGCATTGGAGATAAAAATGCTTAATTTCGAAAAGTATTGCTACATCTCACTTTCAAATCGTAGAGTTTGTTAATCAAAAATTTGTAAATTTTACAAAATCTATATATATAAAGAAGAATGTCTATTTGTGTGGTTGTTCCTTCGCGTTATTGATTTCTGATCAATTACGTTAAATGTTTTGCCATATTTAAAACACTAAAATTGAATATATGTTAAATATTGGATGGAAGAGCATTTACGACCATTTGATTAGAAAGACAAAAATCATTAAAAACTGCGTGACATTGTTGCTGATATAATGATCGAGAATTAGCTCGTTTTTCTATCGAATTTTTTATGTGGGTTCCACATTGCATCAGACTGAAAAATGTGGGACTATGAGTCGTATTTCTTGCATCGTTATTAGAGAAGGATTACTGCGGTAACGTTCTCTCTTTTTGTTAGATGCATTACTCTTAATCTAACTTAACTGGTATCGGGTACTTCTGCTATTGAAGAAATAAAATCACTCATCCTCAATCCTCTTTCAAAGCCGTGAGTTCGTTTCAATTTTGTGATGAATCACTTTACAAATAAAAGGGTGTTGATTCTGAATGCTATCGCTATGTATTACGTAAAAGATATAACAATTATAAATAATATAGCGAATATTAAAAAATATATAGCAACAATTAATGCACTATTGAGAATTCCAAAGCTATGCTGATTTTAAAGAATTTGTAATTTTGATGTTAAATTTTATATGGCATATACGCAAAAAAGTGATGTTTGATAAATGAAGCTAAAATGGTAGAAAAAAGAATTATTTTTCTTATTAAGAAAGCTGAAAACAGATATGATAAACTAAAAGAGTGAAAACACATACAATAATACTATCGAGAATTCTAAACGAATGTTGCTTTTAAAACATTTGTGATTGTTAATTCATTGATTTGTGAATCCAAAAACATTATCTGATCAGAAAACGTACTACGATCAATGCGATATTTTCAAATCAATGAATGAGAAAGGATGTCTACATGAGCATGTTCAGACATCATTGCCTATTGTATGAGAGACTAGAATAATAAAAATTTGATAGCGTTTATAATTAACGTTGAACCGTTATTTAAAAGCATTAAAGCTTATAAAGGAATATATTTTATATGCAAACAATTAACTGGAAGCTATAGTTCACTTAAATCTTGTTGCTATTCCGCCAGTTCCACGTTTCAACCTGGAATTGATGAGAGGTCAAGTGTTGGTCACATCAGACCTTTTTTTTTAAATAAAGAATGAATGACTATGAAATTCGAATACTCTTTCCAAATCATGAACTTTTAAGACTAGTAAAATTTAATTAGATCTTTTTTTATAAATCTCCAGTTTTCAGTTATTTACTTTCGCTTATTGCAGGCCAGTTCAGTCACATGAAATATTTATGTTTTAATCTCCTTATACAATTTAGCACCAATATAGCAGACCGCCAAAAGCGTATCAGGTGTAGAAAAAAGTAAGACGCATACTACTATTGTCAGCGGGTACAAACCAAACAAAATCAAGCTTAGAGAGATTTTTAGAACACAGAATATGTATAAAACTTTCTTTCAATTTACAAAAATGATACAAATAATTTAACTAAAAATAGATGTAATTTTTTTATTAATTGAAATTTATTCCAAGCCTGAAAATGACTCTTTTAAACATTTTTCTGTAGCACAGTGGTGTTCTAAAGAGAAGATAACGCACTTTATGTTACATTTCACTTATTGACAAAATATGTTTGCTTTATCAAAACAATTACAGTTAATACAAGAGAAAATACACGCTATAATAAATTAATGCAGACAATGTTTAGTGCTTTGTTTCCCAAGTCTTACAGCTTTAAATGTTTTACCAAAAACTAATTAAGAATCCTTTAGTCATTATTTAATCTAGAAACATAGAACAGAATTTTGCGCGATATCTCCATCCCCAGGATGGTGTACAGACAGTTGCTTCCGAAAATCCTTCTACCACGAAATCCAAGTTTGTCGCACTGTATTAGCACTGATGTTTTAACTTGGGGAATGAGATAAATATTTAGCTATAGGGAAAGCATTCGAGATTTATTTGCCATCAAGCAAAATTATTTAAAATACGCTCAAATTATCATAATACTCAGGTAACATATGAAAACGACCATCGCTTTTTGCCATCATACTTAAATATCTTAAAAAGTAATTTGTGTAAAAACTAATTTTCGGAGTAGCAGTTCGTTTGGAGTTCTTACGATATTAAAGGATAGTTAGTTCAATTAATCAGAGTCGAAATATTTTAAATTTTTGTGGAAAGAAAATATTGTACATATATCATGATCACTGAGGATTATCTGTCTAGATTAATACATTTCCAGAGAATCTTCTCCTAATATGAAATAAGTTAAGAGTTGTAAATAATCCCAAAGGAAATAGTTTAAATTTAATTTTTGTTTTCTACTAACATAAATTTGTTCTATTATTGTTTTCTTTCTAATTGTACCACTTTACCTTATTCCATTCTTCTTTAATTCATTATACAATATTCAAATATTTGCAGTTCTGTTGAAATGTTGCAAGTTATTCAAGCGTTAATAAACACAATTTACTTGCAATTTTACCTCACCAATTCGTTAGTATTTTTAAATAAAAAATCTGATGTGTACACCACATGGCAAGAGTTGTAAGGAATATTAAATTATACGCATATTTTCTTGACACTCTGTCCTTAGGTTCATTTAACAACGTTACATCTCATTCACTTAAAAACTCAATGCACAAAACATTATATCATCTGAAGAATTATCTGATCGTTGCCAAGTATTCTATTCAAATACTATAATAAATCTAAAACGATGTATAAAAAAATTAAACAAAACAGCAAAAAAAAACATTTTTTCACACACAATTCAGTATTTCTCATTCAATTAATTCAGTTCTCACTTCGCGACAAGACGAAATTGGATAAAAACTCAAAATTTCTATATTAAGAATTAGGAAGTAAATTTTAAATACCTTCCTCCAATAAATTCCAGAATGGATTAAGCATTAATTCGCAATAATTAAAGAAGGCGTTCTCTTTGTTGTTGCGAAGCTTAGTTTCTCTAGATTGGCAACAAGTCTACTATTCTCCTAATATTCAGTTGTAAACAAATATGGGTGCCATGGGAAAAATGGCTTAGCCGCACTTAAATAACTTTTAAATTATTTATAATTCTACAAATCCTACATGCAGATTCACTAAAGGCTAAAAAACTGTAACCGGAAGAAAACAACAAGGCAATTTAATCATTTCTAAAGCCAAAAATGCATAATTTATGAACATATAAGAATTAAAAAACCTGAGCTCACTGAGCCGAGTAACAGAGTGGATATATTTATATACTTTTGGTGAGTCCGATTGCGATCAAAATGGGAGGTGCGCATCTGTATGTTATAGCAATCCTATTTACAAAATTTCAACATTCTGAGGTTACTCGTTTTTGAGTTATGCGAGATACATACACACATACGCACGTACGCACAGATACGACGAAAAAATTTCTTCAGAATACATTTTAAATCAGTTTCATAATTGTTTTGGGGGAAAAGAGTCCTTTATTCTGTCCTTACTACAGATAACACGCAAAAACGCAGTTAAATTGCATTCGTTAGCTGTCAAAATGGATATTTTCGTCGAAATATGATACCCAAAATTTTTCTCGATTACAATTTTTCCTTTTTACTTCGTACAAGGAAGTAAAAATTAGTAAAACATTTCTAATAAATTGCACATATCTGGATAATATTAGTTATAATAAAAGATGCAAGATAATTGCGATTATTGAAATTCATTTCACAAATTACATGGAATGCTTTTTCCATACTTAATCTCCCTGCGCCCTTTGCAAGAGCAGATTATTAAGATTATAATTTTTATTACATTAACTTGTGTTTCTAAAGATGATTCCCATTCAGCTGTAATATCGTTCTTCAATACTTCCAAGATACGTGGAGTATTATTATAATATATCTCTAATATTCGCGGACATAATAACAATAGAGATTCAGATATAGTGAGTATGGAAGGGTTTATAGTTTATACACCTTATTAGGTACCACATTAACTCAATGCGGATTTCGTGCAACCTAGTTGGACCGTTTGGCAGGCAATGAACTATATATTTCTCATAGCTAATTTCTGCATGCATTCCTAGGGAATGCACTCTTCAAAATTTAAATTACTATATGGGAGAAAAATAAACCCGAAATTAAGTTTATGACGTAAATAAAAATTGCCAAGTCCATAACGTTCCTTGACACTCACACCATTCATATAGATGCAGCTTAGAAGATACTTTAAAGTACCTCTATCTTTTAGCAATGAACCTACGTCATTGTCAAAAAACTGTCATTAACTGTTTTCATAAATAACAAAGATTTAGCTCAGAACAAAAATAACAAAGAACATTTTCTCCAAGATGAAATATGTACCTTTATTGTCAGTTGTTCCATTAATTTTTCATCTGACACAAAGACAGACAGAATAAAAGACCATTTTTTCCAAAACGGATTGTAAAATAGATTTAAAATGGATTCAGAAGAGATTTTTTTTCCTGACGTCTGTACGTACGTGTATACGTATCTCGCTGAACTCAAAAACGATTAACCGCAGAACGTTGAACTTTTGTACATTGGACTGCTGTAACATCTAGCTGTACACCTTCCTTGTTCTTATATGTTGGTAAACTGCGTTATTTTTGCTTTAAAGTGGTTGAAATATGTTGTTTTTATGTTCCAATTAAGGTTTTTATGCCTTTAGTTTGTCTAGTAATAGATACAGAGCTATCAACAATTTATAAGTAGCATTAGGCCTAATGAAGCTGCTATTTGTTTACATCTGAAACTCTTCGTAGAATAGTGAATTAAATCAACTGGTGCACTAACTTCAGTGTTTTTTTTTTTTGAAAAATTTGGTCGAAAGGTTTTAAATTTCAATTTTGTGTACCTAAAATTTGTTTTCCTAATCCTCGGCCAAATTGCTTATTTTAGAGTAAAAAAAAAACCCTAACTAAAAAAATAGTTTTTTTTTTCAACTGCTTGGTGCATTTGGTGTTTTAGTTTTTTCTGTAGTTTAGAATTTTTTAATGAACACGCTTTTGAGTTTTTACGTATTTCTGCCTTGCAGTAAAATGAGAACTGAATTGATTTAATCAGAAGTATATTTCTAATGAAATTCGAGAAAATAAGTTTAAATGAAAGTTCAACAAAAAATGTGGATTATTTAATAGGTCGTACAAAGAAGTCATGTGGTGTTCACATGAGATTTTTTAATACTATTAAAGCGTA
The DNA here is from genome assembly GCA_000611955.2 of Stegodyphus mimosarum. NCBI lineage: Eukaryota > Metazoa > Arthropoda > Arachnida > Araneae > Eresidae > Stegodyphus > Stegodyphus mimosarum. The sequence goes on along the minus strand of KK112559.1, from coordinate 40,629 downwards.
CAATGATTACAGTTAGTGCAAAAATAATTCTGCATTACTGGAACTTAAAAAATGGTGACCTTTCTTATTCGCAATAAATGAAATTCATTACCGACGCATAAGGAATTTCATGACTCCGTTTTGCGACAAGGTTGATGAAAGATGAACTTAGATTTCCTCTGTGCCTGAAGAAACATACCACGTCGTATCAACCAAATATAAATTTTCCTTCCTTCCATTCTTTAAATAACATTACTTTGAAAAATAATAACGAATGAATGACTTCATATGACATTCAAAATCCTTAAGTATCTCTTATTAATAACTGCTTCACTGGTTAAAATAAGTTGCTGCTTGTTTTCATAATATACAAATGTAATTTATGGTTGTCTTTAGATAAGTATTCAAACATTTTCATAAATATGTATTCTTTAGAAGAAGGAGATGTTAATAAAAAATGTATTCCTTACTGAAACATTTTGATAAATACGTATTCTTTAGTGGATAGAGATGCTAATGAAAATGTATTCCTTTATAATTTTCACATTAAAACTATACCACGTATTGAAAAAGATGTTCATTACCGAGAGTGTTAAGATATTACCTCCTCAGTTATTGTTTTGCAGATTAAAAGAAATAATAAAAAGTAATTTTTAAACTTGTAAAAGCAATTTTAAGGCATTCTCGGAGTATTTTATACTTTATCTAATACGTAATTCGCATTAAATGTGTTTGAGAGTATGTCAATGCGACTTGGATAGAGTAAAAAATTTACTCACACTAGGGAGAAGTAGATTATAGTGCGATGTCTTGCTAGTGTCGGTAAATGCAGGTATGTCACCTTATCTTTAAAAATTCGCATTTATTTTTCTAGGATGTAATTCTAAACACTGGCTAAACATAGATATGGGCAAAATGTATTGCGGGGTCTATAACCCAAGATCTAGTCTTCTTCTCTTACGTGTCCCAGTTCGCAGTTTGGCTACTTCTTCTGAAAAGTATTTATTTAATGATTTTCGGTACACCTACATCGTATATTTATCCTGACAAATTAATTCATTTTCAAAATTATTCTAATTTCTCGCAGTCCTGAAAATTTGAAATTTTAACTTTGGTTGCAATGTGAAAAAAAAAAACCTTTTGTCATCGTATAATTAATTAATCAGTAAATTAATAAGTAAGAATTGAAATTTTTCGCAAAATGCAGCCATCGCGTAGAATTATGAATTCTTAATTATCAGCTTTGTCTCATTTTCTATAAAAAAATTAAAAGAAACTGCGAACCTTAATGTTCTAAATATTTGTTCTTTTTTATGTATTTGCCGTACAACCGCTTCTAAGAAGTGCGGAAGCAATGTATGGAATATATAGTCATTATTGGCAAATAATGATATTCTTAAACCGACGATGATCACATATGAAGAATTTAAGCTTATGTAGACCCAGAAGTATTGAAAAAAAGTGACAACGCTCTATTCTTTGTCAGTGAATAAAGGTGATTTGCAAACGATATTTTATTTTTCGAATTTGTGCCAGTCTCTCTAGAGATGGATGCTTTAGAGACATTTTCTCAAACATATTATATGACGTTTCAATGGCGATCGTCAGACAAAAAGAGATTGTCAGAGAATTTATGATCTAAAATTTTTCTGCTGTTTTATGAGGGAGCATCACGTTTATTTTATATTCTTCTACTTTTATTGCAGATGTGAATACTTTTTTTTGAAAGGATTCCGCATTAAAAATAAAATCCACAGATTTATGAATTAATTACTTAAACAGTCAATACTCGATAATAGTACTAAATAACTAAGTAAATTTTGGAGTATGCTTTCTATGGATTGAAGGTTCCCCCTTCTAGACAGCAGTTACTATGGAAAATCATTAAAGAGTTATTGACCTTTGTAAGAAAGCATTTTCAGATAGCACCTGCTTACGCATTAAATATAGAATGGCTCCACACGAAAATTCTGCTTTAACTACCAGACAGTAAGCCACAAATCGCAAATCGTAATTGCAGGAGTTTCTAACATCATCTACGTAGACACTATGTACCAAAATATTTTGCAGAGTGTCAAATGAGTATTGCATTTTATTCTATCTTACATTGTTATAAATTAGCTCATTTCTCAGCTTGTGATCTTGGTCTATAAAAGGTTATTTCATTAAACCGACAATTAGAAGATGATTTGAATCTCAAAGAGGGAAATTCACTTTGTCTATCCTGAAAATCTAGTACCTTCTAAAGTGGTGTACTGGATCTTGCCAACCACCCTTCAAGTGAAGAAGAATGTAAGCAGTTATCGCATTCAGCCATGTGTGCTATTGTGATATGGAAGTGGCTAATATATTCAGCTGACAACTAGAAGATCTGTTGCTCAAATCCGGATGAAAGCAATTTCTTACGTTAGCCTTTTAGCAAAACTTACAATTTCTCAACATCATTAACATCTTGGTACGTGCTCAAATGATATCCAGTTTCAAAGTACAACGAAATAAGATCGATCAGAGTTTATTTTGTCTTTCCTTTCTGCCGTCGAGTGAACGGCTGTCCTCCCTCTGAACTTACGGTTTTATAAATCTACTGGAATTAGTACCTTTAATTAGAGATTTGATTTATTCCTCACATAGATATATTATGAGCAATTGTAGAGTTAATGCATTTTCACACGCTTCCCAACCAAGAAATCCAAAGCGATAGTAACTAGGCTTTATGAGAATCAAGGAATAGTTACATTTTATTCATTCCCTTATCATTTTCCCATTTTACCAAATACTAGAAAATGAAAGTTTAGCATAGCAAAGGAAAATATTGCAAAGTGTATTAGGACATCAGTTGGTTAAAAGTATGTTGGATTCTTAAATAACTATGGAGCTCTTATAGTATAAGGTAAATCATAGCCAGGTCCCCTCTTTGTTTTGCCATTACGAATGTCACTTATCAATTCATTATTTTTTACGTTTGCGGAAATGAATATAATTGTAAGCGCGTTTGATGAACTAAACAAGCTATCTTAAATGAAATTGCTCAAGAAGATATTAACATACCCTTCTCGTGTTTTCAAGAGAAAGACACGAGAAGACGATCTTTCAATGGCTTATCGCTTAGTACCGATATTTCTTCCTTTGATATGTATAACATGCTTCCTTCAAAAGGGATTTCTTTCGTTGCAATGGAATACTTTGGTTGAAACATACCTCTCACTTTTCACATATTTTACAAATTCTTTTGCAAACATTTCTGTAGCTTCCAAATTAGAGTTGACAGGCTCAGCATGAATAACAGCATTATCGATATCAGTATTTTTCTGCAAGTTTTCGAATCACTCCCTACTCATTTTAAATTATTCCTTTTGAGCATTAATATAAGACATGCTGTCATAAAATGATCGTGGGGGTACTTAGATTTCTCACAAATCCTTGTCTCGAAAATAGCATGATAAGACAGCTGTTTTTAATTAATCGGAATTAAGAAGCCATTCACATGTCTTCTATACTTTTTGATGTCCTAGAGATCCCTGTCGTAACTCCTTTTGCAACATCAGCTGCAATCAGAGCTTCTTTATTTTTCAAAATCGTACGATCGAATTAAGCATGGCATTAAGAAAGTACTAGTAGCGAGACCAGTTATACATGTACCCGTTAGATCCTTAGCGATAAGATATTTCTTTATTTACACTGCACTTATAACATTTTCCTCTTACTATTTTATCTTACTACACGTTTTAAGACCCATTGCAAATACGCTAATTTGTTATTATGTAAAACGTTATGCAGATATGCACAAAAAGCAGAGAATAGCAGGAAAAATCATACCAGATATTTTAACTGGATCTTTCGACAACAAAAGTAGCGACCACAGCCCATATGTGAACCAAACTCTTTAAAAACATTTATACAAATGCCCAAAACAACGTCCCAGACCAAGGGTAGCCGATAGAGAAATTTTAAAGTGTCATCGGCTCAAATATTTAAAATTTGATAAAACACTCCTAGTTTAACGAATAATTTTAGCAAAAATTCCTATTTTATCTTCACTCTTCCTGTAATGTACGAACTGTACTTCAGCAGAATCCGAATCTCGACGATAGCGATATCTAGATACCACTATATGAATAAATGAGTCAATTTTCGACTGTTAAAAACGTCTTATTCCATATACAGTGAACTGTTTTCTGTCTCCATTAGCCTCTTACACTTTTTCCAACAAAGAAGCACTATTCTTTATATTCGTAACCTCCGTTCGTAAATAAAATTGTCATTTCATGAACTTATGTTTAGGTTGTGAAAAGAGTATCTCAATAGAAGCAGTAATAAGAATCAGAAGATGCTTTATTTTAATCTAGTGTGGGAAGAAATATTTTGCGCCCCTTGTTCTGAACGTTCAGATTATTTCATAAAATTTACTCGAACTTTTCAATTTGATTTTAAATCTTTCGAGTTCTTGGGTGATCGAACGCGATGATTATACTCTACATATTCAAGCCGCCCAGACCATATAGTGGTTAGGGCAGCCTACTGCGATACCGATGGGCTCGGATAGAACTCTGGAGAAGGCATGGCTGTAATTGCGCCACCTTTCATAAAAGGTAACGGTGACCGCCTATTATGTGCTTCCACAATGAAGTTGCCACGACATCCCGACCTTAGTGGTTGCCAAGCCTATGTCGGCTAAGTGACTGCTAATGGCGGGAGGGGGTGGAACTATACATATTCATAGCCTAGTGAATTCATGCCATCAAACTATTTAACCATCAGAAACCGAACATAAGAAGAGTGTATAGTGTTGCATACTGTAAGCTACTAAGACTATTCTGCACAGAATTGAATTTGTTTGACCACTTTTCTTCCTAATGTTCTTTATCCCAGTTCGTAAGAAAATCACTAGAGATATTATTTGCCCACTAGAAATGTTCCTCATATGGAGCGCAACGTCTTTCGTTATAATGAGCTGCAGTGTAACAGAGTAAATATAATATCTCTCATTTATTGTAGCCGATTTATTACATTACGTAATTTATGTATTTTCTTGTTCTTTTTTTAAATCAGTCATATTTCTATCAAATTTATAAGCATTTCATTCAATTTTTTAGGTTTTAGCATTGAACTGTAACTAAGGTTTTGGCTAATGGAAAATATTTGTACTTTAAAAGCAATTGATACATACATGTGAATAATTTGCTAGATACTTCCGTTTATGCAACTAAATAGTTGATGTCCTTCATATCATCAGTTTACGGTAGCTAATACATGATTTGGCCCTTACAGCATCTCATATTTCTGCTTTTAGTCATCAGTACCAATAAAATATCTTACTCAGACTTACAAAAGGTAGAACTTTAAATTGGACTGATGATCTATAATATTACAGTCAAATTAGCGTAGTTTTTATAACATTTTAAGTGTTTAGTCTATCAAAGAATGTTAAGTTACGGCTAACATAAATTTAAGGAAACTAGGTTTTAATTTTTTGAAATGACAATACAGGGAATTGATAGGAAGAAAGAGAGCATTATGGCTAAAATCTCCTATGTATGGAATAGAATTCTTTCTTGAAAATTTAGTGCATGATGATTGAAACACATGAATATGCGAATATGTAGAATCATTCAGCTTCAATTTTTAGAATTTAAACTCAAATTATGATCACATATTTATTTATCTAATTGTATTAAATTAATTAATTCTTTAAATATTATATGTAATACAGTTCTAATTATGACATGATGAGGTGATCCAAGAACATGGTGCAACTTTTTATTCAAAATAGTTTAAAGGTACGAAATAAAAATCTAGTAATCTTAAAATAAATTTATTCAGAACTTTCAATTAAGATATCTGTCTTTATAAAAATTTCTAAAATGCTGTTATGTCTCGACACCAGTTAAAAATATGCAAGCAACTTTTTTACATGACCAGTTAAAAATTCCAATCGTATTTGTGTAGAGGAATAGTTTTTTAATCACACAAAATTTCTTCTAAAAAGTATAAAAATTATTTTGCAATGGATATATGATACTCAATTAGTAATATGAGAAGCGGTTTTTATAGAATATTTAGTGAAGTGTTCTAAAGTTTCTAAAAGAAACGATTCTAAGACACATTTAATGCATGGAAAAACTTTTATAATCTGGACATTAAATCGATTTTTTGGCCTAAGGCGGTATCACCTTTTAGTTTTCTGGAAGAACGTAAATATTTTCACACAAGCAGTACTTACTATCTAATTTCTCGCTTCTTTTTCTGAAACTTAATTGTTTCCAAAAGACGATGCATCCACATTTTTCATCTTAATAGTGTACTTTATGGTTGCTTATTTAAGCATAATCACTATAATAAAGTCTGCATACTTAACCGACGTAGTTTTTAGCAGTTATCTTTGCCAGAGATCAGGTATTTTAACTAACGAGAGAACATTGCTTAAAACTGACTTGAGTAGAACAAAGGTCATTAAACAATTAAGACATTTTGAAACTTATAAGAAATAAAATTGAACAGTGCTTCCAGTTAAAGGCCTTAGAAGTACAAAGAAAATTGATTTTCCTAGATGTCTTCATTTCGGCGAGCGAAATCAGCAGCCACAAATTTTGTGAACATTTAAACACAAAGTGATAATATACATATAACATGGTTACGAATAAAAGGATTGGAATTTTCAACTATATCTCTATCCCTATTATGAAAACTGAAAAGTCTGTGAGTTCACGCTTTGTAAAGAGAAGATTGTACCTGGAACAACAAAATTTTGAATAACGTACATCTACACAGTCCAGTCACATTAATGTGACCACCACGTACTTTCCATGTCAGAGTTAAATAACCAATCACAGAAGGCAGGTGGCAGCACAGTGCAGGTGAGCGTATATAAAGGGTCTGTGAGGGCTTCGGAAATTATTTCAATCGTTGGCGTAATGCAGAAACGAAGCGATTTATCCGACTTCCAAATGGGCATGATCATTGGCTTTCGGGCCAAGGGTGGAAGCATTTCCGAAACGGCTGAGTTTGTGAACTGTTCGCGTGCCGCCGTGGTAAAAGTGTACCGTGCATGGCAAAATGGGACTGTCCAAAATCAGCGACGTGGCAAATGTGGTGCACCACGGGCCATAGATGACAGAGGCGAACGACGGTTGCGGAGATGCGTTCGGGCAGATAGACGGGCTACCGTTGAGCAACTGACCACCAAAATGAACCAAGGGGCTACCAAAAGTGTCTCCCAAAGTACTATTCAGCGAACATTGCTGCGTCTGGGCCTCCGAAGCAGACGCCTGGTTCGTGCACCTATGCTGACTGCTGTTCATCGACGGCGAAGGCTAGAATTTGCACGCCAGTACAGCAGCTGGACGTCCACTGAGTGGCGACAGGTTGCGTTTTCGGATGAATCGCGTTTTATGCTCCATCGGACAGATGGACGTTGGCGTATAAGGCGTGAAACCTCTGAAAGGAACCACCCTGCAACCATTGCCGGAACGGTCCAAGCTGGAGGCGGGAGCATTATGGTCTGGGGAATGTTTTCCTGGCATTCTCTAGGTTCACTGATCATTGTGGAAGGCACAATGGATCAATACAAGTACGCATCTGTCCTTGCGGACCATGTTCACCCCTACATGCGCATTGTTTTTCCTCAGGATGATGGCATCTTCCAGCAGGACAATGCGAGGTGCCATACAGCTGCCAGTGTACGTGCGTGATTCGAAGAGCACCAGGATGAGTTTACCGTCCTCCCCTGGCCAGCAAACTCACCTGACTTAAACCCAATCGAGCATCTGTGGGACCATCTCAATCGAGTTGTTCGCGCCATGGATCCTCAACCGCGTAATCTAGCGCAGCTGGCCACGGCATTAGAGTCGGCATGGCTCAACATCCCAGAGAACACCTTCAGGAACCTATGTGACTCTCTTCCTGCACGTCTCGCAGCAGTCCGCTCTGCGAAAGGTGGTTATTCTGGCTTTTGACAGATGGTCACATTAATGTGACTGGACTGTGTACATCCGAACTCTTTTATGTCGAAGACCTAGTTTTGAATTTTGAATTGCTTTTTATTATGTTTTACATTTTGGTGAATTTAGAAAAATTTTGTATCAAATAGATTCATGGAATCAATGCGTATGTATTTCAACACGCCTGTTGTTGTAATAATGCATACAACTTTTATTCCCTCAAGCACGAGAGATTAAACTTTAAAGATTACACAAAAAAGTGTCTGAAGCGCCAATAATGTCTTTTTAAGAGAAAAAAACCCTCTTAATTAAGTTAGAAAGAAAACATGAAAGCAGTACTTTAGTGCGGGTAGTAATCGCCAACCAAATCTGTGAATTTTCTGCCAACGTTTTGGTAGTGGTGGGTGAGGCAAAATATCCCATTTGAGTCCGTACATAGTCCAGCCGGTGAATGCAGACACGTATGGACTTCTATTATCTTAATCGAACATTCCTCTTTTGCGCTGGGACTCAGTTCGAAATTTTTTTCTTGATAGCAGCGTCAACGTTGACTAGTATCTCGCTGTACTCGTTACTGTCAACTATTTACCTTTCCCCAGACACTCTTTGTGGAAAATACCATGGCTATCCCACCAAATACAAAGCATGATCTTTTTGTTAGTCAAATTTCGCTTTGCGATGCGGTCGGCGGGCTCATCGGGGGCAGATCAACCCCCTTTTCAGCCTTCGTCGTTGAAGGAAGTCCACTTTTCATCATTAATGACGATCCGCTCCAAAATTTTGACCTGTGCTGATATTCGAGCAAATTAGTGCAGGCCCGAACACATCTGTCCTTTTCAGCTTGAGTCAGCTCATGCGGAACCCAGCGATTGAACTTTTACGTCAAGTTTATACGATGTATAGTGCGAGTAATGGACATGGCACTAGCGTCTAACTCCTTAACAAACTTTCGAGTGGTTGCATACTGATGTTCTTCCACAAGTTCTCACAGGTGGGCCTCATAAACCTCAATAGGCTGGCCAGAGCGCTTTGCATTTGAATTTCATTCTCCTTGTCTTTGAACTAATAGTACCAAATTTTCACAGTGTCATATGATACAACATTAGTACCTAAAGCTGTACACATCATTCGGTGACATTCTGTAGCTGATCTTTTGCAACTGAAATGATGGTTCTAATCTAGTAGTGACTGATGGTTCTAATCTAATAGCGCGACAGGTCCATTTCAGACACCTTATACTTAATGGTAACGATATTGTTTTTACAAACTTCACAACACAGTTCTCTTAAGCAAGTATCTTTCTTTCAAATTCCAAAATCCGTTTGCCAAAATATGATTTAACACACCAACGGCGAACTGTTTGCGCAAGCGATATTTACGATGGCGGGAAAGTTTCGTTAAAATCCGATATATGTTATCGCCGTTACCTTTACTCTTTCTGACTATGTAACAAAACTTGCCTAATCTTTCTCAAGGTAAATGGATCAATCAAGAAAGAAATTTAAAGGCATTGGATAGACCAGGCAGATTGAACGTCCTGAATATTTAAGTACATCCGTACAAAATATTATCACGGATCTAACCATTTTATGTATGTAAAATCTAAAAAATGAGACAGAATAATTAAACGTAATTAGGACCAATTGTCAATAGCCTTTTAAATTGATAAGTTTAAATGAAATACATCCCCTCTTCTAGGACACACTTCGCAACATTTTACGTCATTCTGCAGCATGTTTTGTCGCCCTTTCTCTGCAGTTTGTCTGCACTAGCTCAATCGCTGCTCAAGATTAAAACAAAGACCTTTCGGCTTATAAATACGACCACAGTTGGTACGCATTACTGTTTTTGTCTTGCTATTGTCAGAATAAACCAGTTCTCTCATTTCTTCTTTTTCTGTTGTTTCAAAAAGACGTGAGAACATATTAAAAAATCTGGGGAAGCAGATTGCTCCCATTACGCTGTAAAACTCAATATCATGTTTAAACAGCGTAATCTTCTAATAATAAATATTATGATTATCCATGGATTTTATGGTTCTTCTAAGAGTTCAAGGCAACTACTACTCTAGCTACATGTGTATCGCATCAATTAATCGTTCGACTATAAGTTGACTTGTTCATCTTCTTTAGTTAGTTCTCC
>KK112559.1:288-30553 GCA_000611955.2 Stegodyphus mimosarum | reverse complement strand
CAATTATCACATGTATATATATACAATAATTTTATCTTAAAAGAAGAAGGGGATGTTACTGGAGAGGACAAATGACTTTAGACAGGAAATGGCAATCAAACATATTTATTTATTTTTATTATTAATTATTATGCAATTAATTCTAAAATTCGCACAGCGGTTAACTATTTTAAAAGTTCTTGAAATACAAACTGTAAGAGAATGATAAAAACTTAAATATAAAGTACATAAAATGCAACCTTAGAGCTTAAGAAATTCGCGATGCAGTTAGAAAAATAAGACTTTTTGTCCTATGGCGGGCCCTAGGGGTTTATAGGCGTTGACTATTACTAAGGCCACAAGCGGTGGTCTCTTTATTATATAGGCCCCTAGTGGGTGGGCCACTATTCCTTCTATGAAGAGGCGGATAGATTACATCAATACCTTCTCCGGAGTTCGAACTTGGGCCCTTCGAGACCACCGTCTAAGTCACTAACCGCTTTACTGTCTGGGAGGCAGAAGAAGACTCAGATATTACTTCTTCAAGAAACAGATACTCTGCTCAATTTTTCGAAATACTCAGAGCTAACTTCGGAAAAATAAAACAAGAAACTTGCAATTCCAAAGTGGGATAATTCACGTTACGTTCTAACACCCCAGAAAAGATATTACCAATAAAATCCTTAAAAAATAATAAAAATATTACGAAAAATTAAATACTGTAATATTTAATAACACGTATTGTGCCAGTTCAGTAATAGATTGCGTTACAAACGTCTTTTATTAAAAATAAAATTCAAATGTTAATAAATATTATTAGTTATCAATAACAAAATTTAAATAAATTTTAATTTTTGTTAATTAGGTGCATTATAGACAAGTAAAACAAAGATTTACATTATTAAGAATAGTGTTTTATGTTTTAAATCTCTTAATTAATTAATAACACATTCATTAAATTTATGAGATGAATTAAAGAGGTTATTATTTACAGAACGGAAGCAATCTGAGATACTGCTATGTAAGAGGGAGCGTCAAAAGATGGCTATATACATCTTTCCTAAATTACCGTAGAATTCATCTTTCACAAATCATTACACATCTTTTATAAATTATGATCATTCAGCTGCGAATGTTCATAAATGCTAGCAGTTGTATGTATTCCAAATTTAAAGGACTTTAATTTTTATTATTTCATACTTAAATGCAGAAGAAGTAGAATAAATGTTTAAATTATTAAGATTAAATTTGAAATTGAAATTAAATATATTATGCTTTGCCGAATGACAGCATTCTGAGAATACTCTTACCCAAAGGCAGAGGAACAAAATATTTATTATTTATCTTTTATGCAACGACAACATTTGCTACGAGTTTCTTCTAGATTCTTTCCTTTCTTCTCAGTCTGTCAAATTCTGAAACATGTCTGCAAATTTTATTTTACTAGGCCAGAATTCTCTGTCCTAAGTAAAAATAATATACAACTTTCGAGACACAATAAAAAATGAATGGCAAAATTTATTTAAAGTTATTGCATAGAAGATAAAATTAGTTTCTAAAACAAAAAATCGTATGTCAATATATCATTCAGACATAAGCATATGATATTAAAGTAAATTCCATAAGGAATTCAAAATCTTTACAGATTTAAAATATCTCTGTTATTTTAAATATTATCGCAAAAAAATAGCTTTCGAGAAACAAATGTTGCTGAATTAAGCTGCATATTTCTAAGAAGAAATTCTTTTTTATAAAATAAAAGACACATTTTTTATGAAATGTTAGAGAGCTTATTTCTGCTTTCGATGAATGCCTGTTATTTTCTAAATTCTTGATAATAAACAAGCAACCGTTTTATGCGACTTGCAAAGAAAATGATTCTGTCAGCTTATATAGAATAAATACATTTTGTATTTTGAATAAATCTAGACTTTTGCGAAGAATCAAATTATTTTTTATGATCAACGATTTATTCAAAATACAGTTTTCATGCATTTTCTATCATCTTGATGAGGAGCTGAATCTTATAAACGTTGGCATTGAATGAAGCTCGATCAAAGCATTTTGCAAAATTTGGTCCAACGATCGTATCTAATATTCGCAATTTTAAATGCAAAGTCACTAACATAGGCTAGATAAAAATTCCTATCGGAATTATCTACGTTCATTACTATTCTGTGAAAAATGGAAATTTTTCTTCTATGAACTGGACATGAAAAACTACATTTTAGTTTTGAATGCATATGCAGAAAATGGAGTACACATTTCGTAAAATTTATTTCGATACTTAAAATACACGAGTAAAAATTATTTTCAGTGATAGTTAATTTTATTATTATCTGATTTTGGCTAATTAATTACAAATAACTACTTATTAACAAATAATGATTAAAGAGAAGAAGAAAACAAATATTTATTGATGAAAAATACTCTTTTTGAAAGGCCATTTTAGGCTTTGGCCACTATTAAGGCCAGAAACGGTAGTTATTTTACTATGCCGGCTCCTAATATATTGCTTTCTAAGAAGAAACAGAGAATTTCTGTCCATGCCTTTTCTGGGACTCGAAATCAGGCACTACGGCACGGCAGTCAGAGACACTAACCACGTTTCCTTTTGGGAGGCAGATGGTGACGTAGTCGATTAATTCATTAAAGAAATAGTGGTGAGCTAAAGCTAGCTGTTTAATAGCTGATGCTTTCACGAAAATGTTTGATGCAAAATAGCTGATTCTCATGTTACTCACGATGAACCTGCAAAACATACATGAAATCAACAACTCTCTGGGATTTGGAGCCTGTTTGAACATACTCCTGCGGAACGATCTTGTCACTTTCGGCTGCTAGTGGGACTTCACTAAAAGCAGAAAACCTTTAAAAGTAATTTGTTTAAAGGTTTTAATTTTTTATTGATATTAAGATCAAAATACATGTAATTGTTCATATATAGGTAATTATCTCTATTTATCTACCTTTTAAATGTTCATAACGATATTTGAAAGGGTCAGCAACGGAATGAGTATTCGTGAAACCTTGTATTTAAACTGTACAAATAAAGATAAATTAAAATAATTTCAGCGCACATTTGACTTCTCTGCTTGTTACAGGATCTTTCCATCATATTGAGTCATTCTGTCGTATCAAGAAAATGTCAAGTTAATCTAAACATTTGCATCTGTCTTCTTAATATACATATATCCTTAAGTAGACAAATATTTTAGATTTCCCTTATAATTTATACAAACAATATCGCTAATATAGCTAAATTCTCGAAATTCAGTACGCCAAATAAAACTTTTCATAGTCACTTACATACTGCAGAATTGCCAGATCGAAGGAGGTGGGCATTAAGCTGTTTTTCTCTCTGTGGCTAACTGCTTGGAATAATCAGTTGGATGTGCAGAGGATGGAAAATGTCTTACTCTTATAAACATCTTCAGTAATCACACTATATTCTCCCTAAATCATTATCACCTCATGGTATTAATCATATGAGAAGCTTAGAGATAATTTGCATATTAATACCCTGTTGCAAATGTTGCCTTTGATCTCACAGGTGGCTATTAACGCACTCAATTATAGTCATGGCTTTGAAATTATAACTGTGTTTAAGCAATGTATCATGCAGTGTAATCGATTTATATGTTATAGTGTATAAATGATAATTAATTCGCGTTAATGCATTTATCATTGTCATAGTATTTTACTTAGAGATTTCGTATAATATAGTAACTGATTTTCTTCATTCTACATTGTTGCTCGTAAAGTTAGACTAGATCATTTCCATAGCTTCATTTAAAGGTAATGCAGTAGGATTTATTCAGTTGAAAACTAGAAATTGGTCTAATGTTTACAAATTGGGAACATTCGTTCTGAAATAGTCAAAACGAAGAGTATGAGCTTTCTTTTCGAATCTATGTTCGAAACACTTTTAATTATGTTCAGCACTAAGTTGAGCTAAAGACTTTGAGTTTAAATGTTCTATGGTGCATCACAGAAAAACATTTAAAATACCAGAAATTGTGCGAACTTTAAAAATAATAATAATACGTATAAAAAAAATAATTTAACAGCCAAGGTATTTGAAGTATGTTTCTTCTAGGCAGTTTAGGAGGATACAACAAATTGTCTAAACTTCGTCTGACAAAACTTATATATCATTAACTTAAAATTACATGGAAAGATTAACGAACGAATTATGGAAAAAATATGATTATGAAAATTTCAAAAGTACTGTTACCAAATTAAAACTAGAAAAGACCAATTAAAAGACCTGTCTGAAGTTGAAAAAAATTAACAAATGTTTCACGCACTTAAATAAGAAAAACACTTAACAGTGATAAGACTTATAAATGAGAATAAAAAAGGAATTTAGTGTATAATACTCATCTCTAAAGATTCTAAATTACTTTAGCGGGGAATATTACTTACACTTTAGAGCTATAAATTTAAATCATAACGGAAAATTTCTGAAATTTATATTCAAGCAGGCGCTATACTTACAAATTCAAAGATAATAAAAAAAAATCTGATGTAGACACCATATGACATCCTTGTATGGAATATTAAATTATACACATTTTCTCTTGCATTTCATTTAAAATGATCGCCTCGAATTTCATTAGAGATATATTTCTCATTTAATCCATTCAGTTCACACTTCGCGACAACGCAAAAATACATTAAAACTCAAATATATTCATTAAAAACTGTAAAATACACAATAAAACGCCAAAAGGAGGTACAAAAAACAGTTTTTACAATTAAAATTAGAGTTTCTAAGCCAAAACAGGCAATTTGGCCAGTCGGCAGAGGACCGATTTTTCTGTGCACAAAATCGAAAGTTTACGTTTGGTCTCACTCCGGAAAAAGACACTGGATTTGGCGCAGAAACTGACTTTATTCACTATTCCACTAACAGTTTCAAATGTAAACAAACAGCGGTTTCGTTAGGCTTAGTACCACTTAAACAACTTGTCGTTGATAGTTCTAAAACAATTGTATGCAGATTAACTAAAGGCAAAAAAAAAAAAAAAACCTTAACCGGAACATAAGAAACACATAGTTCAATTACTTTTAAAAACAAAAAAATGCAGAATTTACCAACATATAAGAATTCAAAAACTTAGCTCGCCGAGCTGGGTGCCAGAGTGGTTATATATATGTGTGTGTATTATATGTATATACCTTTGGTGAGACCGATTGCAACTAAAAAGGGAGGTGCACAACTACATGTTATAGCACTTCCATATGCAACGTTTCAACGTTCTGAGGCTACTCGTTTCCAAGTTATGTGAGATGCATGCATAGGTACGTACGTACGTACAAACGTCACGAAATATTTCTTGAAATATGATCTAACATTTTTCACAATTTCAATTTTTCCTTTAATTCGTGCAAAGAAGTAAAAAACAACCTTAAATGTTTCAAACTTTTATTTTATAACGTTTTCTTGGGCGCAAGTAACACTTTTCGGGGTTTTCGCTCATTAAAATTGAACTATGTTCAAAACACAAAAGTAGCGCTGAAGTGCGGATCAATTTTTATCGCGCATGTAACTTGGATATGCGTGAGAGAAGCTTTCTTCAATATTTCCTATGGCAATGCAAAGAAAAGTTATTTTTGACAGAAGTGAGAATAAGGTAACAACTGTTAGGAATGTTATATCATCGACTCCAAATCCAAGTTAAGTGAGAACAAGAAATTCTTAAGATAAGATTGTAGATTGTAGATATTGTAGGTATTTTGTTTTCGAAAGCAGGATATATTGAAAAATGAGCAATGCCCTCACCGGGACTCAAACCATGGACCTCTCAAAATACGCGCTGCTGACCACTATACCACGAAGGTATGCCAAGAAGGCGGGAGAAATACCTTTCATACTCCCCCTTTATAAAGGGCGATTGAGGATTAGGGGATCGAGTCGCCAAATCCTGGTGGTGAAGAATCATCATTCACCACCTTTTTAGTTCGGGCGCCACTGCAGAGATATTAGGATATTTTGGAAGCATGAGATGAGAAAAATGAGCAGTGCCCTCTTCGGGATTCGAACCACGGCAACCCGAATATGCGCCGAGTGTGCTGACCACTACGCCACAAAGGCATGCTAAGAAGGCGGGCGAAATACCTTATAAGTTTGTCTATCCTTAGTGGAAAACAGATTATGTAAGTTACTGTTTTGTAATATTATTAGAGATTAACTTCATTTGCTTAAGCATTCTAGAAATAGTACATTAAAATTTGAATTTTAAAATCAACTAAGATAATTTAAATTCAACTTTGAATATTTGATTTTGCAAAAGCTATAATCTTCATATTTACTTAAAAGTTAAGACTAAAAGTTGTAGTTTGCAGCGCAACTGTAATAAAATGCAGAATTCCATTAATTACTGTTTTTGTACAAACTACAATAATAAAAAAATATCTAAATTTATATGTGCTTCATTTACAGCTAATACTTAAAGTACAATAATAAAATTATGTATCAGAAAGATGCCCAATTTTGGCTATTTTTAAAGTAAGTTGTTTAATGTTCGTTAATAAACTGCGATAAAAATAAACATGAACTACTTCAACCGATAATCGAGTATTTGATGACCACTCTCAATCGACATAACCTTTATACTGGTGTCAATGGTCTGGCAGTGAAATATTCCAAGAGACACAAATTAATTCAATGTTCAATATTTCTTCGTTGAAATAAACAAGTCTATTATTATCATAAAAAGTGATAGCAGTAAGTGACACATATCAATATTTGTCAAAGTAAAATGCTTTGCTTCACGAAGCTTTTCAAAAACTGAAGAAAAAGCATCAAAATAAATCAGAAAAGAATCTATAAACCCGCATTTTCGCATTGAATGTACCTTAAATTTAGAGCATATGTCAGATCAAGCCGTTTTTATGCTAGCATTTTTATTTTTTATTTTTATTTTACGTCAGTCTACGTTGAGAGAAATTTATGCTGATCTTTTATTGAAGGATTGAAATGCCTCTGTTAAGTTCTCGTTCCTGCAACTGACGTGCAAAATATAGATTTTATTAATATAAGATAATGCGAAGATAAAAATTAAATAGTTTTATGTGTAGCATTTGCGTTTTTGTATTAACATGCCGCCTTCTTCGCTGATTTTTTACTTACGTTTGAATGCTTCGGTTTAAAGGTAACTGCATACCAGAGACATGGGATTTTTTACAGCAAGCAGTTCTAATCCTTTGCACATTGTTCCATGCAAAGTCATTCAAGAGTCATTACAGGAAGAATATTGTTCAATATGTTATTAATGAAATTGATACGACTGATGCAGTTTGTACTTATAAGAAAACTGTCAAGTTGATTTCGTTTTTACATGCCATGCATGTCATTTCCAATGCCTGGCATGAACTAATTTCGCAAACGATTGCAAATGGTTTTAAAAAAGCCGGCTACCATCCAAAGCTAATTTTTGGAAACTCTCAAGATAAGTATGCATGTTAATAAATTCAACATCTTTTTATAAAAATGTGTGTGCCCTGTAGTGGAGTACATATGCTGCTACTTATATATTAAACAGCTTATGGAGAAAAAGAATTAATCTCAACAGCAGGGCTGTATGAAAGGAGAGAGAGGTTCCGGCTGTGCACATTTCATGCATAAAATTTTATTCAAATCTTATATAAAATAAATCAATTAAAAAATATTTTTATACCCCTCCCAAAAAATATCCAACTTTGTACCCCTAACGGAAACTAAGTGGCCCAGCACCGCATATAAAACTCAACCGCTTAATAAAATCAAATAAGGTCGGAACGAACGTGATCATTTTAAGCGGTATCCATTGTACTTTCGTAAATTTGGCTTTTTATATCACTTCATATCACATCACTGAACTAAACAGAAGTTAGGTTCATTTCATTTCTTTTTGTTTTTGAGCATTTTCAGTTAGCTCCTCCAAATGGGGGCTGGATCAAGATTTGAATCAGCTAAAAGCATTTGCTGTTGACGAGGATTTACGCTTAAGAGCATTGAGCAAGCGGATAAAAAAAATTCTCCTCTCAACGCATTAAAAAACACCTTTTCCTTTGGTTGGTTGGTCCGAAAATAACATTTTTCAATTTCCTGCAGGCAAAATTATTGAAAAAGCATCTTCCTTTGGCGAATTAGATTTTCAGCTGTGTTTCGCATTTGCCTGCACTTGCTGCCAACTATTGCCAACACTTGCTGGTCAGAAAATAGCATTTTGCAACTTCCTGCAGCCCAAATTGTTCAAAACACATCTTCTGTTAGCGAATTAGATTTTCTAGAGGTGTTTCACATTCATAAAAATCGTTCCCTTCTAGTTAACGATCCTAATTCTAATCCGATTTTACCCTCAAATTTCAAGGAAATTATTTCATAATTGTTTTCATTTTTCATCAACGGATGGCGCCAGTAGCTTGACTTCCTTCTTCTCATTCTTATCGCCTGCGCACTGGCTTTTCTTTCGTCATTTGCATTCTTGAAACGGATGAAGTAGGTTCTGTATTTAAACCTTCGAAAATAGTCCTCCAGACTTATGAATATTATGGTGATTCTTGTTATTTTAACTGCTGCAATAATCTTATCACATTATTGCATTAACTTCACAATTCAGCTTTTTGATGGAAGCAGATGAAACAATAGCAGTATGGGAAAGGATTCTGACATATTCAGAAACATACGAATTGAATTAATTAGATCTTAAAAAACAGCTTGCGTCCCATGGTTATCTGAAAGACATTGGCACACTCAGGTATCAAATTTAATGATCTCTGTAAGTTTTCCTTCATTAGTTTTTAAAAATATTCTATTCTATATGAATAAGAACAACCACTAAATTCTCAGTTTTCTTGACTAAGCTTGACTTCAGTAAACTACAGCTTTACACTAAGCAGCAAGAAAACGGAGAAACAGAATTTTTATAAATATCCTGTTTAGTGGTTACTGCGGGTATCTTAAAGCGTCATAAAATACAGTGATATGCTTAAGAGTGCATTTATCTTTGCCTGAAAGCTTACAATAATATTCTAACAAATAAATATCAGTAAACACCGTCATTTCCCAATAGAATGCATGTATTTTTCTTCTGCTTGTGAACATTAAGATCACGTGGGATTTTCTCAACTTTGAAACATGTTTTCCGTTATCAGCTTACTCCTGCTACATTCTTTTAAACTTTCCATTTCATTTTCCCAATTTTTTAAAATTCTTTTCTATGTTTGCTTTTGTAGTTTTTATTCTAAGCCGTTTTCTTTGCGTTTTTCAACATTTGCAGCTTTTAGATTTTTCAGTATTCTTAAGGTAATTAACTTCAGATTTCTTCTGGTTAATTATACATTTGCTTTGCAGTTTATTCTTTAAAAAGGGATATTTCCCTAATTTCAGACTTAAGTACTTAAGGCCTTGGAATACGTATACCGTGCAGAAAAATATAGTTTTATTGTGTTTAAAAAATATCTCCAAAACAAAAGGGACACATAGAGAATAAAAGAAAAATAAATAAAATGTCAGCCATAACCTTATATCAAAAAATTGATTAATACGTAATATAAATGAGTTTGAAAGTGATATATCTAACAGCATATATAAGCGCGATTGTTTTCGCATAAGTATGCATATGATTTATACGAAGACATGGAATATGGACCACTAGGATTGCCGACTGCTTCTTTTGGAGCTATTTTAAGAATAAAGTTACACCCATGATATTTCAAAGACCGTCGATTCTAAAACTTTCACGGACAAATTCGATACAATTTCAACTTAGCAGAGCCTCAGTATATATTCCAACTTATTATTTACAGTCTCCAAGCAGCATGCTTTATTTTCCATTAGAATTGGAGAATCATTACTTTGAATTAATGCAAAGTTCTTTATCATGTGCTTTTGAAATCTCTAATTTTTATTTCCATTTGTTAAGGACTGTAGTTTTCTAATTAGAATGTACTACGTTTTTAGTCATGTCCCTTTATATAAGATATAAGTGATTCTGCACCAACATTGCATATATATATATATACAAATGAATAAATATAAAGCAGTCCAAAACGTAATCCAACTGCGCGCTGAAAGTAGCAACAATAGGTAGTATTAAAGCAAAATAAATTAAAATAATACGTTTAAAACTCATCCCGTATTCAAATCGGAAAAATCCAGAATGCAAAAAACAAAAAAACCAGATGCGCAGATTCAAACTGCTTGATAGGCACAAAATACAGGGTTTCTTCGGAAAGTAGTAGGACGCAATTTAAAAACAAATATTCACAGTTTTGAGTCATCGACTTATAGTTTTCATAATATGTCCTTTCTGCAACAACACAGCGTTTCCAGCGACTCTGCGAATCACTGAAGGCTCCCTGGAACGCAGAAACTGCAATGTTCTTCAGCTCGCCCGTTACGGCCTCTAGAATGGCCTGGACCGAGCCGTGATGCCCTCTTTTCATTACCCTTTTCAATGGGAAATGAGGAAGAAGTCTGAAGGAGCGACATCTGGGCTATGGAGTGGCTGGAAAGCTGTGTGATGCCATGTTTGGTCAGGAAATCCATGGCAGCAAAGGCGATTTGGCTATTGTCGTGCTGGACGGACGCGGGGAACGCGCTTTTTGAGCTGAGGGGGACAGAATTCAAAAGATTTCTCACTTTCAACTAAGTTTCGTCACTTTTTGCCGTTAAAGTGCGTCCTCACCGTTGCTCATCTTCAACTTGCTCTTTTCTCTTCTGAACAATTTTTCCACTTAAAAACACTTGATCGATCCATGGCATCATCCCATAAGTAATCTTGATCATGTCATGAATCTCACTCAAAGGTTTACACAGTTTGACGCAAAACTTCATCGCGTAACGTTGCTCGAACGAACGGTACATTGTGGCAATAACAAGGCACCTTGAAAGACACCTCACCGCGCGACAACGTGGCATAATGGTTTGGGGCGCTATTGCCTACGATTCCAGGTCACCTATAGTTCGTATTCAGGGCTCTATGACGGCCCAATGATACTTGGATAATGTACTGCGGCCGGTGGCAATCCCCTACCTTCAGAGCCTGCCTAATGCAATTTTTCAGTAGGATAACGCTCGACCACACAGTGCTTGCATCTGCCAACATGCTCTGCAAGGTATACAGATGCTTCCCTGGCCACCGTACTCTCCTGACCTGTCACCAATCCAGCATGTATGGGATGTGATTGGACGCCGTTTTTTGACTTTGCCCCTGCCTCTTTCAGAAGACGAACTGTGGCAAATGGTTGAAAGAGAATAGAGAGCCATCCCTCAGGACACCATCTGCACTCTAGCATGTCTAGACGTGTTTCTTCGTGCATCGCTGTCCGCGGTGGTCCTACATCCTGCTGAGCCGACGCCGTTCTCGCTCTGTATTCTGACTATCATTTTGAAATAAAGATAACTTATTGATGCTTGCTGTCTCTGTCTTTTTTTCCAAATTTCATCACTTTCTGACCACTTTCTTCCTTCTTGTTATTGCATTTTCAATGTCGAGCAGTGTATAAGACCGGAGAGAGTATCAGTTCTCAATTGTAGTTCAGATTTGAGTTTGGTGTACTGAGAGAACTAAGTAAGTAACTTCGCTGTTTAGATGCGTTTTGCATTGCGTTGTATTTAGCGTTCTAAGTAGTCTGCAAAACCTGAAATTTGGAATATCATACTTTATCTGAATCCAGTCATAGGATGAGACATTTTGATTGCAAATGACAGTGAGTTTATAAAAAAAGCTGGTACTTGCGCTTTGCATTCCGTTCGTTTTTAAATGTGAATACCGGTTCCAGTTTTCGATCCCAGCAACTACCACCAGTTATTTTAGTTCTGTAGTGACGTTCGAAAAAAATTTCACCATTTTGGTCGAACTTCAAAATCTTTATTTTTCAAACTTACAAAGTTTGAGACATATCCAGCTCGAGGATTGTTAGTGCATCTTTAAACGAGGTTCTTTTAAGAGCTAGCACGTTTACATTTCTCCATGGGTATTTATTTGGTAGAATAGAAACGCAAAGACGTTATGTTATATTAAAAGAACTCTCATGTGACAGCTAAGCTGTCTTTGATGCCTTTTAGTGTCGTGCCATGTTTACGAGCAAGCACACTGAACATTTGTAATCTTAGCTGCCTTGCGATCTGTGATGATGATCTGTAATCCGCTGTACGACTTCTAGCACAATTGTTATCGTCTGTGTTTAAAAATCATAAACAAACAAAAAAGCTTAATAATGACAAAAGTAACTTTCGATTTAAGCAGCCGGAACATAAAAATTAAAGCATATAAACATGAAACTATATATATATATATATATATATAATATATTTTGTAACTAACTTGAGGATTTGAAGGTAGCTAGCTGTGTTGATACGTTAGATGACGTAATGGAGAAGAAATACTTTGAGATGCAGACGTTCATTCAACATAGTTTTATTTCAAAATAAAGCAAGGCTTGATAATCATAAATATTTTCATACATATCATTACGGGTACTTTATATACTCCACAGTTTGATATAGCTGTTTATCTATTTAAACGACGGTAGCAGAGCTATGAGAAACACATACTGTCAAAAAGAGAGTAAAGCACGAAAATAAGTGCGCATTTTAACAAAGCAATATTTTTAATGTAGGTTTCTTAGTTTAAATTTTGAACTATGACTGGATAAAAAATATTCGCAATGCTGTTCTTACATAATGATATAATGTGGATTAAGTTTCAGCTACGAACTTTAGATTCATATGTTAGTGGCTTTAAAACAAGAAAGGGACGTAGCCGAATTAAAATGAAGAATTAAAAGGACTATTGACAAATAAAAGTTATTGATTTTCTTTAATATATTATATGCATATTCCTCTCCTTCAAAGCAAAAAAGAGCTTGGCAATAGAAAAACATTTTTAAGAGAAAGCATTAGAGCGTTAACGAGTGAAGGTAAAAATTTTAGAAAATTTATAAAAGCCTGATATTAATACTTTCTTATATAACGAATTTCTGTATATAACCCTTTTTAAAGAAAAACGCAAGTTTTACAGTTCTATTAAAACTTTCGGATCAATTTCAAAATTTTGGAAATTTATTTTCCTGTGAAAATATAAAACCGTCCCAGGTTTTTTGAGAAATAACTGTAAAATATCGTAGGACTTCGAAATTCCTGTTTGAACATCATATTGCTACTTTGGTATTTGTCTTGAATGCAATGATAGGTAGGACTATTGATTGCGCAGATATTGATCCATAATAAACAACAAACTTGGTAGCAGAGGCAGATGTAATATTCAATTTTATTTCAATTGACATATTGCAATCGCAAAATAATTTGCACTCTAATCGTGCCCGATCAAAACATTTAATGTTTTCATAGATTTGAGGAAAGAAGAGAAGAAGCAGTCTACCTTTACTGAGGATCAAAAGCAAAATCTGTAGTTATAAAATATGCAGCTTTTCCACAAGAAAGGTTTCGGTTCAGGAAATTTTAAGTTCCAAATCATCATTGTTATGTAGAACTCATATGATTTGTGTTAATCTGGAAATGATGCACTTTAGAAAAAGGCAATTAAGCAACTGCTATTTTTAGAAGAGAGAGGGGTAATACCCTAATTTCTGTCTGGAAGGCAGCTGAAATATTTCAAGTTTTCCCTCTGAAACGTTTTCGCTGAAGAACCTCTAGGAGAGATTTTTTTTGAAGCTTACAGAAGCACCATATAAATATTGGTTGAATAGTCAGCAATCTATTAGTTCCTAATCCCATTTTGGGTGATTCAGAAACACTTCGGTTTTAAAGAAAGTTAGCTAAAATGTATAAGCTTATTCTGATATCGTTAATCTACGATATTTTTCTTGTGTTAAGGGGGACTTGCCTATATTCTGCTTTCTCCACGTGTCAGTTTTGTAGTGTAGTCATTGTTAATGGCAATAAATTAACAGTTTCTTCCTGCTAAACTGGAGTAATTATTTTTCGTATTCAATTTACCAATTTCGCATTTACTGTTATATTTAGTATTCAGCATATTAAATATCACTGCTTTTATTGGAGTATCTATCGTAACTTTATTTGCAACCTACACGGATGTGTAGTTCAAAACGATATCCATTTAATAACACAAATTTTATGGAGGTTATAGGTATTTTTTTAACAGTTACAGCTTTCAGTTGATTTTTCTGTAATTCTTATTTTAAATCATTTTCTCCCAAATTATACAAATAAATGCTTAATAAACTGGTAAAGGAAACTGTGATAATTGTAGACTTGATTCATTCTGGATTGCTATGATGTGCCAAGTGTTGCCATTTGTGTAACTAGAATTTAATTTTAACCATGACTTTTATTAGATTTTGGCCTCCAGCAATTTGCCAATTTGGAACGTAAGCAAATGTTTCAAGTTTGATAAACGTATTGGAAAAAAGGAGGGTAATTCCTATATTTTATGGATAATGTAAGCAAAGTTACGGTAGTGCTTTATTTAGGTAAGCGATTCTTGCGCACAATTTCAGTTATTTTATTTTATTTTTTTCGATTTCAAATGCATTTGCAAACTTGTACTTAGGCGATAAGATAGAAATAAAACACAGAGCATAAACAATATTAATATCAGAACCATAATTTCGACAACAGAAGTTTAAAATTCGAAGAATAAACGCTTTTAGAACAGAACAAAGAAGAATGGGATCACCATCCATGAATACGAAACTACTAAGTCGGTGCTCTGAAATATCAAAGTTTCAGTCTTGCTCAAATTCAGAACAAAGCATTCTTGAAGATAATATATTAAAGAAAAATAATGTTTTAAAAATGACCATTTAAAAGCAGTGACACAGATGGAGAAACCTATGAAAGCTTTGCGAAACCAGTCTGTTGGACCAGACGGGTTAAACATAATCATAACTGATTGATATCAAATAATTGTAATCAAATTCTTCTGAGGTAGGCAGTAATGAAAATAATTAGTCGAATTAAGTCTATAAGTACGGTCCACAGCTGGACATTATTCAAGTCTATTGGCGATTTCTATGATTAATGTACGTTTCGTTGGTTTATTTAACTACACAGTGATGTTGTGATATATGATTTAAAGACTAAAATTTTCCATATACGTATATAGTAGAACGAAGCTATGAAATGAAAACTATCTAATGCAGACTGTACATTAGTTTACCAAAGAAAAAGATTAAAGCTACTCAGTATAATTCGTGCCATAGTTCTGGAATGAGTTCATCTTTCCTCCGCAAAACGACATTACAATTACACTGAGTTGTTATCCATGCGCATGTGTCTGGAAAGGATGTCTGTATCATAATATATCCTTCCCTGCCACGTAAGCGATCCGGAAAATGAGTAGATAGGGAGCGAAATTAAATCTCTTACCTCACTTGTTGTAGCAGCCCGACCGGGAATCCCATTTCAGACATGTTTAGTGATTAACTATTCCTGCCTCTTGTTAATTGTTTCAGAACTCTCACGCAGTTTTCACGGATAAAACGGTTACAGTTATATACTTTATTCAGGCATTTTACTTCTAGCTACTTTGAAATCGCCTTCATGAAGGAAGTTTCATGTTGTGGGAATATGGATGTTTCTTTCTCATTTCATCTATATTCAATGTTAGAATATTTTGTTGGAAACTTACTAAATACAACTAATAAAATAAATATACCCTAGATATTATTTTCGAACGGGTTTCAATAAATGTTTGATTAAATTCGCTTTCTTTGTCATATTTCGTTTCAAGGTAGAAGTCTGCGAGTATTTAAATCATATGCGAAACCAAATTTTGAGCAGGGAGATTTAATGAAGTGCATTTAATGAAGTCATTCATGAACTGTTTACACTAGGATAAGGTTTCGGAAGCTATTCAATAGTGTTCTAAACCATGAGAAGCCTACTTTTTGCAGATTTGTAAGTCCTTTCGTGCGTAAATAACGAAAGCGAAATCAAAATATTCCACCCTCCTTATCTTTGTGTAATGTGAAATATCCTTCTTCATACTATATCTCCCCATTGGCATGTTTCTCTTCCAATTTGATCTTTCCTCTCTTTCAGGTTTTAAGGCAACCTTTTGCAGTTGTAGCACTATTTCAACAGGCAAAGTAAGGTAAAATAGTAATATTAAGATTCTTGAAAACGTTTACCTCAATGTCAAATTTAATGATAAGCTTGTGGTTTGCCCCCGTTCACGACTGAATTTTAGACCGAACTGTAGATGTTTCTAGACTCGAGCAGAAAGTTCTGGAAACAATCATTTTGTCTTCTGCATAGACTTTCCAGAAGAGCCGTGAAATTGCCCGTCTGGCGACATTTGGCGACAAAATTGGCGATATGCTATAGACACATGGAGAACCTTCTGGAACGAATTCTTACTGGTATAGCCCAGAATGTTCTCGAACACAAGCCAAAACCTATATAAACCCTGCTGGTACGCGGAGAGTGAGTCAGTGAGAAGTAAGCGTTTCGTCTAGTGAGTTGATAGTCAGTCAGTGAGCGAGTGGCTCGTAGTCTAGTGCAAGCTGGTTACGGAGTGCATCGAGAGAGTTTTTTAGTGTATAGCGAGTTAGTGCAGTGTCCAGTTTCATCTTAGAGTGTGTTGAACTTAGAGAACGACCGAACCGAGTCAGGAATTGTACTCTAGTGTATCTCCGACTGCATCGCGAGTTGCAGCATTTAGAGTCTCAAAAGTACGTAAAGTTCCGAGAATGACTGAGCAGAGTTGGGAGCTGTACTCTGGTGCTTTGCCGTGAAGCTGTCTGCACCGTTATAGCCTGATAACTTGAAGGCTGTGTCGCTGATTGTATCAGCGTGTTTATAGTAGTTCCTCGAAGACTGCAAAATCGTTCTTCACTACAAATCCACGAGCCCTTTAACGTACGTACGAAAAAGAGAAAAAGCAACAATATTAGTAAAGTAAGAATAAGTAAATTAGGACAGTAGAATAAAATTAACAAACTAAATAATAAATAACAAAATAAATAATAAACAGACTAAATAATAAAATTAACAAAATGTGCAAAAGTATGTTTCTAGTGTGTTCTTAAGTTAAGAAGAAGCATTGCACTGATAAGTAACATGTTTTAATATTATTGAATGTTATAATCAGCAATTCTAATTGCTTAACACCTGGGTTATTGCCTTCACAATGCACTGATATTTAATTCTGTTTGGAATACCTTTGCTCATTGGGCAAATTCCATACACTTAAAGTAATTGTTCGTGGACACAGTATCTTGTACGTTAAAATTAACTTTTGTTATGACATTTGGCCACCGTCTCCACTATAATAGCTAAACTAATTTTTAATGCACTTTAAATTTTCACAGACATGTTAGAAGTTGTATTCGCAAAAATTACATATTTTCCGAAAAAAAGCGTCTGTCCAAAAGTTGGCTAAGAGAATGAAAGGTAGGCAATTCTTCCGGAGTTCTAATCCAAGTAACTGTAGTAACTGGCTTTGATATATCGTGTCGTAAATACGATTTTTTTCCCTTAGAATGTTGTCCACTGGGCCGTCCATCCTTAGAGACAAATAACTGTTGTGCGAATTGCCATAATGAACTCATGCGATTCTTTAGGAAACAAACGTGGATGAATATTTACCCCAAGTTCCAAGAATCATTAAAAGTATAACGGAGTATACATACACACACACACACACATGTATATATACATACATACA
The DNA here is from genome assembly GCA_000611955.2 of Stegodyphus mimosarum. Classification (NCBI taxonomy): domain Eukaryota; kingdom Metazoa; phylum Arthropoda; class Arachnida; order Araneae; family Eresidae; genus Stegodyphus; species Stegodyphus mimosarum. The sequence goes on along the minus strand of KK112559.1, from coordinate 12,926 downwards.
TACATACATACATGCATATATATATATACACTTTATCTATTTGCTTATGTAAAGTTTCTACAGATGTATTCAGTATCTAACATGAACGCCAAAAATAGATACCTTTAATATTTTAAGGGTTATATATACAGCATGAAAATACAATACACGAAATTCGGACATGAAATTTAAATTCCTATATTCAGGGCTCAAGATCTGATTCCTTTTAAATACTTGAAATGCATACGAAAATCGAAGATATATTAATATGTATTCAAAGATCAATATATCAAGTCAAACGTTTTCTAGTTTTCCTTCTCAAACAATGGCATTCTAAAGAAATTTCAGAGAATTCTATGTCACCGCTGTGGACCAAAGAATCTTAATATGTCCTTTTACGTCACGCAGACGGTTCGGAGATTCGCAATCCACTCAACAAATTCCATTTCTCCGATTTTCCTGCGTCTATCTTTTTATTGTTAAATCGAGAAATACGCGGCACCATTGTTAAATAGAGAGAAATAATCCTTTTAAACCTTAGGGGGTTTTTACTACTTTTAACTCTTTAAAATTTTAACTCATACTCACTCCCTCTAGGTGCCGGACAAACTAAACTTAAAATAAACCCTACTAAGATGAACTTGTTAGAAAATAGAGGAAGGAACTAATTGGTTGATCTGACTCATAATAATATTAAGTATAACTTTTCTTAAAGCAGTTAATTCACACATAGCAAGACAAAGCAAATTCTTCTTAATAAACTTAACCTGAAAAGGAAGCTGGAATAAATCTTCTCTGGAACTCGGTAAAACTAAATACTAAATCTCAACCAAGCATTTCTATAATTCACTCATTTTAAAATAAACTCAAGAATAATTCATATTCATTTCATAGCAAAAACCTCATAAGCACCAGAGAAGAAATATTCAGACACCAATCAATCAGTTCCGCTACTAAAAATCAAGCACTAGATTTAACTGTCCTGGCACCTAAAAGTCATTTCAAATTCTATCTTAAAACACATTCAAAGTATCATTAATAAGTGGTTAGTACACATTTGCTAAAACAGGGCGCGTTGTGAGAACCCTAAAATGCATGAACATTTTTCAATAACCCCAAGCAAAAATAATCTCCATGTTTCTTAAAAGCCTCCCGGCTCAAACAAATGGAGTGACTGAACAGACCAACTACATACACACAAAAAAACAAATGCAAGTAATAACATATAATCAAACTCATTTATTAATTATCTAGGATAAGTTTATGGGAGACCTGGCCAGACTACCCTTACATACAAATGCAATTAATATTCCACATTAAATTTCTCCAAGAGTCATTTATCAAGATAACAATTTTTTTTTGTTTAACACAATAACGGTTACTTAGAAATACTGAAATACATTAAATTAATCATTTAAAACAACTTCTATAGAAATTACAATTTACATAAACTTCTTATTTTTGACAATAACTTTCCCCCTTTATTTTTTCTTATTTTTCAATTAAATTTTCCTCTTTCTCCCCAGATTAAGCAAGAACAGTTTAAATTAAATTACAAAAAAAAATATAATCTTATGAAAAAACTCACAGTTGACTTTCGGGATCATCATGATAAGAAGCTATAGGCTGCAGAGGAATTCCGCCGTTGAACTGGATCTTGGTAATGAGCTACAATAAAGTCCACGAAAAATGACCTCTTGTAGAACTTCAAAGATGAAAAAAAAAACCGGCAATCAATATTCTAAAACATTAAAGTTGAAGGAGAAACCGCTGCAGATGAATTCCGCCTTGAACTGGATCTTAGGTAATCAAATTCAAAAAGCCCACGAAAAATGACCTCTTGTAGAACTTCAAAGATGAAAACTCGGCAATCAAAATTCTAAAACATTAAAGTTGAAGGAGAACCTCCGGGTACAGAACGATGATACTTTTCCTTCTCACGAACAGAGAGCTTCATTTAGGTACGAGCCCTTACACTTCCGTTTTACGGGAAAACCCGCTTCAAACTCGGAAGAGTTCGCTCTGAGTTCTACTTCTCGCAAATTAGAAGAAAATTCTCTATTAATCACATCATGCCGCATCGCAAACGTGAGCCACCCGTCGGGGTACAAGTGCAGCATCGCAAATCTCCTCAGCTAAAAGCCGAGTTCGTCCGCAGAACGCTAGCGCCAGCCACCCAAGCCCGGGTAGGCCTGGCCGCAGGCCAAAGGCCCTCTCTGCTAAATATTCAACTCCAAAAACTCGAAGACTCTGGTAAAAACTGACTTCAAAACTCGCGCAACAACCGAGGAAAACTCGGTTTCTCCTCCCACCTACAATTATAGGTCCAAAGTTACACATAAAATTAAATTCTTGCCAATCCGAGACTTTTCAATATAATTTAATAGGACAAGTTCAAACCCCCAAACGAATCAGAACTAAGTCATTGTCTACAGTAGCACCTGCGAAAAACTGGGAACTAAACATTCGACCCCCTCTGCTAACAAGCGAAAAATATAAGAAACAACAAAAACTGCCCATTCAAAGATTCAATTTACAACTTCCACCGAGGCCATAAAACCAGGCGACATCACAGCGGGACGCCCGACAACAGTCTTCACTTTCAGCTTGGTAACAAAGACAAGAGAACCACGATATATTATTCAATGTTGCAACTGTCATCTTAAAAAGGCATTTCCCACAGATGTTACTTCCGTTAGAAGACGCTCCCCTCTCTGCGTTAAAATTGACCGTTGAAGGAAAAATAATTGCTTAATGATTTTAAGTACACACTTTCCAAATATATATATTCATACGCTCTTCACAATTTCGAACTTAAAAAAAAACCAAATACAAATACAAATAAAATACTTAAATAATTGATTACTTAAATCATTAAAAACACTTAAATTAAAAGCACAGAATTCGCGACACAACATTATCCTCCGACTTTATTCTTTTGACATTCTGTATATATGATTACGTTTCTGGCTCTTTAACCAGATTTGACCATTTCCTTGACATTTCGTATTTATGAAATATTTTACCACTACGTCGTACATGAATAAATAACTCAGTCTTCAGATGTTATACTCTGATACTATCAAAACGCAAAAAAAAATTAAGCTTTATGAACTATTTTAGTAAACATGTGTTACTATGTGTACTTTTTATGGGAGCTTATGTATTTTTTTTTAGATCGATAATCGTAATCATCTTTACTTAAAAACACCCAAATAATAATAGTGTGCCACCTTTCCTTCACTTTAAGTAGGATGTTTTTACGAGACGAAAAATTTTCCTAATGCTGTTATGTTTTTGTGGAAACATTTTAGGTGGTATACATTTCAATAACACTACATATTCGCGCATAAAAACAAATTTTAATTCATAAAATTCCTTAAGTTACGTAGCTCATTGAAAAAGAACAATCTGGCTATTAAAAAAACGAAAACTGTCTCAAATATTGTCGCAAAGTTTACACACGTTTTCAGGTCTAGTCAGTGTCTATTGCTAACACATTTTACAGCGATAAGTAGATAGATATATTTGTACCATTCGTATAAATCATTGCCAGCTGGGACTTAGCCAGTTGTCATATTTAACGCATAAATTTAAGTCCATTTTTAGATGAGAAATAAGTCACTAGGTATAAGTTCAGGAATAAAATGTTTAGTATCTAAACTCCTGAATTTTCGGAACAGTTAAGACAGCAAAAGAAGCGTACTGCTGTGAAGAATGATTTTTAACATCAGCATCACACGTCGGGTATTACGGAAAGCATTCAAAGAATTTTAGATATGGCTAAACGTTTTTGCAAAACTATAAATACTTTGCATCATAAAATATATTTTATTTTTATTAGTATACAACAGTGGCAAAGTATGCCTAGTGGGATGCTTCATGCATCTTTTTTTGTTTGTTTGTGCGCTTTTTCTTTAATGTATTTAATGTACACCGAAGGTAATTATATTTGAGTGACAGCAATTGTTATAGATAGGATGACTTCTGGTTTCTGCTTGTTTGGAAGCATTTTGAAACATTGAATACACTGTTAAAGTCTCATACAGTCTGTGAGGCCTGTTAAGACTCCCAGCCATTTCTTCCGGAATTTTAACTGTTTCGTGCATTTCTCAGAGGTATTATTCATTTTCTTGATGAGGCTGGTGGGAGCAACTGCAGACCTCAAAGAGCCTTAAAATATTGCTTGTAAACAGAAGCCTCAGGAACAAGATCCAGAATAACTAACGTTTATGATAAATCCGGGGGGCTGATAACAGCAGCGTTCTTCAGTTAAAACTATTTTTAAATTAGATTCCTCATCAGCTACTTTAAGAACAGAAACACAATCGTGCGACCCGATGACATATCGCGGTAAAATACCTTAGTAAAATATTAACGGTTGGAATGCGCTTTAGCCCACTGCTTGGCGGCGATTGTTTTTTGAATGAGCAATAAACGCGCCAACATGGGTAACTCCGTATATCCGCGAACATGGCTGACTGGGTATTTTGAAGCTACGGAAACATGTAGCTTTCGCGCATGCGTATTTCCTATTTTATAAAGAACGGTTTTATTGGTAATGTGAGATGACGTAGCGGTTTATTCGAAATTCTTAGGTGTTAATTTGAGTAGTTATTTCAGTTCTCGTTTTATTCTTTGAATGCGGTGTTTTTCTATTGAGTGTTTGCTATTTTCGTACGTATATTTCGCTAAATACCAAGTCGCTATGGATTTAGCTGTGATGCTGAGAGAGGTGAGTGAATGTACATGTACATTTATTACTTTATTGGAAGTGCAAGGGAAACGTGATTGATTGGTGTATGAAAGCTGCTTATTTTGTTGATTTGTGCACATTGCCTACATTGTGCAATTCGCTGATTTTTTTTTGATATAAAAAAGCACTGTGCACATGGCGTTTTTTTGTTATATTTTTTTTTTATTTTTTTTTATTTTTTTGTTTTTTTTTCGTTGTTTCCATTGTTCAATATTTTGAAGATTTTTTTTTGTTTAAAAAGAACACTGTGCACATGGCAGTTTCTTGTAATTTATTTTCGTTATTTTAGCTTATTTTGTTCATTTGTGTACGTTGCCTACATTGTGCAATTCTCAGATTTTTTTTTAAGTTAAAACGGAACGGTGTGTACATGGTATCGTTTGTAATTTTAATGCCCTTTTAAAAAAAATTCCTTCTTTCTTGGATGCCATTTTGGTTACGTTTTCGCGGAGCGTGTCGGGAAGGTTATGTAACGGCATAAAATGTGTAAGTATTACAACATAAAATGTAAATAATTGATTTAAACCTAACTGACAAATATTTTAATGATCGTAATGTTCGTTTTGCATATTATTTTATTACCTTTTTGTGGCAACAGTTTCCATACTAATTTATGCTTTAGAATTCTATGTTTTGTTTACAATAGGTTTTCGCGGAGCGTGTCGGGAAGGTTGCAATTAATTGCAAAGACGTTTCGCAGAAACGCGCCGAATTGGCGATTTTCAAAACATCGCCAAGCAGTGGGCTAAAGCGTATTTTCACCAAATTAACTTGTTCTCTTTAACTACGAAAGTAATAGCCGCCTTTTGCACGGTGTTTTCTAAATGAAACGTCTGGAGTCAAAGTGGATAAAAGGCAAACATAAACATAAGAAGTAAACCTGAGGAGCAATTGTTTTTTTAGAAAGCAGAGAACTCAAGACTAACAATAAGTTGCTGTGCGCATTATGACGTTAAGAATTCAAGTATTTTTTAAATGTTTCTAAGATTAAAAGTGTTTTGCTCAAAAAGGTTTTTTCTGCTTTATAAGGCAATACATCGCATTTCAGCTTACACTGTTGATTTTTCCAATAGTTTTCAATTGAAGAATTGAAATGACAATTGTTTTATTTCCTCAAGTGGAAATCTGTTTGTAAGAAAACAGAATTGCAGCCTCAGAAACGACGATGGAGTTTCATGGAAATAAAGTAAATATTTAATTATAAGAATAACAGAAATATTTTAAATTATCATTCTTAAGATTGAGAAGTCAATGGATATTCCAGAAGAGTACTTTAAGGAAATAGACTGAGGTAGCTTATATAGTTACATATAAGATATTTAAGTAACATCCATTTTATATCATATATAGTTGCATTATTTTATAGTCTTCATCTACTAGACTAAAATCTTACATATGTTACTGATGTGTTTTAGAGGCTATTAATTTCTTAGGAACAGTAAATATAAAACACAAACTACCCCCTACGGGATTTTAACCATTGATCTTTCAACAGCTATATAAGTATGCGAACGAATTATAACTGCGTGAGAGGGTGTACTATAATTAGTTCCACAGTCACGTAAAAAAATTGAAATATAATGTGTTTTGTAATTTTAATATTTTGTAATCCTTAATCAGTAACTATCTGTTACGGTCAACCTGGAAGCCAACCACTTCACAAAATGGCCAGCTGCACCGTTACTTGGCCATCGCGAGCTGGTTGAATTCCGAGATTTTCAGTAATTTTCCAACACTTAACTAATCCTAAGGAACATTATTCTTTAACATTTTTCCGAATACAAAATGTGTAAGGATCTTAAGTTTGACTAACGTTTATTTTATTTTAAAACTTTACTATCATCTCTTATTTTCCATCCGGCCAGAATAAACGCGCGAATATATTTATGCGAATTGTACTTGCTAACGCTTAAGTATTTAAGTTGTGGCTTTTGCCAGGAGTAGAGTTAGAAGGGGAGAGAGTGAGCTGTCTTGCCACTAGACTTCACGCAAGCTTGCCATCAGTTAGTTCACCCTTAAGGCTAGAGGTTTTAGTGCCCTGGAAAGCTAAAGACGTCAGTCGTAATGTTAGTCACATGTGTAAAATATTAAAAGTTAGCTCTTATTTAAATTTTAGTTAGTTAAGTCTTATATTCTTACGTTCAGACCACAAGTGGTCGGTCTTTGTATCCCGAAGTGCGGAAGAGCCTGTGATATCGTGGAAAATAAAGGGTAATTTAACCCTTCTCATCTTGTCGTCTTTACTACACTCTATAGGACATAGTTTGTAGTGAAACTCATTGTCTAGTCAGGGCACGTAATGTTCGCCAAGCAGATAAGAAGAAATACAAGTCCTGATAAATGTTCAAATTTATGAATATTTCCCTTCGTTATTAATTAGTCAAATTCAGAAGTGGTCAGCGACCATCAGCGCAGATAGTCGTACATTATTTCCACATCTTTTCGGAGGATTCTACAAAATGTTCAGATTTATGGCTTCAAATATGGATATTTTACAGAATCCTCCGAAAAGATGGGGATATAATTTACGACTATCTGCACTTATGGTCCCTGACCACTTCGGAATTTGACTAATTAACAAACAACGAAGGGAAATATTAGGCATATGTATTTCGTTATAAGAAATGCATAAACAAAAACTGAAGTTATTTTGAAATTCTTGTTTAGAATAACGATTACCTATTATTGCGCCCTGAAACAAATACATCAGCATTGTTCAATGTGCAAGGTGGTGACCATATTGGACAAAATAAAAAAATGTAAAAAGTAAAATGATTCAAACTTGGATTCTCATAGATTTTGTAATAAATTGCAACAGGCTTCTAGCCTGGTCTGATACAGGTTAATTTTATTCAAGAGGAAAAAGAGTTGTTTAAGTAAGAGTAGCGTAGAAAAAACTACTGAAACACCATTGGACGTGGCAAAGAGAAATTGAACGTTGCGCCCATTGTAAAGTAATAAACATGAAAACGCTAAAGTGCTAGAAGTTTTAAAGGCTTGGAATTTTAAATCGGTTAGATTTAATAATGTTAGAGACTAACAGGCGCCATATATGCATACCTTATATATGCTGGCTTATAAAGTACACTTTTAATACAAAAAATAAGATTGAAATTTACTGATGCGCGTTATACTTCGGATACAAAAATGATAGATTTAAAGATAAGGAAAAGATGAGCATCCAAAAATTATATTTTTAAATGTATTTAAATGCTGACTATGGTGCTTCTAGCGATTGTCTAGGACCTAGTTCGCAACACTTTTTTCTGTTATAGGCCATTTCATTACTCCTTTTACGCAAAACCATGTTTATTCTTTTGTATATTAATTATCTGATTACATTTTTCTTCTTTCATTCCCGAATGGAGCTTTCACTAACATCAAACTTCCTTGTTGCAGCACGATTTCCATTTTTATTTACAAACGGAATGACTTTGCATTTGAAATCAGTACTATGTTTGTTTCGTTTGGCAGGAGCCTTATTTACTACTGAAAAGAACACTAGATCAACTGTATTTAAACTAAAGCAAATGCGATTTACTAAGGCCTTCGATGTTTACTTCAGAATCTCGGCTTCGGATGACTACAGAATGAAAACTTTTGACTTCTAATTCAGTGAATTCATTCGCGTCGGAAGTGCATTTATATCCTAAAGTATGCTGCCCTCGTTTTTTCGAAGCCCTAGAATAATATTCTTGTGCATACCTGCATTGAACATAATGAATATAACCTACCTTTTCTTCAGAATTGTTTATTCTATCAAGCATTCCTTCCACGTTGTTGTTCCCCTTATCGCTTGTCATTTCAGTATACCATTGTTCGAAAGACTGGGAAATTTCTTCGAATTATTGATTTCAAAAGAGAAGACATCGCATATGTTATCTTTCGAGTTTCTTCGTAAAGAAAAAGTGCCCTTTGTAAGGCATATATATATAAAATTAAAAAATAAAATTTAAAGTGGAAGGTGCTCTTATAAACCGGTGCGCCGCTATATATGCCGAAATATACGGTATTTTAATTTGCATTTTTGTTTAACTTTAAAACAAATACCACTGTAAGAATGGAAAGAAATATGAAGTTCTTTTTAATACTCTCAGAAATAAACCTGGTCAAATTAATTTATAAGTGATAAGAATTGCGAAAACTAGTAGCAAACGACATTCCTTTGCAAAGGGGGAATTTTGAAAATTTCAGCTTCAAATTTCAAAGGAACATTCCGTTGTTTAATATGATTGCATTCTCAAAATTTTAAAATGAAAATTTGATAATGTAATTTATTCATTCCTCTTCCTTTTAAAGGATTTCATTAAATAATCTTAAAGTAGTTAGAAACAATTCATGAATATCTTATGAGTTGGGTAAAAGAGACATATTCACATCTCATCAGTTTTTTAAATCATTGCTCAACTGTGTATTTTGGTGTCTAGCCAACATTGGCGAAAGGTTTTACAAAGTGTCTGGATTTCGGACTTTGGGTATAACTTATCTAAAGTACTTATCTGAAGCACTTCTTGCATTATTGTTTGTCTAAGAAAATAAAATGAGCAAAGTGACAAAGCCGACAAAAAATAGCATTCGATGAAAGACTTGTTGCGTTTTTAGCTGTACTTCAGAATAGCTGCTATTAATTAATTTCTATTTTCCAACGAGACTTACTGTCAAAATCAGCTTCCTATTCGTACTTGCTTTCCTATTTTCTTCTGTGTCACTCTTTGGACGCATAGTCATACTAAGATCACGAGGGTGCTTACATGACAGAGTTAAACAAGAAAGGGAGTTCATAAGTTTTGTATAAATAAATACCAATGTTATTTGATAAATATAGAAGCCAATTATCCACTGGTAATCTTGCAATTCCACTTTTAATTTTCATTCCGCTGAAATCTGTAGAGACATTAGGTTTTGTAGAAGCAAGAGAGATGAAAAACGAGCAATGCCCTCACCGGGAATCGAACCACGGACTTCTCGAAAACGCGTCGAGCGTGCTGACCACTACACCATGAAGGCGGGAGAAATACCATATAAATTAACCAAAACCTTTTAACTGGTTTGTTACATATCTACAAATGCATCTTTGCAAATCTTCAAATGCATCTCATCAAAACCTATAATACCTGATAATAGAGTTAGAAAGTTTATATATCTATATATCAAATAACAGCTTACCATTTGCTTTCTACTTCCGTGTAAGAAGTAAAAGAACTACTGTAATCTCGAAAATTTTTGACTATCATATTGAAAAGAAAATATCCATTTTAACTACTATCGAATGCAATTTAACGATGTTTTTGAGTCACATCTGAGTGTAAGAACATCCTCCTGAGCCGACGCAGAGAACTCTGTGAAGCTAATGGCTAGGATCTGTACCTAGGTAGTGTAGGCCACGGAATTATATAAGTTGACTTCACAGGACTAAAACACTTGTTAAGTCTAAGGGTGGTTCGGGCTTTGCAGGGACCGTACTGATACTGTCGTGTCCGTGCCTCTGAATGTGGTGGAGCTAGATCGGAGATCGCCGACTAAGTCCTCGGGGCTTTGACTCCATTCATTTCTCGTGACGAGGACTGACAAATTGGACATAGCACACTTTTGACGTACGTTGTCGATGAAGTGGTGCCCGGAGGCAAAATGACTAGCGTAATTTTCCTATCTTCATGTTTTTAATTTGCTCTATGCTTTGTATAAAGCCACACGTAGACTGCGGGGGTTGAGCCAGCTTGGACGAGGGTCACTGGACCACAGGTATTCAACCCCGAGAGGCTTTGGTAGTCAGATCCATGACGAGGGTCTATGTCGTCTGTGATTCTGTACGTAAGGACAGAATAAAGGTACCTTTCTCCCAAAACGGGTTGCAAAAAGGATTTATAATGGACTCAGAACAGACTTTTTCGTGATGTCTGTGCGCATGTATGTATGTATCTCGCATAACTCAAAAGCGAGTAGCCTGAACCAGAACGTTCAGAGTTTTTATGTAGGACTGCTATAACATGTAGTTGTTCACTTCGCTTTTTGGTTGTAATCTGCCGTACCAAAAGTATGTGTATACCTACTCTGTTACTCGGCTGCATGAGCTCAATTTTCTTATTCTTATATCTTGATAAATTTGGAAGTCTTTGCTTTAAAAATTATTAAATTATGTTGCTCTTATATTCCGGTTAAGGTTTTTATGCCTTTAGCTAATCTGCATGCAATAGTTGTAGCATTATCAATAATTTAAAAATTGTTTAAGTGCGGCTAAGCCTAATTTTTTTACCGCAGCAGCCATATTTCTTTACTTTTGAAACTTAGCAGAATAGTGAATTAAGTCCATTTCTGCACTTTCAGTGTTTTTTTGCCGAATGGGCCCAAATGTAAACTTTCAGTTTTGTGCACCAAAAAATCTGCCTTCTCGGCCGCTGCCCGAATTGCTTGTTTTTGCGTAGAAACTGTAATTTTAAATGCAAATTTTTTTTAATTGTTAACCGTATTTGATATTTTATATTTTTCTATATTTTTCAATTTTTAATAAAGATGTTTTGAGGTTTCATATATTTTCGCCTTGCCGCGAAGTGAAGAGCTGAATTAACTGAATGAGAAATTTATCTCTAATAAAATTCGAGAAAATACGTTTAAATGAAATGCAGCAAAAATGCGTGTAATTTAATATTTCGTAGTCATGTAGTGTATACATCAGATTCTTTTTATCTGGCAATAATGTAAGCGCCCCAACTCTGCATTAAATTCAAAAGCATTGAGCCGGGTAAATGTTGAAGAACACTAGCTGATATTAAATGCAATGCTTTATGAATTCCAGATAATAATTTACCATATTTAAACATTTCTCTTAACTCATTTTTTATTTTACCTAATTTCAGTCTGTTCTAAAAGGGGCTCAAACTCATCAGTAGTATTAAAAGAAAAATGCAATGTAATGGACAATTATTGATTAGGAATTTAAAACAATCAACTCTGACGTAACTTTACGTATGCGCATTCTTGAATCTATCATTTTATCTTTATCTGTAAGATGGGAATGATGTCTACTTACAGGTCAACTCTGCAATGTTTCTGCTTATTAATTGACTTAATAATGACATTCAATGTCACATTTACTAAGTGAAGGTTTGAAAGAAAATGTACGTTATTTCAGATCTTTCAAATTATTATTACATTTGGATGAATGAACAAGCTTAGCAAAGTTTTGAAAAAGATTCGAAAGCTTTATAATACGGAAGAATGCCTTCATGTGGAGCTTCTTTATTGGAAAGTCACCTCTGACAACGGAAAATCATAAATCATCCATGCAAATATCACTTGAAACACAAAAATATGCATTTAGTTACTATTGTTACCATACTTACACAAAAACAGTACTTTTAGCGAATCAGATATTAGCAGTATTAATGTAGTATGTTAGAGAAAATTCTGTGACTTCCGAACACATGCAATTTTATTTACAAAATTTTATAGAATATACCTAAGTAATCTTTGGAACCTAAAGATAATTAACTACAAATAATCAGATTAATTGCAAATGAAATTACACCTGGATTAATGCACAGTTTTTGTTTTGTTATGGCAATTGAAGCATACTAATAAAAGGAAAACTTGAATAATAAAATCAAAAAAATTATCTTCTGTAAAGCCATCTTCTCTTACATTGTATACTATTAAGGCGATTGTACAATGAATGTACCCTACTGTGTTTTGAAAAAAATGAAAGCATAACAAAATTCTGTCTAGTCTTGAATGAGACCCCAGAGACTCCAATATCGTTCTCAGATCAAAAGATACTTTGTCATTCCTTCTGCATTCTACGACCTAAGCCCTGTTGCCTTGTTTCAGTTCTCCTGGATCTATCTTCATGTTTTCTAAGAATCTGGAATGATCTGGAACGCTGCCAACTTCGAAAAATAAATGAACC